>JARHKZ010000027.1:1200000-1708565 GCA_029204075.1 Mycena capillaripes
AGGTTAATGGTAAATCAAATATTCTGCACTAATGTTACAATGTAGATACGAGTTGTATATGCTAGTACACTGCTAAACCCATACAATTGCTGGTGCACATACAGTCCGTCATTACAGACTTCAGAGGTTCCTACGGCAAATCAAAGTTCAAAAGTAGTAGAATGTCCAATCGCGCTCTTATTATCCTTCAAAACCGATCAGATCGGATTTTTCGAGCGTCTAAACGGCGCTTAAACAGGTCTTTCCCATACCACCACCATGCATCGTCTCAGTCGGATATTCCACACTCAACGGCGCCTTGTACCATGCCTTTTGTCCACAAACACCTCCGCCCGGGACCTTTTGCCCATGGAACTTTGGGAACTCGTTTTCGAATCTCTTCTGGACGAGGATCTTCTGGTGGCGGCGCGGGTGTGCAGCGCGTGGAATGACCGCTGTGTCCGCATGTTTCTACTCAGGAGCGGCTTTTCTCGGCTAGAATCAACCACCGGCCTAATTTTGGACTCTCACGAGCTCCCAGCCCTACAGCTCTCACTTATTCCACTCCCACTGCGGACCCTCGCATGCCGGCCCTGGGGCTCGGTACTCATGCGCGACCTAAGGTGTATACAGGATTTTGTTTCTAGATCGCGTGACATCGAGCAGCTCAACCTCACCTTCTGCTGCAACTTTACCCGTATCCACGTCGCTCACGGCTTATCTTGCTCCGCCATGCGCGCCGAATTCTGCGACGTGCTACGTGCAATGGCGCAGAAAACTTCCGGCCCACTCATCATGATCTCGAATTCTGAAATCTACCTCGTTGACCACCAGGATCTCGCAAAGTGGTGGCCGAGACAACGGGAGTATCGCAGCTTGTCGAATCTACAGAGACTGCCGCTCATCAAAAAAGTTCGGACGGTGCTCACGCGGAGGACTCCACGGTCTGATTTTTCCCTGCTCGTTGGGCAGCGGGGTAAAAAACAGGCATTCGTGTGTCTGTCTTCTGTACACACCGTCGAAATGCGTTCCGTGCATCCTGGGTCGTCCCCGCAGGTGCTGCCGCCCTTCACACTCCTCACGTTTGATGAGAAAACGCAGTACAAGCTTGTCATCGGGTGGCACTCCTCCGCAGACCCCTGGATCTCCTCTGAACGACTGAACACCGTTCTCCCCTATGTCCACCTTCCGGCGCTGGAAACGATTCGGATCGGTGTTGTCCTGGACCCCATGGCCTTCACCCAATTCCTTGCAGCTCACGACCGGATCAGAGAAATACAGCTCGAACGCGGCGCCCCAGCGCACGTGCCACGCGCAGATGAAATGCTCACCAGCGCCCCCGTCGCGCTTCCGAACCTCACACGCGTCCTCTGCACGGCCGCCGCGGATCTTGCTCTGCTCCTCAACTCGGTCCACCCCCCACCCAATCTCACCGGCGTCACCATCGACTTCGCGTGCGCGACGCCGTCCGACGCACTCGCCTTCAAGCGCGCACTCCGCCGGCTTTCCCTGCACACTGGGGACGTCGTTCTCTGTCTAGATCTCCGCACCAGTGCGTGCACTGGGCCGGGATGGCCCGATTCCGATGACAGGCTGATCGCCAGCGTTTTGTACTGTGTCGGGAGGCTCTGCATCGAGTTCAGCGCAGAGGACGATGTGCGCTCGCTCCTCCCGTGGGCGGCTTGTCTGTCCCGCCTTCGGTCTCTGCATATGGTTTGCCGGAAGACGATCAGGCAGACATCGTCACTGCTTCAGGAGGCGAAGGAGGCGCTGCCGTGGGTGTCGGAGGTTCAGCTTCAAGAGCTTTGGTAGGCTGAAGGTGAACATTTGTTTGAAATTGGATAGTGCCAAGGACTCTCGCAACACCGGTACCATCCTCTCAGTCCTCGTCCTCCTCCCCCGGAAGGACGAGAACCCACAGAATGTCGCCCATTTTGTTCATTCTCTTTTTTTGTAAATCTACACCGTTTATTCTTTCTGACCTTCGATAAAGAAAATATTATCTGATCAAAAGATATCTTGGTTCCACGCCCCGCATTATCGCCGAATCCGACTTGACTTCACTCATGTCGTGGCCTTACCGATGCACAGGAGAGAAATACTGAGTGGCGACCACGTTAAAGGTAAGAGCTGGCCGGAGAAAATGAGCATTGTCTGGCGCTAGTTGTTTCGAGCGCTTCTTGCTCTACGCCTGGGTGTCGAAAGTAGGCTGAAAGGAAGGTTGACCGTGTTCGAAATGTCTAATGTTTTTTATAATTACAGTGAGGCCGTCCGCTCGATCATCTTTATGTTCAAGAACATGCTCTTTAAAAGAACTCGGGCGGTACTAACGCAGAAGATCTCACACTCTAATTTCCCCTAGCTTTTTAGGCACCTGCGTGAAAAATCAGCATTTGCGTCGCTGTCTTCCTTATGCACCGTCGAAATACGTTCCCTGCATCCTGGATTATCGACAGGAGCGCTGCCACCCTTCACTCTCTTGACGTTCGTTGAGAAATGACTGTATTCGCATCGGGTGCAACCCCCTGATCTCTACTGGACAATGGAATACCATTTTATCATATATCCACCTTCCGGAAGTGACTGGCACCTGAGCCCGAGTCGGCTTTGCACTAGATCTCACCGTATTCGCCCGATTCTTTCCAGCGCGCCCTGGCGCATGCGCCGCGCACAGATGAAATGCTCCCATCGTGCTCCCGAACCTCACGCGCTTCATCTGCGCGGCCACCGCCGATCTCATCCCAGTACTGAACTCGACCTACTCTCCGCCGAGCCTGAGGAGAGTCTGTATTTCCTACGCGCGCACGACACCGTCCGACGCACTCGCCTTCAAACTCGCGATGTGCCGGCTTTCCCTACACGGCGGAACCACGCCTCTCCATTACGATCTCCGCACCAGTAGCTCCGCGAAAGGCTGCGAAAGGATGGCCCAACGTCGAGGTTAGACTGATCGTCGACTCGCTGTACTGCGTTCAATCTTTGGCAGAGGGACAACATGAGCGCGCTGCTCCCGTGGGTGGCTTATCTGCCCGGTCTCCGACGTCTGAGCATGTTGTGTCCGAGGCGGGACACAGAGACGTCGCCGCTACTCCAAGAGGCGAAAGAGGCATGCCAGAGATTCGTTTGCATGCATTGTACTAATCTGATGTCAAGATCGAGGAGCACAAGTCCGTATACCACTTCATCTCTATGGAGCTGAAACTGCCCATCTCACAAAAAAGTTGTCAAATTCTCCGCCGCTGAGTCGGTACACATAGTGAAACCAGGCTCAATAAACCCATAGTACATCGTGGAATAAAGCGTGAGCTCGGAAAGTAGCGGCATGACCTTTGAATCTCAAGCGCGAGTTCTAGGACCTAGGTAAACATCTGCCGGAAGAATAGGGAATATCCCGTTCTTCGCCTAGATATGCGCTCCCTTGTTCACTCTCGTACGTAGGCGACGAACCGGGGTGAACACAAACCGCCTACCCAGGATTGATTTGTAAATAATTACGCATTTGCTATTCTTTCTCTTTTTTGTCGTCCAAAGCTTGTTTATGTAAATCATTTGTCTTTGCTTACA
This sequence comes from Mycena capillaripes, assembly GCA_029204075.1. Taxonomy (NCBI): domain Eukaryota; kingdom Fungi; phylum Basidiomycota; class Agaricomycetes; order Agaricales; family Mycenaceae; genus Mycena; species Mycena capillaripes. Next base: position 1,203,544 of record JARHKZ010000027.1, read on the forward strand.
CCGATGACCGATCTCTCGTACGAAGACAATCGTTCGTGAAGAGACCGGTCGATATCACGTTCCAAACGTTGCATAAATCAAACCAAAAATAAACTTTGGTTTTCAAAAAACTTTCTTTGCTCAAATCTTAGATTGCCTGTATATCACATCCATGCACTCTATAGCAGTCAAAGATGTATATTCTCAAAGGAATAGCATCCTTTTTGAGTTCCGCTACCCCAACGAAGGTATTCGGCCGCATCGGGCCGTGCACCGCCACCGCGTCAACACCGAACAGCAGTGTATCCAGCATCATCGAATACCCAAGTGTCGGCGCCCACGGCTGTGTGAGCTCAATAATTACATGCACGACTCTCGGGCATATCACGTTCCAAACAGTGCATAAATCAAACCAAAAAAAAAACTTCGGGATCAAGAAAAAATAAAATTGGTCAAATCTCAGAATACCTTTATACTGCACCCCTACATAGTATACTCCAGGGTCTATTCTGAGAGGAATAGGGCTCCTTCACTTGGCTCTTCGGTGAACATCAGGGAATCTGATGGTGCCATCATGGTTATCGGGATATTCCGGTACCTTCAACAGTCAAAATTTGCTGGGTGTTGCTCGGATATGGACCATGGTCTCAAAGACTTCCATTTATCCAAACCCTACAATTGCATTCTGGTACCGCAATGACCCTGGTACCCGAGGGCCATTTGTGGAATTGTTCGATGACGCTTCGATACACTTTAGCGGCGTGCCGACGTGGTGGCGGTGCACGGCCCGATACGGCCGAATACCTTCGTTGGGGTAGCGGAACTCAAAAAGGATGCTATTCCTTTGAGAATATACATCTTTGACTGCTATAGAGTGCATGGATGTGATATACAGGCAATCTAAGATTTGAGCAAAGAAAGTTTTTTGAAAACCAAAGTTTATTTTTGGTTTGATTTATGCAACATTTGGAACGTGATAGGTCGATCTGAGTAAGTGGATCCGGGAATAAATAATAATTAAAAAGACAAAGTGTCGAAATACATCTTCCTCCTGCTCCGAGCGTCAATAAATAGTGTTACTGCTCTAAACACAGCGGACGTGGGAAAATAAGTATACTTATGGGGCAAGTACATAATACCTCTGAGCCACAAAATAATCTATTGCTCATAATTTGAGCTGGCAATATGACCAAGCTTCTGTGCACTCTGTACATTGAATCTCTCTGGATTTGGCTCATTATCCGACGCCACCCGTGTACCGGAAGGCACATTGATGTTTGACAGATGGGCTAGTTTCTCTGTGTGTTTCCTCATTACATCCGCTTTTGCATGGGCCAGTCTACCTTGAATCTTTTCAACAGATTTGGCCTGTGTGGACCGTTCAAAAAGAATTTGAGCCATTTCCCACAACTCCACTGCTCTCAACAGGTCATCATGTTCATTGGCAATGTCTCCAAGCTGGAGCATGCATTCTGCTCTGCTGCGATGCACATCCATATAAGTGAATCCTTCCAGTGCAACAGTAAAGAGGTTGCCAGCTGTATAAGCATCGTCCTGAGCAAGAAATAGGTGTCCCAGATATTGTAATGCTTTGTGGATTCCAATGGGCTCCTTCGAGGAGAGAGAATGCACCAGAAACATAATTGACCAGCTTGACATCCTGTCTGGGTCATCCCAACGAGTTATATCACCAAGTATTTCCAGACAAATGGCTGCAACTTGAGAATTATTACCCCATGAAAGTCGGAAGCTGTGTGTGAGCATTATTCTCCCTGCCAGTATATCTCCTTCTCTGAGAATGAGTTCTGCCTGTATCACATCACAGTACTGTGCAATTCTGGTATCTCCTAGCCTGTCGAATATTGTTTTTGCTGAATCAAGATTGTTCTGCACCTCGTGGTTTGGGGCACCAATGGACATATCAATCTCAGCAATATTCATCAAGGCCATGCCGCGATTATATATATCTTGCTCCATTGAAGCACTTTGAAGAATCTGTTTGTGGATGCTACGAGCCTCAACATATTCAGACTTGAACCTGTGCGCCTCTGCCTGAGAGGTCAGAACGATACGGTCCAATCCGGCTCCAGACATGCCGCAGAGAGAGATTAGATTCCTGGCCCTATTACCAAGTGAGATGGAGTGCCTGTAGTTGCCAAGTGTATACCAGCATGTCGCTTCTACATCAAGAGAATTTGCTTCTCGATATAAATCACCAGATATTTGGGCTACTCTCCGGGACTTGTATGCATGGCTTTGGGCTGTAGTGTAGTTGCCTAGGTGCCAGTTGCAGATTGCAAGGTGCCGCAATGCATCAGACTGTCTCTTAGTGTTCCCAGCTGAGGTGGCTAAATCAAGGCCAATGTGTCCGAATTTCAAGGCCTGATGCATGTCTCCTTTGATGTTCATATAATAGACAAGTAGGCTACCATAAAATTTGCCTAGAAATCATGAGCCTGACAAGAAAAGAGATCAAATCCACTGAGGACCTCACATTTGAGATCTGGATCATCAAAGTGATCAAAATACTCCATCGTCCGGGAAATTAGAGCTTCTGGGTTGGGGATGGGATTAAACAGCCATGAATTGAATAGCTCAACAATGAAGTACACTTCAAGCCGATGGTTGCACGGCTGAGGAAGAATGCTATGAATCTGGTCAAGCAGTGGCAAAGATATGTGGCCAAGAGTCGCAGTTAGGCTCTGTAAATAGCATGCACAGTATATGCTATTCACCAGGTCTTCATGCCCTTGTTTCAATCCATTCTGAATTACATTCTGGATGTTTGAGAGGTTTGATGAAATTTGCCCGAGCACCTGAGAGCCTGTTGACTTTCCAACGTATGCAATGTAGAACTCCAGAAGCCGCTGGAAATGGGTGAGAAGTGGGCCAATGAGGTGATCCCCTGGAGGGTGGGTTCTCTGCATATATTCCCTAATAGGAACTAATGCTTTGAGTCGCTTCTGTTCATCAATGTAGGCTAAAGCAGTCCGAATCAAGGCTGATTTGGAACGATTGACATCTGGAAGTTTGGATTGCACCAGCTCCATATCTGACAACCCATCTGGAAGGATTGACAAAAGGCTCAAAAGTTCCAGTGAATGGGGCTCTGAGGTGATTCTGGGACTTGATAAAGAGACCAAAATGGATAAATCCAAATTGGATCTCCTGTCGTATCCCTGTGAAATTAGGGATGTTTTCTCTTTCTCCCATCGAGAAAGGACAGTAGAGCATCCTTCTGAGTCGGCAAGATGGGCGAGGAGAGTGACGGCAAGTGGCACATTGTCTGACAGGGTAAGAATTTCATCTACCTCCTCTGTGTTATGGTTGTCATCTGCTATATCAACAAAAGTTTTCCTGGCTGCAGCCTGTGCCAAAGATTGTAAAGGTGGAATGAATGGTCGGGTCCATTGCACTCGAGCAGGTCGTTCCGCTCCGCGCATGGTAATCTGATATAATGTGAGTGTCTGTGTCAGATCAGGAAGGTGTATCCTCACTATCAAGGCCAGATGATCCACATCTGTGAGCAAGGACAAAAATTCCTCAACCTCCTTCCGTGACTTGGTTGGTTCCCATGATGTCTCAAGATTATCTAGAATCAAGAGAGAATCGGGGCTACTAGAGAAGTGCTGGATGACTAGCCGAGCAGGATTTCTACCTGGTTTAAGCCCAAGATGGGCTCCAATCAGAGCTGCAAGTTCCACGGTGCTTGCGGCCGAGTCACAAGCAACGAAGAACCGATGTCGTCCGAATTTAGCAGTAATATCTGGGTGATGCAAGATGGCTCTTGCTATACTGGTCTTTCCCATTCCACCTGCACCCAAAATTGCTATTCTGGGTGTTCCATGGTGGAACTGTGAAAATATATCTGCAAGTTCTGACTCTCGCCCATGGAAAACCTTGGGCTCTGATGGTAGCATAGAGATTGAGTTGATTGAGTTGGAACTTTGAAGGTGTCAGAATCCTGTTCAACTATGACACACACACGTCTACCTATGGCATGAGTTGGAATACATCCGGCTTATCTGCTTCATAGTCAACATTTGATTTAGAATGTATGGTATACTGTACAAACATAAGATGTTCGGTCTGAATCTGTTGCATCGGAGAGATCCGCAATCATATGGAGAACCTCTTGGTGTCTTTCTTTGGCATCCTGCTGTATTTTGCCGACATCTGTGGTGAGGACAATAGTGGCCTCGACCTATAGAATTTCCTCAGTTAAGGGGTTGGCATCCCGGTCAGGCAGCTTACCTGGAAAATTTGAAGCCCTTCTTCCAATCCTGTTTTGCAATCCCTGAACAGAGTGCCAATTTCCCCTTGGCGGAAAATATTTTTGATTTTGCTCCCCTTCTGTTGGGCTTCAATAAAGGTATGTATCTTGTGCAGGGTACTTGAACACAAGTGAGTAAGAACCGGACAGTTTTTAGGATGTGAGAGTACTGTGTGAATGTTCCAATATGATTCAACATGCTTGGTGGTACATCTCCTCTTGTATCCGACCTGATGTGGAGAGTAATAATTGCACTGAGTAATTTATAAGTCTCCTCTAATAATTGGATACAGTTTTTGTTGTTTTGTGTAACAGTCTATAGGAAGATTGAATAAAATCCGTTTTGATTCGCAGGGGTATTTACCTGGATAAATTTCAAGATGGACTGCATTGTATTGGAAATGGCCACCAGACAAGGCACATTGAGAGAATTGGAGAGTACTTGCAAAGTATCCACAGCTATGGTCAAACATGCTGTAATGCTGGTCAAACGATTTTGAAGGACAGTAGGTTGAGTAGGCATAGTGTGGTGGATGGAGATGGGTCCAGAGACCGGGTATTTATGCTCCAGTACCGCGTGAACTTCAATCTCCGCCGTCACGGTATTAATGTCCTATGCACAGATATGGTCGTCCATTTCACAGTGTTCGTGATAATCAATTGAGCCCTCTCCCCATCGTGTGACGTGGATGGGTGCTCGCAATCTGTGGGTGCACATCTCCTCTCTATTTTGATCGTGCCACCAGAGGCACTTACAGTCTTCTGAGGGTTGCATGGAATCTGGGGTCGGTGTAATAGCCTTCGATCGGATTCCCGCAATGCTGGATTTTTTACCCACATCCCACATTGATGCGTGCTCGCATTCATGTCGATCAACGACCGAAGATAGCAGGGAGCACTTCCTGTGTGAGCTTGGACTTCCTTCTGGCCCTGTGATGGTTCTGCGTTCCGGAGGCTTGCGTGGAGTTCGATACCTGTTCAATATGTGGACGGACGAAAAATAGCGGCACTTGTATATTCATACTCTCATACTGGAACACCTCATTATAGCCCCTCGGTGGTTTATCTGTGGGATTTCATGTTGCAGATGTGATATAGACTCCAACGACTCACGCATGATACTAGGATCGCCAATAGATCTTGTTAAAAGCTTTGTGATATCATCCCAGCAGTGCTTCACGATATCAGCAGATACCAGCACAACAATGTCACAGTGTTGCTGCCATCAGAGATGATTGAGCTGCGTGTCTCGCGATTATGACGACTAAGGTTGGTTACTTATGTGGCAAGAGACCATTGCACGACGACGGGCTGCTATTGTCTTGCTTTGCACGAACACTGCGTTGTTCTTGGTTCATTGGATGCAGCGTGTGGAATGGGAACAACATCATCACTGTCCCTGATGGTTTGCCGACCATCACCAGCATTTGACGAGAGAAGCCAGCACGAACTCTGTTGGCATGGGCCCCCACATTGAGATGAGATTCCATAGAAGGCACAGCCAAGATACATGAGCGACAGTGTAAGGTGAGGAGCCTGAGAGCCTGCGTGCGCGACACCGTCCGACGCACTCGCCTCCAAAGTCGCGATACGCCGGCTTTCCCTGCACCCTCTCCATCTCGATCTCCGCACCAGTACGGCACCGCCGGGCTCCCCTGAATGACGGCCCGACATCGAGGACAGACTGATAGTCGACTCGCTATACTGCGTTCAATCCTTGGCAGAGGGACAACATGCGCGCGCTGCTCCCGTGAGTGGCTTGTCTGCCGGGTCTCCGACGTATGAACATGTTTTGTCCGAGGGTGGACACAGAGGTCGCCGCTATTCCAAGAGGCGAAAGAGGCGTGCCGGAGATTCTTCTTGGATGCATTGTCAAGATCGAGGAGCGCATTGACAGGTCCGTATACCGTTTCGAAACTGTTCATCTCACGGAAAGTTGTTGAATTCTCCGCCACCGAGTCGGTACGCGTAGTGAATCCAGGCTCGATAAACCCCATCGGAATAAAGCGTGAGCTCGGAAAGTAGCGGCATGGACTTTGAGTCTCAAGCGCGAGTTCTAAAGATAGAAAAAAGAGGAAACCTCATTAGATGCGAGCAATTAAGTATATTATATGCAGATGCGACACATCTGATCTATTTTGTTTCGTTGAAAAATCCACCGGTTCTTTTTTTAGACGCCGTACTCCGCACCTCAGGGTCGAGAACTCCACGTCGACCAACGAGCCTACTGGATGAATCGAACGTTCGCCTACTCCACAATCCCACACTCCCCAATAACGATTTTAGAGCGGGGTCTCCCATCAGGCGTACCCTGTGCCTCGATAGCCTGGACGACGTCCATACCCTCGACGACCTCGCCAAAGACGACGTGTTTGCCGTCGAGCTGTGGGCGCGAGAGGAGAGTAGAGGAGTATTGGAGTACAGTTATCGAGTGCAGAGAAAGAAACAGCAAAAAGACCATCAATGAATGAGCATGGAGTAGAAAAGAGTACGTACATGCGGGGTGGCGACTGTCGTGATGAAAAACTGGGAATATAGTCAGGGCGGGCTCGTATGCGGTAGGGAGGACAGAAGAAAAAGGCTCACTTGAGACCCGTTCGTATTCGGCCCAGCGTTTGCCATACTGAGCAGCCCAGGGCGGTTGTGTCGGTGGATGAAATTCTCATCTGGCACGTCACGTCAGAACGCTGAGGGCACAGAAGTAGAGACGAAGAAAGACTAAGACTTCCACGTACCAGCGAACTTCTCCCCATAGATACTCTTCCCGCCCGTCCCGTTGTGGCGCGTAAAGTCCCCGCCCTGAAGCATGAACTAACGAGCCACCCATCCGAGTAAGTATCTGCCTCTGGAAGTCAAAAAAACGTGGGCACGCACCCTGGGAATAATCCGGTGGAACCCACACCCCTTGTACCCAAAGCCATGCTGCCCCGTCGCCAGCTCGCGGAAGTTGCTCGCCGTCCGCGGAACCTCGCCGTCGAACAGCTTGAACACTATCCGCCCGCTTGGTTTTGCGTTGACGTGGATGTCGAACTGTTGGACCGCTCGTTAAAGACCTATTGGAAGGGAAATTGGGCAGGACAAAGTCGGCGTACGAAGACATTGGGTTTTCTGTCGACACAAGGTTAGGATACGGAGGACGGGATAGAAATAGGGGCTTACAATGCGGCGCCCGCGGCGGCACTTGGTGCGGCGGCGATGGAGGAGGAGGTGAAGCTTCGGATGGCGCGTGCGGCGGACATAGTGGAGAGAGAAGAAATGAGAAAAAAATGTGACCTCACGTGCCGTCGCTATGTAACGTCACGGTGCACCGCCACCTCGGCAAAGTTCTTGAACCCAAACCAAACCCAAGCCATCACCTCGTACGTCACGTCGACGCCTGAGCTATTCCCTCCGATTTCTCGCCACTCAGACTTCAAGCCGACACCGATACCGAGGCGGCTAACATTCCTTTCACGAATATGTAGTTACTCCTACGTGGAGGCAACTTCTGGCGTTATCGTTTTCCGCCGCTATCCAATCCTCTCTGGACCTGTTCCCCGTCCGACGTTCCTCATTCCTCTAGACTACGCATCTCAAGAAAATCTGAACAGATCCCAAGTCAGGTATGCACATCTGTCAGGCCAGACTTCTCGTTCCACACCTGGTCAATTTTAAACTCCTCTGGTTTCCAAAAAATCACAGGGTCGAACCATCTTCCTGAGACAGAAGGACTAATATCACGGCCACCTCCCTTAAGGCGGGGACCCGAGTCGAACGTGCTGCTACGGGGTATTCGGGCGAGTTATGCGGAAACACGGTAAGACGGTGCACGCCATGTGCTACCGCGCCTTTCATCCACATTCTCAACCTCAACCATGGCAGGAAACCTTGGACGCGAAATGCGCTACTGGCCAGTGTATTCGGGATTCTCGGCAATGCGCTCATTAAATCCAATCCTCTCTCATCTTCCCCCTTCAACAACCGGTGACATGGGCACAATTATTCATTATCCTGATTTTCCCAGCGCATCGAATCCAACCCGCCTTTCACAAGCGAGTTGGACGCGTTTCGTTGTTGAAACATCCGTCCGTGAGACCCTAGATAGCTAATCGGTACCATTTCACTGAGGCTTCATTTTTATCTACACCTGTTATACGGTATGACACCCTGATTGCAGGCAGCTCGCAACGTCTTCACACCAATACCTCCGGGAGCCCATATTTTTCCAAAAAGATCTTGTTCGGATGGACGGCGGTGGCCCGAATCGAACGGGCTTCTCCGGCATTGAAAGCGAGCACGGCTGGAACCAGAGCACGGATGTGCCATGCCGCCTTTCTGTGCCGTCTCGCCTGGCGTAGCACAATGAAATCTTTCCAGAACGAAGTTGAATTATACGAGTGGACAAAGCATGAGTAGGTGAATCAGACCAACAGATAGTACTATTTCATTGCTGAAACATCTGTCCCCAAAAGCCTACTCCAGTGTTTACGAACAAACAAAAAGGAAAAGCACACTCATTGCACGGCGGAAGGAATAAATCATGGCGTATGTGTGAAAGCAATTCAAGCCAAAGAAACAAGTCAGACACACGAAAAGGCAAACGATAACAATCAAGAAAGGGACTTTGGAGTCTAAAATATTGAATTACGGGAACTGTGGTTCGGTTTCTGGCGCTGTTGAGAAGGATATAAGGGACATCCAGGATATCGCGCAAGATTTACTGACCGACGTATGTCGCAGGCCAAAAGTAGCTGCCCTTCACACTGCTCTCCAGGCGGAAGCCAAGATCAAGACCCTCCGCAATCAGTTTTTCGAGCGCCAATGCGGCGAGGTACCCTGGACACCACACCTGGCTGTCGATATCCGGTTCCCCACCATGTAAAATAGTAAACTTGACATGTAATCTGCGTAATGTTGCAGCTCGAAGAGGTTGCCTTCTATGATGCAGCATCTCGACTAGGGCGTCATCGTAATTGCTGTCAATATTCGCCCGGGTGATGTGGGAACGGATGGAAATATCCGTCAGTCGGGGAACAAGAGATGACGAGTCGAGGTAGTCAATCAACAGCGCGAGGTCGGGGCATTCAGTGACCTCAAGCACAGAGATCGAGGAGAATATTTTTAACCAATCGCCGCTTTCCCCGTTGTCCTCGTCCGCATCCAACCTTTCGAATGAAATTATAAGATGGTCGATGGTGCAGGAGGAACGGGAGATGAGATCCCGCACATCAGCTGGGTCACAAAAGCGGGGAATCTGGAGGAAACGAAGACTGGGAAGCGTCACGAGACGCAAGACGCTCACGCTCTCGGACGACCCAAGCGCGAGAGATGATAGACGTGGATATGTGATTGGTGGCGATGCATCGGGGATCAAGTATGAATCTGACTCCCGGAGACAGAATTTGAAGTGAGAGAGTGCCGGGAAGTTCCCCAAGATTGCGAGGAACGTCTCGGTTGAAATCTCCGTAGATATCTCCAAGTGGGTTAAGCAAGGGAGAGAAAGGTTGACCGATACATCGTGATCCAAGTCACCAAGCAGCCGAAGCCCGCGAATCGATGAGCAGGCCTCCAACAGGTTCAATACCTCGGGTTCTGATGAATGAGTGGTGGCGAGATGCTGAAGAAGAGGGAAGGATGCACGAAGCGGGCGGAATGTCCGGAACTGCTCGGTCCATAAGTGCAGATCCAGGCGTTCAAGCTGGCCAGCGTACGATAGAACGATATCCATAAATGCCGGCGATACCATTCTAGATTGAAAATTGAGCCCCAAGGACAGGGGGCTCTTTTTGGCGCGAGAAAACCAGGTTTGAATCAAGGTCTGCAGCCGCTGGTCAAGTGGCACAGTGCGGTTCCCAAGGAGCATGTTAACATCAATCCCTGGATCTATGTAGAGAGATTTCCAGAGTCCACAAGTGGACAATGCAACCTCGCGCCAATGATGACAGATCTGCGCGAGGAGGAGTGGCGCTTTGGAAGGCGAAGGGGCCACGCGTCCGTGCGAAGGGAGGCAATGAAGGAAAATGCGGGAGGTAATATCAAAAGGAAGGGTCAAGACGGGGTATACCACAAAGGAAAGTCCTTTCTCCAACTCCTCCTGCTCCCTCTCAAGGACCTCGATGGATTTTTTGTGAAGTGCGATCTTTGACTTCACTTCGGCGAGGGCAGCGCGTCGCTCTTGGGCGGAGGGCTGATTACGACGAGGATTGAAGGAGAATGAGAAGGACGCTGTTCCAAGCGTTTCCATGTAGAAGCGACTGTCGTTTCGGCGAATGGAGTTGGTCGTTTTCTGCAAGTTGTGGTGACAAAGAAGACCAAACTAGATGCCGTGAGTGATGGGAGCTCGGCCCGACGGCTATGTTGAGTTTCGAGGCGGTTTGTGAAGCTGTGAGGGATGGTTAGTACTAATATTTTGCTCGCCGTCGTTTCGCTTGATCTGAACAGGGGGATTAAGTGATTCATCGTGCCCCTGCTTTATATAAAACACCTGTCGAGATGAAAGGATCGGATTCATGCATTCGACTAAAACCAAGATGGTTCGGCGACGCGTCATTACCATACACCAATTAAATAATACAACTCTACTGGATCTGGGTCGCGCCGACGAATGCAACGACGTCAGACGTGATAGGCTTCGTCGTCACCCCGTCGGTCCATTCCTGTAGTACGCCATCATCAGTCTCCAGTAATTCTTAAATTGCTATGTTAGGTACGCACGCAGATGACAATGGCTTCCGCTAAAGACATGATATCAGAAACAGAATGAACGGGGGAAAAGAAAAAAAAAACCGACGCACAATCAAGGTTCAAGCCAGAAAAATCGCCAGGGACGACGTTGAGCGTTTGCAGCGATAGGCCGGCGATGTTTTGGAAAGGCGGCCAGAGGGTGCAGGCGTCCGAGAACCTATAGTACACCGAGCGATGCACATTAGCATATATGCTATGACGCTAGGATTTATTGCGGAACATACACATCGATAAACGCGTTCATCCCATCGACGTCCGGGATGAGCACCAGATGCTGATCGTGCGTAGGGACGGCGGCACTGAGGACAAGGGTAGCGAAAGTCGGGAGCGGGGCGAGGAGAGTGATGAAGCGCATTGTCGGTGGTTGGTGGAGGAAGGGAGTATGTGACCCGGAAGAGGGAGAGGGAGTGAAAGAGCGAATGTAAAACCGAAGCCTGAATTGAATCCTCTCCACACCACGTCTTATATACCCTCCCAACCTGGGAAAAAGGAAGTGGCAGTGGGCACCGTGTCGCATGCGCGGGCGGAAAGCAACGCCCGGCCATGCTCTGAACCAACGCTCGGCCATGCTCTCAAAGTTCTGAAATGTGGACTACCACATGCGCATGTGATGCCCTACCGTGCATCTTTAACCTTCTTAGTTCGCAGAGTGGAGGAGAGTTCGGAAGGACGGCAGGGCATCAGGATGATCAGAGATAGTGTGTGAGGATGTCAATTCTTGATACTGTAACATAGTTCTCAGATCGAGCACTGCCCGTCGGTGAGAACAGTGTCCTCCCCTTCTCTGCTGCAACTGAATTTGAAAGAGAATTGAATGACCAATGGGAATGATGCGGTTTAAGTTCAAGGACAACTCGAACGACCGGGCACACGCGGAGAAAAAGAGGAATCGTATGCAATACAGTCGATTGTTAATATAACCGTTGCATCGTCTGGCATCGGGACTCTCGGGAACCGCCTCGATCACGCCTTGCAGTTCGCCAGCACGAGTTTGACATAATCAGCCATGATACGGTGCGTTTCCTTGGACGGGTGTCTATCCCAGGATACGAAGATCAGCGACGACCTCCGCCCAGGAAAAGCAACGTCCGCTCACCCGGGAAGCCAGTAAAACGAGTTCAATGGCGTCGAGCACTCCCCTGTGAGATCTGTCTGCGACAGATTGGGGATACACGCGCCAGAGGTCTTGTACCCAAACGCAGCAAAGCCCGGCGTCGTCCCAAGCACCGCATCCCAAAGCGGCGCGAAGTCGACGAAAGCGACATTGAGGCCCTGCGCGCGCAGAGGGGTGAGGCCGGCAAAGACGGCTTGCTTCCATGCATCGCCCGTGGTCGAGTGCCCTCCCCGTCCGTAGTCGTCCAGGACGACGATGTTTTTCGCGTTTGTAGGGGCTGCGGCCAGTTGTTTGATTTGGGTAAGGAGCTCGGCGGCGGCTTGAGGGAGGTGGTTCCCGTCAGCTTCAAATGCATGATTATCAGTCTATGAACGGCGTTGGTAAAGAAAAAGTGCACACACTTGAGGAGGCAGAGAAGTCGCTTTTGATTCAATGTGTCAATACTATAGTAGCGAGAGGATTGCTAGCTGGCGCTCACTTGATTCCAAAGAAAACGGTGTAAAGCGTCGTCGCCGGAGTTAATACGTTATTTTGACTGAGGAATAGAGCAGCTGTGATTGTTCGTCGTTCGCCAAAGTACATTTTGAGGGAATGTAACGCCTACCCTGATGCAGGAAATCCGACTGGCCTGCTTTGCTGGGCCAAAGGGTCACATTCACGACTGCACCAGAGACCTTTGTTGAAAATGATCAGCACGATGCGGTGGCATGATTCGCGAAAAGACCCGCACGGCGTAGTCCTTGATCGTGGCCCCCAAGTCGCTTGCCACTCCCTCAGCCCAGACCGGCCCGTCCGTAACACGACCGCCTGCGCGGGGACTGGTGCCGTTGAGTACGGCCGCCGGGAGAGTCCCTCCATCGCTGCGGCCACCCGACGTGTAGGAGTCCTATAACAGCCGTCAGTGAAACAAGGCAGTGGTGTGCGCAAAACACACCCCAAAGGCGACGAGTGTTTTGATGCCAGTTGTTACAATCCCAGCATTAGCGTTGGCAAAAGTTCCACCCAGCTTCCCGCACGTAGGCGTAATAGCAAGATGGACGCCATCGTTTGTTTGGCGTGGCAGATGCACGGCGGCGGCAACCGACAAAAGTGCGAAGAGCAATGGCCACGTCTGGATCATAGTGTGGCAACTTCAAGAGTGCTGGTCAGTACTCCGGTGCTTGGGCGGACTTTAAGCTCTTCGTTACACGCTTCCGATGGCAGCCGACAATTGAGCATGAGACGGAGCCAGCGCCCTTGTGATCGCAGCGGTCCGCACAAGAGAACCGGTCCGGCCAGTTGGTCAACCGAATTTAACAGAGGAGAACACCCGACGCAACGATTGTAGGGCGGCCGCCGACAAGTAAAGCCGTAGTTCAACCGATGTCATACAGGGTGGATCAAGGGTGGATCTTGAAGCTAAGTATCTTCATCTGAAATTGTCCTTTTCAACGGTCCGGGCGCAGCCTCGCAAGTTACTACGGTTGAACTCCCGAGGCATGCTACGGGATCTTACAGGGGCTTGCGCGCCAGGCTGCCGCGATTTTCTTCACGCAACTTGGTCGTGAAGGAAAGGGTGGTTGTTTGGCGGTATTTGCTCAGGCTCTGATGCCCCCACAGCCCCCATCCCTCTTGCTTCCCGACGGATCTTACCTTCAGGGGCTTGACTGATTCTCCAGATCAACCACAACAGCTGTAACAGAACCTAGCTTGCTCGTCCAAGAATTATGGGACGAAATCCTAGATTATCTCTATCCGTATCCTAGCGCCATTTTAGCTGCAGCTCTCGCGTGCCTAGTCTGGTGTTTACCGCGGGCCTGTGTCCGTTATTACATAATCTTAGCTAAGCTTTTTCCGAGTCGCGTCCCTTTCCATGAGAAACACACCTTTCTGTTTAATTTGAAGACGAATGAGGTTTTATTATCTATTACTAACTATCTGTTGGTTTAGCTTCTTGAAAAAGGCCCTTGAAAATATGCTGTGGAGGTCGCGACTTTTGTATGCAATGGCTTGGCTCAGAAACATGAAATTATTAAAGTTGATCTTGCAATGGCCTAAAAAAAAGGACAAATCAGCCAGAGCCTCTTTGAGTTGGAAATACAAATGCGAGGTACCTAAGGCTGCGGGACAACAAAATACTTTTTTTTTTTAATGAGTGTTTCGGCCGGGTTCGAACCATCGCCTACCGAAGTTATGTACAAGATGTGCCGCCGCTTCGCTCCGGCATAGGTGGGGAATAATTGGTGAAAATCATTTTATTATTCTGTGGAAGTGGAAGAAAAGACAGTAGCAATATTTCGACGTACATATTGAACATTCCGAGACCTGATAATTGTGCAGCGTATATATCCGACGCGCGAACATGGGTTTGGTACATCCGTAACAAAGAACCGCCCTATCTCTCCTACAGCTCTGCTAGAATGGAGGCAGAGGAATTTGTGAGAAAGAAGAACGTCAACGCTGGACGTGAGGAGTTTAATGAAAGGAGCAGTCAAACCGTACGCGAATGAAAATGTTGTGAAAGAAACATGGATGCACTCTGGAAATAATTTGAGCAATCGAGGATTCAATGACTATCGCGTCAAACTACAACTTGTAAGCAGAATACAGCCGAAAGAAAATTGCCAACCTGGAACGCATCGGTGAGACCACCAAAATTCAGTTGAGAAAGCTGTTAGCTTTACCAGCAAAGCAGGCGCACATAATTTCGAGCTGGGAACTTAAAATTCACTCGCGAGGTCGAGTGGGTTGCGATTTTGCGCAGATACCAGAACTTCAGAGCAGAATATCTCTGGAGCTTGGTCAGGGACACATTAAAAGAGATACATAGATGGAACGTACTTCGATGTAAAGGGAGTGCCGAACGTCAATGAAAGAAATCAGCACGCTTGCTCCAGAGGCATCTCTGCATCTGAGCTGGTACGCACCCACCCGCGTCAGGTCAGAAAGAGGCCGATCAGGTAACGAAGGGGTACGACACCAAAAAGATCTTTGGAAGGTCTCAATCATTGCCGCCGGCCGCACTATCCAGGAATTATCGGTATAATCGCAGTGGATAGGATGATTTGTACCCTGTACCGTCGGGATTATTCGTGTTCATCGCATCAAACCGCCTCGGGACAATATCGGAACGCCATAGGAATGGATTTTCAACTGGGCTTGCAGTCGGCAAGCTTGGATGACCAAAATTTGGATATATAACCGCTGCACTTGACGCTGTTCTGCAGGGAGTACAATAGTCTTGAAGTTGAAGCTTGAAGCCGGGAACGTCGCCAGCAATCTTGAGCGCAGTTGCAATGTGGTATTGCGTTGGCCTGGATTTGGAGTCTCGAGGAAGATTGACGGGACGGCTATTGAGAACCGCTTTGAGTAACACTTGATTGCGCCAGGATGGTGAAGGAACGCAGTAACATTGAGTGGGGTTGATGGTCAGCATTGCGTTGCCTTCAGTGTCAACGATGCGTGGTCTTCGATGTTGCACATGGCCTCAAGGAAAGAAGGGAAAGTAAGCTGCTGGGGGGCGGGGAAAGGATGAACCCACGTCAGACAGGTCTGTCTTTTCAGCTGGCCTTGAATGGTGGTAGCCCTAAAGCTGCGCCGTAGGCAGCAGCAACTGCGCTGAGCTGTGATCCGTAAAAACAGCTACGGCGAGGTCAGCTGTTGTGATATGGGGTTCTTGTCAGAAATTCTTTGAGTGAGAAAGACTGAGGCGCGGATGAGCACCAGAGCAAGACGCAAGGGTTTTGGCTGAATGGAGAAAAGCAAATAACAGATACAAAGAATCGAGGAGCATTTTGTTAAATAACGGCTAATAATTGAGAGGACTGCGCCGGAAAGCTTGAGAGTTCCGCAGTTAACTCAAAGTGCAAGAAAGACAAAAAAAGAGCCCGCAGACGGTCGGAGCTAGTCTCTTGTAAACAGACGCTACAACATTTCTCACTCGTACCTCGTGTATTGTAGGTCGGAGCATAGAGTGCACAGCGGCCGAAGAATTCGGATGTCAAACGGCGCAGTGCGTGGTTGATCATGGGATGTTTATGTCACGAACATTGCTGCTGAACTAATGGAGGTAAATATGCCAGAAAACGAGAGGGAGAGAGAAACAGCAAGGATATATGGGGATCTTGCACAGGTTTCGTAGGATCTCGTTAAAGAACGGTTAATAGTGATTTGCAGGGCTCGGCTCAAGCCCGCCACCCGAGCCGAGCCGGGCCGAGCCTGATGTAGGGCTTTAGCGGGCCCAGGGCTCGGGCTTGAGGAATGCCAGGCCCGCCAGGCCCGGCAAGCCGGGCCTTGATATATATATTGATCTAGAATACTGGGGATCGTAAACCGTAAATAAATCAAACACAACTGTTTAAACTGTTTCATTTCTGGGCTAAATTACCCCGTACAGAACCGTTAGACAAGTCCTGGATTGCCTTCACGTTCATTGAATTTACCACTATGGATCAGCCGTGCTTCGGCCATCACGTTTCCGTCATGATGAGCTTCCCTTGCATCCATCTTCCACCTCGCTCGTGTGATAGGGCAACGACCTAGGTAATCGCGAACTTCTTCCTAGTAATTACACATAATATAGTACATGTGCAATCTAGCATAGTGTTTCTTTTCTTTTGCTATCAAAAAGCCCGGGCTCAAGGCTTCAGGCCCGGCACCCAGGGCTCGGGCTTGGGCCTGGAGAATCTGAAGCCCGAGCCCGCCAAAGCCGAGCCCGAGCCCGGGCATTCAGGCCGAACCCAGCGTTGTCTAGCACTCTTCCACCGCCACGATAACGCCGCCCCTAAATCCCACGCCGACGCTCCTCCCTCCCTAATCTACACCGTCTCCCTCGTATCAATACCGACGTCATCTCATCTAACGACGAATTCGATCACTTTCGCCATACTCAAGCTGTACCAAAGCCGTACTAAAGCCGTACTCAAGTTGCTTCCTTCGTCCCCTTCCCCTGTTGCACTACTCAATCCAATCCGCCCCTCCCAATATCAAGGACTCCGCGCACCCGGGTCCATCCACACCCAACGCCTACACTCCCCTTTCTGCTGCCATGTATCAACGGGACGTCCCGCGGCCAAGATATAATCCATCCTTCAGTTTCACCGTGGCGATTCTTTTGGGTAAAACAAGTATGTTCGTCCCTTGCCTTCATTCCCGCTCTCACTCCGCGCCCTCTTTATTGTCGCTCCTCTGTCCCTTCCATGTCTGCTTCCATCTTCCCAACTGATCTCATTCATCCACATCCCCTGAGCTCGCACCGCGTACGGACCCCGCTCGCGCGCACATCCACGGCGCCCCTCTGCAGCCTCGCGCAATCCCATTGTCGCAGCGGTGTATCCTCGTCCCCCGTTCCACCTCCGGCCGCTTGAGCGCCTCCGTCCCCTTCGCTCAAGCGGCCGCCCCAACAACGAGTCGCGTCTGCGGGTACACTTCGCGCCGCCTCCTTCACCGCGTCCCATCGCCGCTGGCTTCGCCTCGGATGCAACGACATGCCCGGGAACTAGGGCTTGTCTTTCCTCTAGAAAGATGCACGGCTGCACGTATTCCCGCCTCTACGTCACTCCCCCCATCCTGGTTCTATCTTCACGTCCCACATCTACCGCGCCGACTCCGTCAATGTCGCACCTGGTATTTCCTAGACACACTACCGCTACTTGGGGCTAGGGTGCGCATTCTGGTCTTGAACTCTCATCGACTGTGTTCCCTCCCTCTGCGTGTCACTTGCAAACTCCCGCGTTGCACTCTAACACTACTACTGAATCAGAACGGACAAACACAGCGCAAAGGCAAACCTCACACGGATGAACGCTATAATTTGGTGCGTGTACAACGAACGTAACTTTCGTACTCACTTTCTTTGACTACGCTAGGTTCTTCGATCTCCGTGTACCCGTCCAGCCCCATCTCCTTTTTTTTCGTGGCCATCATCCGCCGTTCCTGCGAGCTTTCTTACCCCAGATCTCCCCGCCGTCCTCATATACCTGGTGCGTGGTATTCGATGCCCCAAATCAGTATTGTATCTAATCGCCTCTCTCGATCCGTCACAGCGCTCGCGTACTGGTCGCGAGTCTGCTCTGGCGCGCGCCGAGCCTTTGGTCTTTTTTATTCCCCTCATAGATCCGAGTCTGTACATGTGCAGAAACGAAGCAGGATTAGGTGTCTTTGATATCCCCCCATCGTCTTTTTTTTTCACTCACCTGCGCGCACGTTACTCTTGATTCGGAGGGCTTCGAATACAGATATTATGCCCTCCGCCGACACCACCCCGCTCACTGTAACAGCAAACGAGCACCGCCGCCCTTCATTGAAGCGCGTTCGTCTAGTTTACTTTACTGTGAACGTACGACGGTGGTATTTCCATCCCTCCACGTCCTCAGTCGAATTTATTTCCTTCTGGTTCGTCGCATCCCACCTCATTTTTCAAAGTCGGGCATCCCCGTTTCCGGGTGCGTCCCTCTGCTGTTACTCCTGAGTCTCTGCTAACTTGGTCACAGATTTTCTTCAACTTCAAGTTTGGCACGGCAGGTCGAAATTGCGCTCAGGCACTTCAGATATGTTGATTCCATCATATGCAGACGACGTTGGTGGCTCGGATCGCAACGTTCAGACTCGCGCACTGCGTACTCTTGTTTTCCTGTGTCTTCTTATCTGCCGTGTCTTCTACTCGAGACGATATCATGAGGGTGACATCACCGGTGCGGTTTTTAATCCATCCCGCTCAATTATAGCTATTGATCCCGATTCCCTCGCTGGATCACCGCCTTCTTCTGCATCACCCAGCAACATACAATAGCGAGGAACCGTCCTTCTCGGTGCGTGCATCTTCCCTTATTCCCCAGATACACGCACTGCCGAGAGTCATGTCACCTAACTGCAGCTACGACTCATTTGCCATACCTTTTCTCCCGTCATTGTTTTATGACACCTCTCGTGCAACGCGCCACGTGTTTATCGCAAAGTGTGTTCATAAATCCTTCCCAAGCACCGGCTTCGTGGGTACGTGAGTTCCCTCCCTCATTTGCCGATTTTAGTTGGTTATTTGTCTGCTCCGCCCATAGAGAACGACACGCATGCGGAATGTGCGCGCATCGCAACCCCGTTCAACTGGACTCCGGTTCATCGCCTTTCCCAGCGTCTCCGCAATTCTCGCTACGTCACACGCCCGTACGAAGACGTGCTCGCGATCAGTACAGCTTTCCTCACCCAACCATCCACCGTGTGTTCTATCTTCGGTTAAATCTCTCACCTTCTGTGTCCTGCTAGTACTGTACCCCCGGTCTTCGAGCTAGGGTGTTTTCTTACTCGCATCCTTTAACTCTGTGAGCACAAATTGTCCAACGCTTCGATCGCGATTCGCGTACACCCATCGCGCGAATTTTCTCTCGATCACTTCAACAGCCAACGAGGATCAGCACCCCTTCCCACTCTCCCGTTGTTCTTTTCCCCCCGCCTGGCAGTTTTGTTCCCGAAAATTACTTTGAGGGACCTGGTGAGAGGTTTACTTCGATTCCTTTCCCAGTGTGTCGCGGGCAGTATAAACGAGTTCAATGGCATTTTTCTGATCGCTGGTCGTATTTTATTTTTAAATCCCTACTTCATTGAACTCACATTCACCGCACACTCAGACCAATGGCTCCCTGTATACCCCCCCAAAAATACTTCTTGCCCCTTTCTTTGACGCTAGCGCAAACTTAATACGTCTTCTGGTTGCTGGGGAATCTCAGCCAACCCTTCTTAGATAAGTAAGTACGCCTTTAATCGTGAGCCCCCTTCCAGCGCAGTGGCCACCTCCTACCACTCCGCTTCGATGATGATTTGGATGTTAATTTCATTACAGTCTTCACGCGCGAACTCCGAATGCCGGAATGAATTGAGAGTGCAATCGTAGCGGCTTGTCGCGGACCGGCTGTGTCCGGCACGGCTGTTTGCGCCTGTGCGACGGCGTCTTCTGTCGGTCCTCTTTGACTCACCATCACCAACCGCCGTGACGCTGGCAGCGGACGACTCTTACCCCCGTGCCTTCTCATCGTTTGACGGCCAGAACGCAGGACAACTTCCCGCCTTCGTCATCGCCGTAACGCCGTGGTGTCCTGCCTTGAAAGTCTTGTATAGAACAGGGCCGGCTCTCAACTAAGGTGCGCACCGAGTTCATTGACCTCTTTTTCATTATCTAATACTTCTTCCGTGAGAATCACCCGGAGAATTCTTCGAACCTGGGCAACTCACCCTAGTCCATTTTCACCAGCGCAGGGCGGTATATACCCCCCTTCTGCCTCCATCCTGGTTCAATGCCGCCTTCGACGCTGGAGAGGTACGCCGAATGCCCATTTCATTTTTAACGGCACATTTTACTTGTAGGATAATATATATAATAATAATAAGGTCAACACAATGCGACGATTCGAAATGAATTCAAGACTGACAAGAACAAAGACAACATGGCGTCTGTGTCGTTTACGCCTTTGCAGGAGATGCGCCCGTTCATTCGGGACATAGCTGTAATTCGGTAGCGCAATGGACCTTTGTTCATTGGCTCTCGTTTCATGCTCGAATTCTGGTCAGTAACATGTTCCCCACGTTTCCTATCTTTCTTATCCGAGAACCAGGGCCCAGGTTCTCGAACCTAATACAGAGCCAAAACCCGGATCCGAAAAAAAAGTTGACCCCCTGCTTTACGACTGTGAGAGATAAATTCAAAGTTCTGAATCGGCTAGCGTACAGTATATAACTTAGAGTGTATCCTCAAATAATTTCAGAATTTTTGATTGAGCATTTATATTGCACGGCGCCTGAACTTATTCGGTCGATTTCCGAGTTTGACCTAGATTTGAAAAAATGCCGGTGATGCCAGATCGAAGTGACGTCTAACGCAAGCTAACACACCAAACGTCAAGGACACACGCCCCCATGCCTCCCTCACGCAATTCCAGACCGCAGGATTGGACTGAGGAGGGGCGGGTCGCACAGGACACAAGGTGACAGCTCTTCAGACTCAGATGGGGAGAATAATGATAGCACGTCGATGAGCCAATTTTCGTGGACTCCAACACCGCCCGATAATGGTCAGAAGCGTCGATTAGTTACTCCAGCCTATAATACTCGCTCTAGAAAGTGTTGTAGATACGAATAACCATGTTTTTGGTGTCAAATGCGCCATAACCGGCAAAATATGGCCATTTTGGCAATTGTTTGATTTTTTGTGGACGCAAAACACTGAGACAGGTCCGTTTTTTTGCATCAGATTATTACCAGTCCTTGCAAGTATTCTACAAAAAAAAACCCCCGGCTGAGCCGTCGCACGGATGCCGCTCAAAATCGCTTTTTTTCGGATCCGGGTCTTTTTCGGATCCGGGTTTTGGCTCCGTAGTTAGGACTTACTGCCCGAGCAAAACAAGAAACCGATAAATGCATCGAATGCTTGGCAAGTTTGTTTTGTAGCAAGCGCCGTCGTTACAAAATTTGCAACTTCATTATAAAGAAGTAAGTACCGTAACAAGAGTCCACTCATTCTTTTCGTGAACTTTAAATACCGTGAAAACTCTGAAGAAGTCCATGTGCAGTCCATTAGTCCATCAGTTCTTTCTTGTTTGTGAAAGATCACAGAAGCATCATCGACCCAACAACCCCAACCAAACCCCCCACAGGCACAGTCATCCCTTGCGCCCCGCCCGTCTTCCGACTCGGCGTCGTAGTTCGCAGGATTACACGAAAGAGATAGGATAGGCTCACGGTCTGCCCTTGGGCAGCTCCAATGGCTTGATACGGGTCGACGCCAAGGCAGTCAGCCATGGTCACGAGCTGTGAAATTTGGAAGATAAGGAGAACAGACTTGCGAGGACTCACATTATAACCCAAGCCCTGGAAAAGCTTGATCGCATATGGAGCGAGCTTAGTGGCAGTGGTCTCTGGTTATCGGGGCACACGATTAGAATACAGCGACGCCCAACACAAATAAAATAAAAAACATACCCTCAGTTTCGTGCTCCAAAATCAATGCGTTCTTGGGTTTCGAACTGGGGACACTGTTATACACTGGGCGACCGTGTTCCCATCCGCATCCCCAGTATGCTGATCCCACAGGGCGAGACTCTGCCCCCGCCCAGCCGTGATCGACTGGATATTGCTATTGTAGTTCCCATACGGCGGGCGCATGAACGCGGGCTTGATGCCCAGGATGCGCGAGAATGCCTCCTCCATGCGATACATCCCATCCTCGATCTGCGCCGACGAGAACGTCGTGAGGTCGCTGTGCGCCCAGGTATGGCTGCCAATCACGTGGCCGGCGGCGTACGCGTACTTGACGTCCGAGATGCGGTCGGCGTTGTAGATGCAGTCCCAGTTGTTGCCGTTCATAAAAAAGGTCGCCTTGGCGCCGGCGGCGGTGAATTGATCGGAGATATTGCGCAGGTAAATATAGAGACCTTGGTATCGTGCTAGGTAGGATGCGGAAAGAAGATCCAAATGGGCGAAATACCGTCATCCTGCATGGATATGAGCATGAATCAGGGAGGAAAGAAAGAAGGCTCACGAAAGTCAGAGCAATGTCGTTTGAGTTGAGGCGTGAGCTGTATAATTGCGGATTTGCGCGATATTCCTACATAGTTACTTAGTCTCAATCTAGGATCTCGTAGAGTCCATCCACTTGAGCCTCACGCAGTCAAATGTATAGATTGAGTGTGGAGCCAGGCTTGCTCAAGTGGGGAGTTAGAATGTTGCTTGCGGATCTGAATAAAACACTGATTCGTCTACGCCTCTAAATCTGCCGCTGGAACGCCTGTCGTTCCTTGCTGAGCGCCTCCAACTCTTTCTGCCGGCGGACCCTATCCTCTTGAACACGAAGACGGCCATGTTCTTGGAGATCGCCGGGAGTGCCCAGAGTGACATTATCAAGTGGTGCTTCTTCGATATCAGACAGTGGCTTGAGTATGGAATGAAAGTGGTCATTGTATCCATGGGGAGAACCCAGGATAGATGTCGCGGGTTTGGTGGGAACACCATTGGCGCCGGTATCCGTACCATCCTCGTTCTGGTGGAGGGTGGCAAGTTCGATGTGCACTGGTATGTTTGCCTTGGAATCGGTGCCGCGTAACGTGCTCTGTACGCCGGAAATAGAAGATGGATGAAGACTACGACTGTGCTGGGAAAACGCCCTCACAGCACAAACCAGGGCCTGCATAAAGATCAGCGAAAAGTCGGCACTCGGGGACAGTTGCACTCACGGGGTCCGTTGCCGCGAGGAGCGCATACATAATAGAGCGACCGCCATATACGAAATCACCTGCTCAGGCCACATGAAAGCGACCTTGAACTGTGCGAACAAGAACTCACTGAGGAGCAGGATGCGGTAATCTACCCAGGTGTGAACTCCGTCATTCTGTGTGACATGAATAACACACACGACGCTGATAAGGTTGAACAAAGCGGAGGCGATGGGATAGGCGACTGTGTGGACGTCAAGGATGGCTCAATTCATTCCAGTGAGCTCTCACCGATCCGCAGGATGATTCCCCGGTATGCATTGGCATGAGTGACTTGATTCTTCACGGCCACCACTGAGCCAGAACGGGAGCGCGTCATTCGAGATCTAGTACCCGCCACCATGATTTGGTTCTTTGCCCGAAGCTTCAATGCACGATGAGTCTTCCATAAGAATTCGAACGCACGAGGATCGAACCTGGTGTTTGAACATATAAACGAGAACAGTGGTAGTGCAAATGATTTCACCGGCAACAGCCAGCAATGACCAGAAAATTTGAGTGCCGATCTGAATCAAAGGTTCAACTCGAGGTTAAGACCCTAGGGCCAAATGGAGGTGCGCGGACCTGCCATCCAAGATGTTGCTTCGGGTCGTCGTTAGAATACCAACAGTCTTCGACAAGGGGGAATCAACGATTGCGCTGGAGGATACTGAGTGCGTACCCATATTGCTTCAACGCATACGGGGGTACGGTCAAGGCCAGGGCCAAGATAATTGACCCCCAGATATACCACTTTTCCATCTGCTGTCCATTGACGCGATGGACGATGACCAGCCTACGAATTCATTGAAACTAGCTAGAGGGACGAACTGTGGTGGGCTTACTGGAGATCAAGAGTGATGGAGAAGGGCAGGAAACTCGAGAGTTAAAACGTAAGCTTTTCGTACAAGAGATCAGGGTCCGCTTTACTGCGGTTTTCTGCCAAAAGCGACTGGCCTGGAGCAAGCATATGTCCAAGCCGCACGTCCATGTCGGCCCAGTGAACTTCCCTCCGATGGCGTTCGTTACGCCAAAGACAGTGCTAATCGGCGGTTACACAGGGTTTCCTGTGATTACAACAGCGTACTTCGTTGCCAGTGCAAACACTAGAATCCGGAAACTGACTCTGTCGAGATGCGGCATACTAACAGGGTTCATGGCAATGATCCCAATTCCAATGAGCACGGCACCGCAGAGCGCCGCTCCGACTATGGCCGTGACTGACCATAGCTGATTTCTGCGAGACGGTAGCTAGGCAAATAAACGAGCGATTGGATCTTGACGCACGATAAGTTGACTAGTGCGGGGGTCCACGCAAAACTGCCGGTATAAACCATAACGGAGATTGAGGATGAAAGGTAAGCAGTGAAAACCTCACCGAGGGGGTCTTTTTAAATACGCTGCGGGGGACCACCAATAATACCATGACCGTGTAGTATCCGTCTACGCCGCTCAGTTCGTGCGTGAGCTAGTTCATCAGAATCCACAGCATTCAAAATGGGTTTGGACGTAGTCCCTCAGCGAACTTTACCTCCGCAGGAGCGGCGTCTTCCAAGAATTCTGAACGTCATCCATTTCAGGCCACGTCGCCAGGGAGGAACCGATAAGCATCCGCTGATCTGACCAAAAATTCTTCATAAAAACCGAATACGAGATCGCCGAGATGGCTGTTCGTCGAGACGGTGATACCAGCGAAGTGCGGATCCAGCTTTCGAGTCTAGGTAATGCATGTGACACTGCATAAGGCTAAGGCGAGTTCTAAATTGCATTGGCCGTCACCGCTTGGCCTGTGAAGGGAGAGGAAGGGCACAGGGCGCGAAGTATCAAAGGCTTTCAGACTTTTTCCACGGGCGCAACATTGCGGGAGTATGATAATTATTGTTGTGGCGTCGCTTTTACTGATTCATGGCTTGGCGCATAGAATCCGGCTGATTGGAGCTCGTCAAAGGCTGTTAAGGCTAGTCCGAAGTTCTGAGACCGCCAGCAGCAGCCAGAGGTTCATTCAGATCAGTCAAAGTGTTCTTAGCTTTAAGAGGGCGGTGGGTGCTTCATTAGACGGCGTTGCAGGGCAGAGGACCCAGCGTTCAGGATGACCTGGGTCCTGCTGTTAAAGCGATGAAGGAAAGGTGTGACTGATGCGCGTTTGCACCGACGATGGATATCCCCATTTGACTGATCCTGAGTCACAGCGACCACCAAGCGACCATCCACATCCACAATGCTGCTTTCGCTCGCCAACGAGCTACAGGCGCACATTTGCGGCTTCCAAGACCACCACAACCTAACTGTGCTAATGCGCGTTAACAAGTCATTGTTTCGCCTCGTCGAGCCCATGCTCTATTCCCACGTGGAACTCCATCCACCAGACTATCACGAGTACTACCGATACCCCAGCGAAGCGGACAACATCCCCAACGAGCACCGGAAATATTGGACCGAGGCGTTTGTGTACGCGGAATTGAAAGAGCTCCGTGTGAGCTTCAAAACCGATTCTTTCATGGTGCTCTTTCAAGACACGGATGCCAGCGGCCCCCCGCGCGCCCGCCGCGAGGCCCTCGCAAAACATGTGCGGCTGCTTTGTCTCGAGCTCAGCCTCGACAACAGCGACACGCATGCCGCCGACCCCTTCGGCATAATTGCCTCCTTCCAAAATCTCACCCACCTGGAGCTGACGATGAACTGGCCGTGCCAGCATCAAATCTGGAATAAAGTTGCCCGGGACTTCCTCGCGAAAAGCCATCCTCCGCTGGAAAATCTGCGCACGCTTCGCCTGCGCGGATACCTCCCGAAGGAGATCGTGCAGTACCTCTGCCGGGGCACTACGGGCATCTTGGACCTGGAGCTCGCTGTTTTGGACCGGCCCATCGGCAGCAGTTTGGTATACGACCGACAAAATCCGCCACGCAAGCGTAAATCCGAGGGCTACGAGGACGACGAAGACGACGACGAGGATGACGATGAAGACGATACCGCTGAGAATAGCGATGCGGAAAATTTCGAGCACGAAGAGTGCATCGGCCCGCGTGCCCTTGCTGCTCTCGACGACATCGATCTGGCCAGACAGTTCTCCTCCCTGGCGCACCTCCGGCTCTGCCGGCCAGCCGAGTCGCTGTGCGGAGGCGTTCGGGACGTCTACGTCTCCGTGGCGTCGGACATCACGATTCTAAAGGAATGGGCCGCAATGATTCGCGCTACACGCGGCACGCTCGAGCACCTCATCCTCGACCAGCGACCCTTCGCCGAGGAGATAGAGCAGGACACGACCGGCGACGAGGAGTTCCTTCGGGCATACGCCTACGGCCCAGGCTACGACCGCTTTGTCGAGCATGCGCTGCCGGCGCTGATTGAGGATGGTGCCGAGTGGCCCCGACTCAGGTCTGTGCATCTCCACGGCTTCGACGTTCCGCCTAAAGATGGTGGCGAAGTTAATGATGCTGTGGACCAGCCGCAAAGACTGCTTGAAGTTGTGGCGGCCCGCTTCGAGCCTCTAGGTGTGGACGTGCGCAGTGATCTGGGTCGGAGGATGGTATATGAAGATGACGACGGTGTAATTCGTGGCCACGCGGATGGATTTGGTGGGCGGCGATGGGATTTAGACGATTAACGTGTAGGAGGAGGCTACCTCAATAGTTCGGGCGTACATGTGCAGTTGCACAATTTGAATTTGCTGATTCGATCCCGATTCGATGTTGCTGTTTATCTCGCACCTTCCTCCTCCCTCGGAGCCTAGGCCTATGTTTCTAATCCTGGAAAATTCAGCCATTTTCCTCCCATTAGGAAGGAAAATGATCGTATTTTGTGCCACAACTACAACATCAGCGAAAATGCGTGTACTATAAATGTCCTGCGGCATCACAGTTCTGTCCGGGCTATAACAATTGGATAATGTCCACCACACAAAAATATTGTGTACACTCAACAAGACCTTTTTGTATCCTTTCTGTACATTTGGTGTCCGCCTGTAAATAGTTTTTGGTCTGCCCACCAAGACGTTTCTGTTCACAAGCCACCACTATTCCGTCCCAGAGATATCAAATTGCGGTCCGTTCGGCAATCCTTTCCGGTCCACTCACCATATATTTCCTGTCCGCTCTTTATGGATCTCAACGAAGACCTTGTCAAATCCCTTGATGTTATATAGCATTTGGGGTAGTTTCAAGCGCAGATTTCAACAAAAATAACCCCAGGTCCATATTCCGACCCCCTGCCTCTGTATGGGGCAATTTCACTCCACAGACCCAGAATTTGGTTGAATCTGGTTAATAACAGGTAAGATTTGGGTGCTGGCATGTTCTCGCTTCGTATATCCCATTCAAAACACTGGCCTTCTGCAGAAGATGGTATTCTGTCCTATCAGTATAGCAACTTGAATGTTACCTGCGTACTGGCGAGCTTGAATTTAACTTAATTATTGCCCCAAAATTCAACATTTTCCATCAAGGTTACTGCCTACATCCCATCGCTTGAAGCTGCTGTTGCCTCCACCATATTTCTGTTGAGTGTGGCATGGTTTCCTGCACTTACTAGACGTTTTGAAGGTCTGATGATACATAATGCTCCAGCGATCTGTACCACAGATCGCCGCCCTTCAACAGTCGATCGTGGGCCATTGTGTACCGCACGCCGCCAATGCGGTGCAAGCTTTCTCATTGCCTTCCGACGTCGCGACGCCGATGGCAGACCACGGCTCGCAATGGCTCGCAATGGCCATGGCCTACAGCAAATGCCAGTCTCGGTTTGATTCGCATATTCTGAATCACGGTGTCACATTTTTACCTATTACTTTGCAGCATTAGCTTTCTAATCCCAGAATGTGGGACCAGATTCTGGGATTAGAGAACTAGATGTCAGCTATGGCTACTCGCTGTCATGCATATTGCTCGCAATTATCTTGGCAATGCACAGTTGAACATCTTGATTAGTCTACCTTTTATCAACCTCTTCATTCATTTCATCATCGTGAATAGATCGTCGTTCAAAACAAATATCATAACGCACAACATCGTGTGCAGTTCCGGCATTTAAGATCGTCGGAACACATCATACCTCAAGGCAAAGGGAAATTCCCGACATCGAGCCGATTCAAGGATGGAATTGACTCCTACTTACTACTTATTACCTGTGCAGAAATCTGCCAGACCCGTATCCACTCAGTACGTGGCTTAAACTAAATCCATGAATTCTTCAACTCAGACCGGATATCACGATCACTGCAACCTCCTCACTCCCTCTAATCAGAGATGACTGATTTCACAGTCGTAACCCCCCAAATCCATCCCTACAAGACAAGTTAGCTCTCCGGGGTCCACAGATCGATGCTTGCCGAATTAAGACTCGTGAAAAGAAGACGTAGAGAATAACAAAGTAGCGTACCCATTGACACTACACCGCGAATCTGGCGTCGCAATTACAGCCAAGATATTAGTGACATACGTTTGTATGTCTGTGCCTCCGCTGTTCTCTGTACTAAATCCGAGTCAGCGCTCAAAGGCCGCACGACGAAATGGAAAGAAGAATGGGTAAAGGAAAGGAGAATGCCGGCATCCTTACCTCGAGGAGCTGTAGAACGAGGTCAGAAACGTAGGGTCCGCTGGGTTGGTTGCATCGTCAGCGTTCGTTCACTGCGTTCCGGTCCCACGTAGACAGAGGGTCTGTCTACCAGGTAGCCAAGGGGTAGACAAACTTCTTTGGCTACCTGCATCCACACTTAGTAGACACTGTCTGTCTTGGTTTGGCGTTGTAAAACGCCAAAAAACGCCAAAAAAACAAGCCAAATTCTCACAAGACACAATAGCGACAATTTTTGTGAATTTTTTGAAAATACGAGTCCGAAATCGGCCAAAAAACATGACAACGCGTGACAACGCGAAAACTTTAAATGTATTCCGGGCACATATTTTGGACAGTACGGCTAGTATACGGTAAATAGAGAAGGAAACGCGGCCCCCATCGTGTATGGAGGGATTTTTCGGGAAACTAACTACAGATATTAGAGTGGTCATAAAATATGAAGCAAAAGCTCACACATCGGCGATAAATATGTTTTGTATGCCGGTACCCGTCTACAGAATGGGGGAGAGCGCGTTAAATCACTCGTTTAATTTTTTAATTAGTGGTCACGGGACAAGCACCAAACACGAACAACGATCAAACGTGCATGCACAGCCATCGGGTTTGAGTGGTCAGCCGGGAGAATTGGCGTCGCTGCGCTCCCCCAATTAGTCCATCGGCGGCGGGCTGCTTGGGACATACATGCTGTCCCTGAGGCCGTCGTGCATGGCGGCGGCTTGACTGGTGGAAGCGTTGCTACTGGTAGATGCACCGGTGGCCGTGAGAAGGCTCTCCCATCGGCTGGGGGTGAAGCGGGTGATGTTCGCCATATAACCCGCCACCGCTGTGCCGGCCACTTGCTTAGAAAACTTGGGGACAGGTGCGCGTATACCTGTGGCCGTGTAAGAATTGAAACCACGCTCAATCTGTAAGTAAAGTTAGTCCACAATCTAAAATATAATTGAAATGGACATACTGCGTAAGCCGACATCGCAAAGAGACCGCTCGGCATGTCACTGAAATCATACGTCCCGTCCGGCTTTGCCTCCGGGACGCAGAATTCTGTATTCTTGAGGAATGTCGCTGCGGTCTCGATTATCATGGCCGATTCCATGTAGCCGCTGCCTCTCTGTGAGAATTTAGCGCGACTGGCGTGAGAATGAGACACAATATCACTCACGATATAGCCTGGCGCCTTAGGATCGGGGGGGCAGCTTGCGGGCATAGGGACCTTGTAGAACGCCGGCCCATCGAATCGGTTGGCGTATGTAGCATACGTGCGGATCGCAGCGGGCTGACGGATATACTCTTTAGTCTTGAATAGATTATCTACAATGTCGAGACCCGTCTGCGCAATCGCGGATCGGCGCTCGCGAATCCGCGCTACCGCCTATGCCCAAATCAGTTTTGAAAGGAGAGACACAAAATTAACAGCGTACCTTTTTACACACCGGATCGTTCCAGACCACCTTTGGCAGGGTATTCCCCGGATGAATCTCGTCCAAGATTGCCTGCACGGCCGCGACCGCTGCCGCTTCCGTGACGGCACTATCTCCCTTCACCGCAAAGGATAATGGGTCCTTCGAGGCAGAAAGACAACGATACGCGATGGGGAGAAACTGCGACTCCCACGTCTGCCCCACACATCAGGGAAACCCCTCCCAGAAGATTTTAGCTAATTTCGAATAAAATTCCTGAAATTATTTCGATTTTCTTGAGTTATGCAAATTGAGTGAAAAGCTGAAGTCGACTCGCAAATTATGATAATTTGGGCAAATTTTGTCGTAATTTTAGGTGAAAGTTGCACCAAATCTCAGCGAATTACTTGCGAGTTTGACGGAATAGTTTACTCAGATCTATATAAGAATTAAGAGTGGTTTATGTCTGACCACACACTCTGATTGGCTGCTGGGACCTTCTATCGCAGACAAAGAAGCTCCAATTAGGTCATTGGCCCCACTGCTCCACCGTGATGTTCAAATTTCCACCGAGATGTTAGATTTCTATTTATAATTGTCACGATGTCGAGTTGTACTACCCTGCCGCCGTGAAGTACTCCTTGCAAACACTGCTGGATTTTGGCTAACAGAAGCTCATAGCATGCCGACATCTGTTGCAGTCTTTTGCCGGGAGGTAACCGACTGTGCCACATCAACTCAGCCCAGCCGATTTGCAGCAGCAGACCACGGTATATCATGGCCGTAACACTTCAAACGCCATGCCGGGGCGCTGTCACCGTGATGTGAATTTTCCACCACACTGTGGAATTCTTGAATCTCCAGCTGAAGAATGAGAACACCAATTTTAATTGTCCTTCACCTAGCTGAATGCAAGGAGGACAGACACTGGCAGGAATGATCCCAGTGACCAATAAATGGGATGCTGGTGAACTTGCAGCATCGCGCGGGGATTGAATCTGCATTGAACCAGGTATTGCAGAAATCAGTCGGAAATGCCAGGAGGATCCCAATGTTTATGAAATTCTGGTGCATCACACCCACAGTCAGCTGGCACCGGGGGCAAAGGACGGCGCACTGGGACATCGAGTGCTTCCAACGCATTCAGTTGGCATGCAGGAATCCCGAGGAACAAAGGTGCCAATTGCCTTTATGGCACCTTTGTTTTTCCTTGAGTCACCCCTCAGAAACAAAGGTGCCATAAAGGTGATTGGCACCTTTCTTCCATGATCTGCTCGAATGCTGACTGAATGCATTGGAAGCATTTGGTTTCTGAGTGCGTCGTCCTTTTCCCCCAGTGTGGGCATCCTGGTAAAGTATTATATATTCATATGCAAATACACAAAGTCTGAACTACTGACAGAATAATCAAGGGGCTTGCATTGAAACTGCTCACAGAGGCGCTAGCACAAGGTTGATTACAGAGAGAATTGGAATTGGAACTTACCAGTGCGAAAAATGGGGTTTCTTATAGGATACATAGTACAGGCTATCCACAAAATTTCTGTCTCTTTCAATTAATTAGGAAACCATTGAAACGATAGATGTGGCCTGTCCACGAGGCCGTGAGGAGTCAACCGGAGGTTGGCGACGAGCGGTGTTTTTCAATCACATTCCAACGGGTTTTCTTGGATGAGTGAGATCTTTTTGAATATTTATCTATCTACGCTGGAGTGCTTCCCGTAGCGTAGCACGGGCACACTGCTAGTTCATACAAATTGGATGCAGGAAATACCATTCGGGTCATAATAACATACAGTATATCAACAGGACACGTACAATAAAGGATTAAATGGGATAGGAAGACAGAACGGAAAGTAACTGCGACAAGTCACTGCCAACACTAGTCACTGTCGATAGATCACGTTGTTGGCGGAACCGGTGGTCTTGGGGACAACCACAGAGTGACTGGAAAGACATCAATACACCGGAAAGAAAATCGTTGTAGCAGGACTCACGAAGCCTCCAAATAGAGCTCAATGCTGCCCACACCTAGAACATATTAGCATAGAGGCAAAAAACACTCGGAAAACTGACGTACATTGGCTGCGGCTAAGCAAATCATTGCATCGGGTAGCATGACTTCGGCCAGGCGGTCGCTTCGATGAGATCGAAGATCCTTGGCCAAGTGCAGTGCCGTCTGAATCCGGACCGTTGAGTAAGAGACAGCGCTAAACGGGGACGTCCTTCGGCCGCCCGGAGACAGGTCAGAAGGAGCAAACAAGATGGGGAAAGGACGCGGTGTGACGTACGAGATCAGCGAAAGAGGCATGGAAGGACGTAACTCGGCGTTGCCGAGCATAGCATCCAGGATGAAGTCCAGGTACTAGTATCTTGCGGGACAATAAGGTTGTCAGAGAAGTGACATGTGAGAGGGCAAAGGTACAGCGTACATGGTGTTAGTAGCAAATGAGAAGTCACTGCTCATGGAAGGGTTGCCTCGCAGATAACTTCCTGTAAGCACAGATATCACGGCATTGGTAGCGCGCTCTCACCAGGTACTCGGTAACACGGGAGACATGCCATTGTCACCCTCGCGACAAACTCCGAAACAAAGTCAGTCCACTAAAAGATGAGGCATGGTGGGACAGCGTACGATGGTGAGGCAACATTCTGCGCCGAAGTGAGAGGGAAACATGCGAAGGCAACACACCACTTTGGGTAGAGAAGCTGTATGGAATGAGCAACGGGCGTACTCCAGTATAGAGAAAAAGGTAGCTACAGAGGCAAGACATTCACAAGCCTTTCGGGAGACACATGAGAAGGTAGAGACCGCACTAAAACCGAATTCTAGTGGATGGCGGGGGAAAGGCTGGAGGGAAGGTAGTGTCAGGGGAACCCCCGTCCCAGCCCCCATCCAACGCCCTTTTGGCCCTTCCGACCCTTCCGGTCACCCTCCCGGTCACCGGTCTACCGGGACCGGTACCGGAAACCGGCACGTGACCCGCCATCTGGGGAACCCCCGATGGCACCTTGCGTGTGACCAAGCCCGGGACATCTGCCGATCACTCCGGTCACATGGTCTTAGCTAGTAGCTTACTTATACCCACGGCTGACGTGGGAATCCTCAGAGTTTCTTCTCTTTGGATCCCCCACGTCAGGTATGCTTCTCTGTATATTTAACTACTGTCAATTAACCTTTGGATCCCCCACGTCAGTCCCTGAGTACCTGGGGCCTTCGTGGTTGCCCTTACAGCAGAAGAAACTCTCTAAGGGATTAACCGGTCAAGATTGCAGGCTTTGGCGTGAACGGCTCGGATTCCTCCGATAGTGTCCCAGCCTCCCCTACCCTGAATCTTGCCCCCTCCTCCTTACCGGTAGAGCCCTCCATGGACGCCGCGAGTACTGCTGCCGCCGCTGTGCAAGCAGCAGCCGAAGCCGTCTCCGCCCACATGGACAGGTTCGAGAGTACCCTCGAGCGAATTGCACAAAAAATCGACCCCCCCGCGCTGCCTCACCTGCCCCGTCCCTTGCTGGCCCGGCTCCGGACCCGGGTACAGGATTATTTCCCCCAGCAGTTCCTGGCTCAAAATCGGCCCTCCGGCCGAACCCCCCCCCGTTCGTCTTCGACGGCGACTGGAAACAAGGCCGGGCATTTCTCCACGCCGTCCGGTCGTACATCCGGTTGCTCCCGGAGGCGTTTCTCGAGGATGGCAGCGCCTCTGAAGAGAAGGCGGTCCGGTTCGCCATGTCCTTTATGGCCAAGGACTCCGCATCGAAGTGGGCCGAGCGCTACGCCGCCAAAACCCAGTTTCCCTTTTCCACCTGGGACGCGTTTGTCACGGAGTTCTGGCTCCAGTTCGTCGAGGAGAACGAGCAGGACCACGCACTGCGCACCCTCGAGTCCCGGTCGTATCACATGGGCGTGCGGGACGTCTTCCGGTACACCGACGACTTCGAGGACCTGGTCGACCTCGCCGGCTTCGAAGACCCGATTATCAAGGTCACGAAGTACCGGACCGGTCTTAGCCCGGCGATTAATCTCGCTATTACCGGGTCGAGCGACCCTCCGGACCTACGAGACTACCCTGCCTGGCGCCTCCGGGCCTACCGGCAGTACGAGTCGCTGCTCCGCGCGCGCGAAGCCTCCCGCAAGACGACCAGTTCCGGTCGCCACCAACCGGCCGTACGCCCGGGAACCCTTCCGGTCCCGGTCGCTTCCGTTCCGGCGCGTTTTACCGCGCCGCAACACAGAGCTGCCGCTGCCCCCGCACTCCCGCCTGCGGTCCCGATGGACGTCGACCCGGCACGCGCCCGTAATACCCCACGCCGCGGTTGCTTCCGCTGCGGGGACCCAAACCATGTTGCCCGGGACTGTACCGCTCCGGTCGATGTCCGGTCAATCGACGTCTTGGACGAGGTGATCCAGCAACTCGGGGACGACTTGCTCGACGAGCTCATCGCGTGTCTGGCATCGACGGAGGCTGCTGCGGAACATGCTGCCGCCGCCAAGCCGGAGGATTTTCTCCCCCGCGCAGAGTGAGCGGTGCGCCCTCTGTCGCGTCCCCTAATCGTTTCGCTGTCCTATGTAACGAGTGTGACAATATATCTCTTGCATCCACCTAACCGATAGACGCACCCCCTAGACCGATTGAGACTCCGGTCGTTCCAGTCATTCCGGTCGTTCCGGTCGTTCCGGTCGTTCCGGTCGTTCCGGTCTCTCCAGTCCAGCCGGAACCCCGACCACCTCTCCCGTGGACGCTGCACCCCCAGAAGAAAACTGCCTGGGAGCGCCGCCTCCCGAAACACTTTACCCTTGCCGCCACCTCGGAGAGCAGTAACTCCCTCCGGCTTCCCCTCGAGATCGAATCCACCACCGACGCTGTGAAGCTTTCGCTCAACGGCTTGGTGGACTGCGGGGCTACTTCCGAGTTTATTGACACGGAGTATGCCGCCGAGCACAAGATACCGGTCCGCCGGCTCTCGCAGCCCATCCCGGTCTACAATGTGGACGGCTCTCCCAATGAGGCCGGCTTCATTCGGGATGTCGCAGACGTGGTCCTTCGCTACAAGGGCCACAGTGAGCGTGCTCAGTTCGCTGTCACCCGCCTCGGGAAAGAGAAGCTCATCCTGGGCTACTCCTGGCTCCGGAAGCACAACCCAGAGATCGACTGGGCCAACCGCGAGGTTAGGATGAGCCGCTGCCCTACCGGGTGCTGTGCTACCTGCGTTGCTGAGGCGCGCGCCGACCGGAAGCTTGCCAAGGTCTCCGCTCGGATCCTCTGGCAGCTCCGGTCCGGTCCGGTCCCTCGGATATGTGTCATCAACACGGACGAACGTTCCGGCGAGGACGATGACACAGAGTTCGACGAGGACCTACCGGAACTCGGACCTCGGACCTCGCCCGGCACCGAGAAATTGTCTGGGAGGTCCTCCGGCGGCTCCGGGAGCATAAGCTCTACTTGCGACCGGAGAAGTGCGAGTTCGAGAAATCGTCGATCGAGTACCTCGGGGTGATCATCTCGCACGACCATGTCGAGATGGATCCAGTCAAGGTTGCCGGTGTCGCCGCCTGGCCGGTCCCGGAGAACAAGAAGGACGTGCAGCAGTTCCTCGGCTTCACAAACTTCTACCGCCGGTTCATCCGGGGGTTCTCCGACGTCGCCCGGCCGCTCTTCGACCTCACGAAGAAGGGCTTGGTGTGGCTTTGGACCGAGAAGGAGGCCGCCGCGTTCCGGAATCTCAAGGATGCGGTGACCACCGACCCGGTCTTGATCCTCCCGGACGAGTCGCAGCCTTACCGGGTGGAAGCAGACAGCTCGGACTTCGCATCCGGTGCCGTCCTTTCTCAGCCCGGCGCCGACGGGAAGTGGCATCCGGTCGCCTTCTTCTCCAAGAGCCTAAGTTCGGTCCAACGCAACTACGAGATCCACGACAAGGAGATGCTCGCAATAGTCCGAGCCCTCGAGGAGTGGCGACACTTCCTTAAAGGCTCGCAGCACCTGGTCGAGATCTGGACTGACCACAAGAACTTGGAGTACTTCCGGAAGTCGCAGAACTTGAACCGGCGACAGGCGCGGTGGTCCCTGTACCTGTCCCGGTTCGACTTCACCTTGCACCACAAGCCTGGCTGCTCAATGGGTTGACCGGACGCGATTTCCCAGCGACCGGATCACGGCTCCGGTCGGGACAACGAGGATGTCACGCTCCTGCGCCCGGACCTCTTCCACGTCCGTGCTTTGGAAGGCGTCGCCATCGCCGGCCCGGAAGTCCCAATTCTCCGGGACATCCACGACGCGCTCTTGCATGAACCGGACCTCGAGGACCCCGTCGCCCTCGCGGCTTGCGGCCTCCTCAAGGTTCCGGGCCGCCGGTCCCGGTCTACCCGGTCGGACGAGTGGCACGTCGACGCCGGCCTGCTCTACTTCCGCGGCAAGATTGTTGTTCCCCGGGACAAGGACCTTCGCCGCCGGATCTTGGAGCAGCACCACGACACCCGGGTCGCCGGTCATGCCGGCTGCTTCAAGACGTTGGAGCTTGTCTCCCGGAACTACTGGTGGCCCCAGCTGTCCCGTCACGTCGGCCAGTATGTCGCCACCTGCGATCTGTGCTGCCGGACCAAGGCACTCCGGAAGCTCCCGGTCGGGGAGCTGCACCCGACCGAGGTTCCTGAGGATCGCTGGAGCACGGTCTCGGTTGACTTTGTCGTCGAGCTCCCGGAGGCCCATGGGTACGACGCGATCATGGTCGTGGTCGATGTCCTTGGTAAGCGCGCCCACTTCATGGAGTGTCACACCCAGATCGATGCGGTTGGCGCCGCCCGGTTGTACTACCGGAACGTCTGGAAGCTCCATGGTGCACCGGAAAAGTACATCTCCGACCGGGGTCCACAATTTATTGCAGAGTTCACCACCAAGCTCTGGCGCCTTATCGGTGTCAAGCCTGCGACCTCCACGGCGTACCACCCACAGACTGATGGCCAGACAGAGCGCGTCAACCAAGAGATGGAACAGTTCATCCGCATCTTCACCAACTACATGCAGGACAACTGGGACGACCTCTTGCCGGCCGCCGAATTCGCCTACAACAACCACGTCCACTCTTCCACGCAGCAGGTCCCATTCATGACCGATACCGGCCGGCTCCCCCAGATGGGGTTCGAGCCGAACGGGCTACGTTCGAAGCTGGAGTCAGTAAACGAATTCCACG
Source organism: Mycena capillaripes (assembly GCA_029204075.1). Classification (NCBI taxonomy): domain Eukaryota; kingdom Fungi; phylum Basidiomycota; class Agaricomycetes; order Agaricales; family Mycenaceae; genus Mycena; species Mycena capillaripes. The sequence continues at coordinate 1,241,002 of JARHKZ010000027.1, forward strand.
ACCGGATCGCTTCCGGTGTATCCGAAGCCCAGTCCGCGCTGGTCAAAGCCAAGGAGGAGTACAAGCGGTACTACGACTGCCAGCGCACCCCTGCGCCGGAGATCAAGGTGGGTGACCGGGTCTGGCTCGATGCATCGGACATCCAGACGACCCGGCCATCTCCCGGTCTCTTGCACCGACGACTTGGCCCCTTTAAGGTCATCAAGGTCGTCGGGCGCGGCGCGTACAAGCTGGAGCTCCCGCCCCGGCTCTCCCGGCTCCACCCGGTCTTCCCGGTGGTGAAATTGGAACTCGCTGAAGACGACCCTTTCGAGGAACAGCCCGGCTATGACGAGCCGACCCCGGTCCTCCCGAACGCACCTGGTGATGCTCCGGAATGGGAAGTCAAAGAGATCCTCGATGCAAAGGTGCGCTGGAAGTCGCTCTACTTCATGGTGCGCTTCAAAGGGTACGACGACTCGCACAATCAATGGGTCAAGCACTCCAACCTCTTTGCCCTGGAAGCTGTCGCCGAGTTCTACCGGAAATACCCAGCCAGACCACGCACCATTGCCATCGCCGCCTTCGACTCCCTGCCCTTCCGGGATCCCTCCATTCGCATCCGGTCTATGCGTCGGGGCGCCGCATTCCAGGGGGGGTGATGTCAGGGGAACCCCCATCCCAGCCCCCATCCAATGCCCTTTCGGCCCTTCCGACCCTTCCGGTCACCCTCCCGGTCACCGGTCTACCGGGACCGGTACCGGAAACCGGCACGTGACCCGCCATCTGGGGAACCCCCGATGGCACCTTGCGTGTGACCAAGCCCGGGACATCTGCCGATCACTCCGGTCACATGGTCTTAGCTAGTAGCTTACTTATACCCACGGCTGACGTGGGAATCCTCAGAGTTTCTTCTCTTTGGATCCCCCACGTCAGGTATGCTTCTCTGTATATTTAACTACTGTCAATTAACCTTTGGATCCCCCACGTCAGTCCCTGAGTACCTCGGGCCTTTGTGGTTGCCCTTACAGGTAGGGGGAAAAGAAGAAAGATGTTTGATGATGTTGTGGCAGCATCAAAACGAACCATTCGCAGACACGTGGCTGCTGTAACACTTGCCGTATAGTTTAGGGTGGGCGCTGTTGGTAACTTACGCGTTGTCTCGCATCGTCCAACGTGAGATTTTGCAGACTTGCGCTCATAAGTTTGTAAAGGCTTCATTTAGTGTCAAGGTTTTTTAGCACCAACCTGCAGCATAAGTCACTTCTGGAGCAAACTCATGTCTCAGAGGCTTTGTGTAGACATGGACTCTAGGACGTGTTGCATCACTGTCGGCGGCGGACTTCCTTGACGACATATCATAAGACTCATATACGCGCAGTTAGCGATTTTGTGTTGCCTCCAGATGAACGGTCTGACAATCACAGCCACTACTGTGGATCAATGCAAAAAAATGTCTCACAATTTCCGAGAATTTGTTAACAATTGAGAGCATTACGAGATTATCAAAAAATTAGACACAAAATATCAACAAATGCCGATGGGGGTTTTTCCTGATGAGTCAATTGATTTCCTTGCACTCCTCTGAGCTACATACTTGAACCAAAAATAAAGTCACAACTAGTAAATGTGCGAACAATGTCAGTCATTTTTCGATGATTCTCAACAATATTGCAGAAATTTGTCGAAAGTTGCAAAATTTGGGTGGGGACAACAAAATTTGCAAAAGAAATTCTTAAATTTACAGGGGAGGTTTTGATGCAAGCGCCGGTAAGCCTCTCACGTCACTGGAGGTATCCGGAGTAAAGGTAGGTAGGTAGGTAGGTAGGTAGGTAGTATTACAAGGAATCAGTCGAGGGCTCAGCCTTCACACGCTTCTTGTTTGCTGTCGGCGTCTTGGTATTCGACGTGAAACTCAACGCTGGGAGCTTGGTCTCGATTTTAATCTTCTGCGCTGCCCGCGGCTTTGGAACTGGACGTGTTGCTGCTGGTGCCTGAATCGGAGTCTCCTCTACGTCAGAGCTATCGGCAACCTCGACGAGCTGCAAGGATTCAGCTTCGATATAACGCGGGAATGAACTACGTACCTCGTTGATGCGTTTGGCTCGAGCTGTGGTTGTACCGAAGTCCAGAAGAGCCGAGTCAGCATCCTCGTCAGCCAAGCCTCCGAATTCCACCTTCCCGGGGGAGCGAGCAGCTTGAGGAGCCTTTGCGGAGGCGGCGAGGAAAGCCTTGGTGAGTCCAGCCGTCTTTGAAGCAGCAGCGGCATCGCTGTGAGAAGGAAAGGATTAGCTACACGTGTACACGATGTCAATGCAGCAATAACGCGCTCACTTATTTTGTAGCGCCTTCTTCTTTGCCACGTCTACCTTCTTCTTCGCCTCCTTCAAGGCCTGCCCCACCGCTTCTATCTCGGCACTCGTCTCACCCCTCTTTGGCTTCCTTCTCTTTACGACCGCCTGTGGGATTGTCAGGACCTCATCCAAGACATCGCATGAGGTATACGTTTTTTCCCTTCAATAGGGTCGTTCACAGTAGTAGTGTTGCCGGGGTTCGGGTAGGTTCGGTTCTTTCCCGATTTTTGCGAACCTCGAACCGAACCTGGGTTTCGGTGCGGTTCAGGTTCGGTTCAGGTTCGAACCTGAAGGAACCATCAAAATTCTTTAGTTTCCCCTAGCCGTGTTGGTGGGGTCGGAATGGTAGAAAAATGACCTTTCCTCCAGTTCTGTGATCAAAACCCACGATTTTAATTTCCTCTCAAGTGTGCCCCACGATCTCGCTTTGTTTCCTGATCAGGAAATTTCCACCATCTTTTTCCAACTGGAACTCACAACTTAGACAAGTATTCAAGCCATTGTGTGATCATTGCACAATCCCATGCCTTCAGTTCCTCTGTAGGTCTATTCTCAACACTGAATACAGGTGAACCTTGTCCAGAGATGAAGTTTTTAGACATTTTTTGAGGCCCAAACTGTTGAGGTTCGAACCGGTTCGAACTCAGCGAAAACTGAGAATGCCCGAACCTCGAACCCCAATTCGGGTTCGGTTCGGGTTCGGTTCAGGTTCGGCTGGGGTTCAGAACCAAACTCCGGCAACACTACACAGTAGCCTTTTTTCCACTCTTTTTCGTCCCCTTTTTCAACCCTTTTTCAATTTCCCATCGATTTTCACCGGATTTTTTCCCCTTTTAGCTTCTAGCATGTAAAAAGGGTAGAAAAGGGAAGAAACCAAGTCGATACCTCTAAAACTGCAAGAATTCAACAAAAAAAGGGGGCAAAAAAGGGCAGGAAAAAGTCTACTGTGAAACCCCCCGCATGTATCCCCTTTTTTGTTCCCTCTTTTGAATAATCTGAGTATGCCACATATCTGAAGAGTGCTGGAGGGTTCATAACTCATTCTGAAGGTGTTAAGCTTCACAGGGATTTTTTACAAGAATTTAGGACCTGAACTTGAGCCTGAACACAAGTGAACAAAAAAGGAGCAAAAGAGGGAACGAAAGAGGGCGTGAAAAAGGGAACGAAAAGGGAACGAAAAAGGGAACTGTGAACAACCCTTATCTCTATCCATATCCTAGCGCCATTTTGGCTGCAGCTATCGGGCGGGCCCAGATGCTCTTGTTTCGCAGCATTCAAATTGCCTGCCTATATGATACAGTTCCCTCAATCACATCTAATCGGTACGCAAAGACCCTCGCCCGCTCGCTACATCTCGTCGACTACATTTGCGAACTGCGGATAGTGGTGGCAAGGTTCGGTTCGGAAATCGGTCCGAATCTGAACCGAACCTGAACCAGCCGCGCGTTCGGCGTTCAGGTTCAGCAAATGCTTTTCAATTTTTCTTCAGCGCTCTCGCCATCTGGCCCATCTCGAAGTCCCTCACCCCGCTCCTGTTCTTCGTCGTGAACAACGGCGCCGCGAACGGCAGGTTCTTTGCCACAATATCGACCGTCGTGGGCACCGTCTTTGACTCTGCGCGTGTCAGCGTCATCGTCACCGGTTGGGTTAGCGGTTATCTTATGGTTCGTGTGCTCTTCTCCGTCAACTGCTACATACTGATAAATCTGGGTTGCACAGGGGGCGCCCATCGCAGGATACTTGCTGGCCGCATATGGCGGGGCGGGCAGTACCCTGTCAGCATACCACCCTGCTATGTTCTACGCTGAGCCAATGGGCATGCGACTCAAGACCAGTACTCGGCTCTTCCAAAAAGTATAGAAGGTTGCCATGTTCAACGCTGGGTCAATGCGGATGGTCTCGTTTTGCTCACGCGATGCAAGACCAGTAAGCGTTCTTCCAAAAGTATAGTGGATACAAAATGCACAAGTTGTTCGCCAACAGGCATCATTCAACTCTCGAACCGTGCCATCACTTCCTTGGGGAGGCAGCTCGCGCTGCTCGTGCGCTCAAACACCTGCAGACTTCCCCCTCGGAACACCAGCGTCAGACGACCGCGCTGCCCATATTCGACGACGAGATCCTTGATAACATCAAGCGCCGCGCGGAGCCTCTTGAGGTTCGGCTGGACTTGGCGCTCGATTGCCTGCAGCTCTGTCGACGCCAGCTTGCGCTTTTTCACCGCAACGAAGTGGCCGCGGTCGTGAATAGCGAGGAAATGATACGGGAGTTGAGAGAAAAAGAGTTGTGGGTACGCTCCGTTCCAGTCGAACTCTGCTTCGCGTCGCTCAGTGCGCGTTGTCAGCTCCACGAGAGAAGAGTGCGGGACGACGGCGCCGCCCTCTATGACGATTAGCCCGTGGCTCGAGTTGGGAGCGAGACGCGCGGCGGAGGAACGCGAGGCAATGTTTATTCCAGCGAGACTGTCCGCCAGGTCGTCAATGCTCGCTACCTTTCCCCTAGCGGCACTGGACTTCGCAGCGGTAGGAATATAGGCGTCGACTTCGAAGCGCACCACCATCTTGAGACCGTTCAAATCCTTGTGCTGAGGGTCAGTTTTGAATGTAGTTATAATGTCTGTATAACCCACATATTTAACGACGCGATGATGACCGGTGCTTTCCTCGCACCCGAGCGCTGGGTCCGTCGATGCCTTTTCGAAGTTGAACCCGTAGGTGAACCCCGAATACTTCACCCACGTACGCGTCTCCCACCGGTTGAGCAGCACGGTGTGCCCCGCGAGCTGGGTGTCGATCCGGAACTCCTTTTCGCTGCCAGGACCGGTCCATCGCATGAGCTTACGCAGCACACTCCGATCCGTGACGAAGTCGATTTTTTCGTCATACCAGTCGAATGCTGCAGGATTGCCACTCGCTTCGTGGCTTTTGTCGACTGCGATGATCAATGGGAGGAGAGCAGCCGATGGCATTCGGAACCCATTCTGGTCGGCGAAGAATACGCCGGTGTCGGCAGGGACTTGGTACGGCGTCGCCTTGTTCTGCCATGCGGGCGGAGATCCTGCTCCAGGGAATCAGCCACTTCCATTACAAGTAAGGGGGTGATATCGCGACACTCACCTGGTACAATGATGGTTGGGGAAGGAGCGTTCGTCCAGTTGTACGAGCCGATACTTTCGAGACCTGTGATGGTGACCACCTTCGCGCTGGCGGGAATTGTGGGAACCACGAGGTTTTGGAGTGGGGTTGGACGTAGGCCTTCCATGATATCGCGATCAGGAGGCAGAGGGGTAGAAGGCGCGGAGTTTGTGAAGCGGCTTGAGCCACGGCCACGTCTACTAGCAGAATACATGGTGAGATGGCAAGGTACGAAACGCTGCGCCGACTTTAATCGATATGAGTGGGCGCTTGTCGGCGGAGTTAGAAGGCTGGACAAATTTACCTTACTGTGCACGGCAGTACATGTGACCGGAGACAAAGGTGAAAATCGATTTTTGAGAATCCTATGAGGATGATGCTCGATAAATCGGCGCTTGTTGGAGGCTGGAAGCTCTTTCGTCATAACTATAAATACATCCGAGCCTTGTCGAGAGGTCACCCTGAAAAGTAAGCCTTTGTGTGAGAAGCCGGACACGAATGTCCGGAAACGGTTACCGTCTAGTTAATATAGTCCACCCGACACGGTGCAAAAGCGCCCAAACTTGAAGCGAGTTCGAGAAAGAAAAGGTTAGAAAATACAACATCATCAATGACTCTCATGATCCCAATTCAGCGAAGACGCGGAATGAAGAGAGACTGATCAACTTTGGGCGCTGCTGGTGCTTCAGACATGTAAAAAGTCATCGTGGCACCGAAGACGTTTGCCACTCCTTCAGCCCAGACTGGTCCGTCTGTGACACGGCCGCCTGCACGGGGACTGGTGCTAGTGAGGACACCGCCGGCATAGTACCGTCGTCGCTGCGGCCACCCGGCGTGTAAGAGTCCTATAGGCACTGCTGTCAGTGAAACGGAAGACATGGCGAGCGCAGAACATACCCCGAAGGCGACCAGTGTTTTGATGGCAGTGGTTAAAGTCCCAGCATTAGCGTTGGCGAAAGTCCCGCCCAGCTTCCCGCACGTAGGCGTAGTAGCAACGGTGGACGCCACCTTTTGTTTGGCGTGGCAGATGTACGGCGGCGGCGACCAACAAAAGTGCAAAGAGCAATGTCCACGTCTGGATCATGGTGTGGCAAGTTCAAGAGTGCTGTTCAGCGCTAAGTACACGCTTCCAACAGCAGCCGACAATTAAGCATGAGACGGAGCCACGGCCCTTGTGATCGTGGCGGTCCGCACAAGGTGCGAACATTCAGAACCCGTCCGGCCGATTGGCCAACCGAATTAGGAAACCCGACGCGACGACTGTAGGCCAGCCGCCGACATGTAAAGCCGTATTCAACCGACGTCATGCAAGGGCCCGGGGATCTTGAAGCTATCTTGATGACCTGAAAGTCCTTTTCAACGGTCCGGGCGCAGGTTACTACGGTTGAACTCCTGAGGCATGCTACGGAATCCTACAGGGTGCTTGCGTGCCAGGCTGCCATGATTTTCTTGACCCGCCTTCGTCGTGGAGGTCCGAGGAAAGGGTAATTGTTTGGCAGTATTTGCTCTGATGCCGCCACAGCCATCATCCCTCTTGCTTCCCTATCCTATGGGTCTTACCTTTAAGGGCTTGCGGAGGCGCTTCAGGCCGTTCAGGAACCGGTTCTCCAGATCAACCCCAACAGCTGTAACAGCATCTAGCTTACTCGTCCAAGAATTATGGGACGAAATCCTAGATTATCTCTATCCATGACATCAGGAAAATGTTTTCTTGCTGGCAGGACCTGGCGGCATCCGGCACAGCTGGCACACCTGGCATGTCTGGCGCCAACAGCCGCCAACTCGGCAATCATGCCAGATCTGCCAGTTTTTTGCCGGTTGCCAGAATATCAGATCTCCATCTGGCCGTTCGCAACGCCTGCCGGTATACTTAGCAAGAGTTTTCCTGCTCCACATTGCAACTCCTAGACAAGAATTTAAAAAGCAATCTCGTTAGCATGGTGGTCTATGTATTTATTTACATGGAATGATTTAAAGGCATCCAGGGAATAAGTGTAACGAAACCCAACTGGTAAGTAGTCTTCGCCATATACGGGAATTAAATGTGCACCGCGGAGAAGAGTATCAAGATGCACAATTGTGGTAAGTCGGGCTCGGCCTTTCATCTCGGGCTCCACAATCCACATCCCAGTTTCGAGATCAGGGGACCTGCCCACTTTCTTGAACCAGTCAACCAGCGCGCATGGATAATCAACGCCATCGTAGATAAAGGAAAAGAAAAGACTGACGCGCACTACACTCATGCCCCGGAAGCCCTGCTCGTTCTGGTTCTCCACAGCAAAGGCGCAGTCGCGACGTGGACCATGTTTCCTCCATTTCGGAGTTGAGCAAATGCGTTCACGTCGCATGCCGCGGATACCCGAGGGATCACTGGGCGCATAGAAAGTCGCGACGGCCGAGTGATAAACAGATATGGGGTATTGTGAGAGGTCGAGACCGCCGTCAGACGAGTAGTCGTTGTCGGGATATATATCAGAAGCGAGCTGATCGTCGAAGAAAGTCTGTGGCTGGGTGCGCTTCTTGACTCGGGTATGGGGCATTGTGTGACGATGATGTAGGCAGTTTCAAGACTTAGCGAAAATTCTACAGGTGCGGGTGTCGGACGAATGACGTCTGAGCACGGAAAGGTCGCTGTTACTGCGCACCGCCCCGTGAAATTCCAAGACAACTTGAATGAAATTTTCGTCGCGTCCGAACAAGGTCCGAACGAAGCGAAGAAGGTCCGAACGATACGAACAAGGTCTGAACGACTCTACCGCTTTTGCCTCTCCCCCTCGCTGCTCACCACACGCATGGCAGACCGAACCCGGCGTCCGAACTCAGATGCCCACCCCGGCGATATCGTCAATAATGCGAAGCAGAAGCGTCGCACTCCAGCAGAGATGCAGCGGGACAAGCTTCTGGAGCAACAAAAGAAGGCCCAGAAACAGCAAGAGACAGCAGCAAAGAAGAAGTCCGGCGTGAAGCAAGTTGCTGCGATGGAGGAGAAAATTCGTGCACAGGATGAGCGTGATCGCGCATCTACCGCACGTCCTGACCTTCTCACTGCACAGCTCAAGCGCCCAGTCGTCGCACAGACCCAGCAAGAAGCGGCTAGCGAGGTGAGGTATCCGGAGCCATTATATTCCCAATGTTCATACCACTATTCGCAGACTCCCCACGATAATCCATCGCCGATTCACGGTCCTTCGTCGTCTACGGACCTGACACCTTCATGTCGGATGCGCCCGGGGTTAACGATGGTGATCCTCTCATGGATGATGGCGACAATCGGTGGCAGCGTACAAGAGGAGCCTTCAAAAGAGCAAACCCAAAGCCGCGCGCAGGGTATGATCTTCCAAATAATCAATCGCAAGCTAAAGTGTGTTGCAGGGCGACCTTCGCTTGGAGATACAAGATGCTCAGCAGATGCCAACGGCCGCTGCTAAACGCAAGGCCAAAGATATCGCTGAGCCTACCCAGTAAGTCCACCGCTGTGCGCCACGATGTGTTCCGCACTTACCATCCATCGCGAGGCCTCCCAAGAAGCCCAAGGCATCCCTTGGTGGGCTAAAGGCGAACTGGCACAAGGAGGTCAGCGTAGAAAAACCCGTCAAGAAGTCGACCACCAACTGGCATCGCTCAATCTCGTCGCGTGCATCCTCAGCGACATCCGCCACTTCCAGTCCCAGCCACGCTAGCGCCAGTTCTTCCGCAGGGGATCTGCTACCGGGAGAGTTTGACCAAGAGGAGGAGGAGTCCAGTCTCCAAGCAGCCCGCGCTGCCAAAGACCAGGCATCGATGTCGAGCGCGACGATGAAGGCGAGTGGCACGTCCGTATAAGGCAATAGTGCTGACGTCAGCAGATGGGAATCACCCTCACGAAGAAGACAGTCGACATCGACGTCGACGGGAAGGCCAAGCGCGAACGCAAACCTAAATACAGCAACAAGGACATTCCCTTTCCCGCCGATAGCTTCCACGTCGATCTCAAACACTACCACAAAACCTTTGCGGCGGATCTCATCGATTATGTCGCAACTTTCCCCGAGCCCTTCATCATCACCATCCAGCCCGAATTCAAGACTTCGGTCAAGGATATCTGGATGTCGTATCTCTCTGCTTACGATCTCACCACTGCAGTCACCTTCCTTGTAAGTTATCCCTGCTCACGTCGTATGCCTCCTAATACTTTCGCAGGCCAAGGCGCTCGTCGGTAATTGGCGAAGCGCGATTGGTAAACGGGCCATCGCAGTGGTCAAGGAACACATGGAGCGACTGCCCACCCTCGAGGCGCGCCGCAAATGGGTAGCTGGCCAACTACATAATCTCGCATTTTTGTATCGAGACAAGGCAACAAAGGTATGCCATGTCCACAGATAATCCAGACTCTTACTCGTGGCCCCAAGACTGGCAGTTATCGTTCAGACCTTTTCCTTCAAACATTCGCCGCCCATCTAGCCATCGCGCTCAAGATCACCTTTTCTTACGGGTTTCCCATCGGAGCTGCAGCGCTTACAGCCGCGGCGGTACGCAGTATTCTCTCGTTTCTCACATCGCCGCTGACATCCTTTGCATCAGTTGGAGCGTGCACTTTTATTGTGTAAAGATGGATCGCTCAGCATCGAAGGTCAAGCACGTAAGGGAAGGAAAGCAGCACACAGTTTCGTTCCCGTCCCCTGGGCTGAGCGCGCCGCAAGCTATCTGCCGCCGATTCGAACCCTAACTGAACAGAAGTGGCAAGAGATTTACAACCTCGCCCGCCAATACACGACTTTCAGAGGCGATGCCGTGACAGACCCCTTTGACGACAGTACTGATGGTGGCGAGTCCACCGACGGGTATGTTGATCCGCGTTCTCAGGTCGTCGTGTCCGACGATGAAGTTGAGGGTGACGGAGACAATGATGGTGGACCTCACAGCAGTGGCTCGGACGATGGCGCGGTAATTATCCAGCTCCTTGCGCTTGTTGTCTCCCAGCTAATTTGATCACAGGGAACTACCAATGATTAGTCGTATTTAGGTAGTGTAGTAGCATTCAAATTAACCCCTTCTTTCACCATACTAGTGCGATTGTGTGCTGTTAAGGACGCCTGCATTATATATTTAAATATTGGCTGCATTACTGATAGTCAAAACTGGCGAACGTTCTGCCGGCAGAATTGACAAAACTGGCGGACATTCTGCCGGCAGAATTGATTCTGTCACCGAAACAAAATCTGGCACTGGCCATCTTTTCTTGGCGCCAGGTGTGATTCTGGCGGGCTGGCGGTGTTGGCAGAGCTGTCACCAGCCCTGCCAGCTCAAAAACATTTTCCTGATGATATCCTAGCACCGTTTTGGCTGCAGCTCTCGTGTGCCGTGCATTTGTCGGGCGAGCCCAAATGCTCTTATTTCGCAGTATTCAAATCGCCTGCCCGTATGATACAGTTCCCTCAATCACGGCTAATCAGCTCGCAAAGACCCTCGCCCACTCGCCACATCTCGTCGACTACATTTGCGAGCTATGGATTGGCAGATGTGATGCAGAAACCCTGACCACAATCGTCCATTTGCCATGGTCGCGCCTGTCTACAATTCACTTCCTTCGGGGCCATAAGAAGGAGAAAACGCTGGCTGTCGATCTGATCACGGCCTTTGTTTCTCTTCCCACATTACACCAACTCTCTTTCTACAGGGCGTGGGACCAAAACGACCTGCACACCATTCTAGCGAGCTGCAACCGCGGAATCTTCAACATTGGTTTTTGTGTGTTCGATCCGCCTACTCCTTACGATCCTCCGCTCCCAAGCAACTCGGGCAAAGTGAAAGTGACGCCACTGCCGCCCTTTGACGCCCTTTGCTGCAGGGGGCGTCAGTGGGGCGGCAATGCCATCAATCATTTGGTGTATGTTTGCCTGTGCAGCCTTTCCGTGGACTCTAATTGACTTTTTGCTGTCATTTCGATGTATATGAACCATAAAAATTGCTGAATTGAGATAAAGTGTGCCGAAATATACCTAGTGGGGGCGTCAGTTGGCGGCAATTGGGGGCGTCAAGGGGCGGCAGGGTGGCGTCAAGGGGCGCCAATGGGGGCGGCACAGGGCGTCACGGGGGCGTCAACATGGGCGTTTCAATTGTGCGCGAGGGGCGGCAGTGAAAATGGGGGGCGGCAGTGGGGGCGTCAGTAATTCTGTGACACGGCGTCAGTGTGACATGCCGGCGGCGAATTCCCGTCAAATACTAGCAGCAAGTTTAGTAAACCGTGGCATCTCTTGGGAGTCGGGGCTTGGTATAACATTCTCAGTTTTGCAGACAAGCAGGTCAGAGATGGATTATGAACTAGTGGTTACTTGAACTACATAAAGCTCAAGTACTGTTCAACGGACTGGAATTTTACCCACAACTTATTTCAGATGTTGGAATTGTGCGCACTGCATTCAAATGTTGGTTGCGATTTGTATTCGATTTACAGGTATGAAAGAGCTGTGCAAGGAGTGTCTATAGATGGATTCCGACATCAAACATAAATTTGAGTCGTGGTTTGAGCATTGCCAAGTAGATGGTTCAAGAGCCAATACTCGGCCATTTTGAGAGCGAAAGTAGTTCATGGTACATCCATTGTGATCCACCTTCTCGCGCAGTCACACAGAGCAAATATGAAACATCCCATCACCGAGTATTTTGTTAATACCTCGCTTAGAACACAAATTGATGCTCTGTATCCTTTGGGGCAAGGCTTTATAGACACCCGAGTATCCAATGAAACTGTAACCCCAAAATACACAGAGACTTAAAATCTCTGGGGGCGGCACTTTTGCGTGACGTGACAGAATTGACGCCCCCAAAACCAGTGGGGGCGTCAATCGGGGCGGCAGTGGGGGCGTCACTTGGCGTCACTTGGCGTCATTGGCGTCACTTTCACCAAGCCCAAGCAACTCCCCCCGTTTGCGGATCACACATCTCGATCTGTCCATCGGTTCTAAGATCTTCGATTTCGTCGTGCATTCCGCGTCTCCCCTCGATTTGTCCCACCTCACACACCTTAAGTATGGCTGTTGGTCTCCGGACGCGGGACTTCCTCAAGTCCTCCACATCGCGAGTCGTACCATCCAAAGCTTGGAATTCTGGGGTGCGGGTGAGTGTGTTTCACTTCTATAATGATAACGCGTCTCATAGCTGCAGGGCCGGTCGTGGAGTCCCTGGACTTCGGATCTATGCCAGCGCTGTCGCACATAACCCTCTGGAGCATGACGGCACCGCTCGTAGAAGCCATTGCCCGCGCAAGGACTCTTCGCACAATTCGCTTTTACGTTTCTCTACCCGAAGACGCGCTGCAGCTCCTAAACATAGAGGCTGTTATCTCAGCGGCGGATATGCCTGCGCTGCAGAGAGTTGAGCTGCGGGTATACGGGCCTTACAAGTACTGCGATACGTCCACCATAGCACAATGGACGTCGGTCATCAAGACGAAGGTGTTCAGAGCCGAGGCTGTGGAAGAGCCCTCCGTTCTTCGTGGTACGGAGTTGACGAAAATGATCGGGGAGAAGATGCCGCAGCTTATGGATCGCGGAATTTTGTTCATTCAAATTAGCGGGTAGGACATAGGTCGGAGAGGAGCAGGGATATTTACTTGTAATCATGATTCGTTTAATTTACACCCAGACTCCGCGAGGCATGCACAGTCGTCCTAGCTGTTATTCAGCTACCCGAGATCTACTACCTCTTAGAAGGTGAGCTCGTCGATGGTGGCTGGGTAATGGTGTAGCCCAATACGTACTTTAGGCTGATGTACTATAAACTACGACCTGGTACTTTCCGAAAAGGGGCCACGCTGGGCTCAAATATTACCTAGAGTCTTATCCCCGCAAGTTCTGGACGTGACTCGCTCGTACTGAGTCTCGGGCGAATACTCAGACCCACCAGATCTTGGTGGCATGAGAATCAGTGATGAATCAAATTTGGAGAGCCGTGACTCCAATGTTAATGACTCTTCAAACGGCGCTCCTGACATGCGAGTACAGTGTAATCCCGGCGTAACTGGTCCGGGTTGGGCTTGAAAGCCCAAGCTTGGGCCGGGCTCAGTAAGCCTCAATGCTCACCAACATCGTAGGCCCCACCGAAGCGGCTCGGGCTCAAGCCGGGCTTGAATGTCTATTTTCTTTCGATTGAATTGAGGTCAGTACCTCAGCATTGAGCCACGAGCCACCAAATTGAGTGTGGATACTGATTTCATCCAAATCCCTTCTAAACATTTTCCAGCACTCAAAAGCCGCCAAGCCACTGTTCATTGCGAGTCGAAGATGCCATAAAAGCACCGGCATCTCCCGTTCTGATGTCCAGCCTTTTGGTTCAACCTCGAATTTCTATGTTAACATGAATACAGTATTACAAGAGAGGTGCTGTAGCGCTTTCATCAAAGGTTCACGGCGGTGTTACCTCAATTGTTCACTGGTTACGGTGTTCAAATGTCGACCGAAGCTGTCGCTAGCTTGGAAATTGTCCATCGTGGGGTTTGTAAGGGAAGAAAGTGGTGAGTAGATTCAACTAATACCTGCGGCTTATATCTCCATCTAACTATGTGAATTGGAATATGAAACAAAGTATGATTTGGTGTTCAAGGGGACAAGAGGAGGTGAAACAGAATGTATAAAATATGTGTATATGGCGATGAAATAATGGGATGAAAAAGGGGTAGGAGGTATAGTACTGCGGAGGGTTCAGATGCCATCGGAAAACAATGGGTGGGGCACCAACCTTTTTTATGTAATTTATCGCACTTTTTTTTTTTTTTTTTTTTTTTTTTTTCGTCAATTGAATAGCTCAAAAAACGTTTTTTACACCCTCCAAAGATTTGAGGAATAAAGGCGTTCATTCACTGGACGTCACCATCACTTGCACCTAAATTTTTAGTCCACGGATCTATGTTACCGTCGACTGAACCTTTGGTCGAAACGCTCTAGTAAAAAATTAAGCCTGTCCGAAGCTTTTAAACTTTGCTTTTGGGAAATCGGCTCCGAGTTTTGGGGACATCACTGTTATACTTTGGAGGGGCGCCAATTCAAGTGCAAATAACTCGACCGAAGTGGTGGGCCGCCGGCTCACCGCGCTCTTGTACTTGATTTACGAAGGGCAAGGAAAGGCGAGTCTGAACTCCCAGCTCCGAGGACGATCTTCCGTGTATACGGAACGAAGTCTAGAAAATGCGAACGAGGAACCGCGTCAGCCTCGGCTAGACCAAAGTGTAATGAATGGAAAATAAAATGCACTGCACGCGTCAGAACTTGGCTATGCCGATGATAGCCGTGGGTCGGCATCTTCGTTGTCGTCGCTCGGCAGCGCTGTGACCCTGATCGGCACGCACGTGTCAATGTCGGGCATGAACTAAACTCAAACTTAAACTCTACCTTTCCTAGAAGTAGAGCCCAAATTATTGATTAAGAGAACAGTATTGATCGGCGCATGAAGCAAACCCCCGAGACCCAATAGCCGGAGCAAAATTGATACACCTCTATATTATTCAACGCTGCACTTTTCCCCCTCCCAGGTCTCTACTTTCCTGCGATGGATTCCATCGTAGACCACGAGTCCACTCTGTCACCCCCATCAATAGACCGCTCGAATAAAGGTCGTGCCGTTTTCCAAAGTTCGACAGCCTTCGAAAGGTCACCGCGTTTCTTGGCGAGATCCCCCAGACGAATCATACAGCGTGCCCTACTACGAATCGCGGTGAATCCTTCCAACGCCACGACAAATAAGGCATGCGCTGTGGTTTCATTCCCCGTAGCAAGGAACGCGTCCCCCAGAAAGAGAAGTGCATGGTGAAGCTCTAAATTTTGGGTTGATCGCTTAGCTCGCGCCAAGTAGATCATGGCCCATGTCGACGAAGCATGGAAGTCAGAAACTCCCCATCGGGTAACATCAGCCAGTCTCTCCAAGCAGTAAAAGGCAATTTGATTATCTTTTAGCTTGAGACATTGCTGAAACAGAGCCTTTGCTGTGGATGTATCGCCCTCTCTTAACTTGAGATCTGCTACGATCGTTTCACACATGCTTAACCCAGCGGTATGTTTGAGGGTTCGATAGATCGTTATTGCTTTGTCTAGGGTCTCTAGAACATGCTGTTCATTTTTACCAGTCAGCACACCAATCTCTGCGAAATTCAAGAGCGAGCAGGCATAGAGGGATGGGTCTAGATCAGCAGATATTGTTTCAACAATTCGAGAATGGGTGTTGTGAGCCTCTGCATATTGTGATTTCAACAGGTGAATTTGAGCCTCATCGTTCATTGTGATCTGCTGCAAATTCCCTCCGGCAACACCGCACAGTTCGAGTAGTTCTCTTGTCCTGCGGATAAACGAGAGAGCACTCTTATAGTCCCCCATACCTCTGCAACACAACATCTCCGATTGTAACGCCAAGGCCTCTCTGAGTGAATTCCCAGACATCTTGGCAAGCCTTTCTGCCTCTTGGCCACAGACCAAAGCCGCAGGATAATTGCCTAAACGACACTCCAGGTAAACCATATGGACCAGAGAACTCGACTGCCTGTCGAGATTGCCACATGTTTGTGACAACGAAAGTGCCTTCTTGAGAAGATTCATGGCAGTATCGCTGTCATTTTTGACGACGCTGTAATACTGCCCTGCCGCAATGTAAAATTTTGCTAATTGCATTGAAAAAATTGGCCATCCAGACAGTATTGTAGACTCACATTCACTAGAAGGATCTCTTAAATGGTGAAAGTGCGACTTTGCTTGAGCAATCAGAAATTCTGGGTTCAGAATACGGCGGAAGGAGAATGAATGAAAGACTTCAGTGATAAACAGCGCCTCGAGCTCGTGATCACAGGAACGTGGCAAGACCGCCAATATATCGTCCAGCAAAGCGGTGCCGCCGTGACCGCTGATTCTGCTACAGGCATTGAATGATATTGCACATCGTATCGTGGCGGCCAGGTCGGGATAGTCCGGTTGTAATCCACGCTTCAGCAGCTGGGGTAGATTCCCGAGGTTGAGATTTGTTCGATCGATTATTCCGCCCATCTCATGCGTTCCGAAGTATTTTCGGTATAGTTCTAGGAGTGAATGGAAGTGCTTGCAGAGCGGTCGAATGAGCGCTGGGTCCGGAGGAAAACATGTTTGAATATGGTCCCGCACGGGCGCCAACACTTTGAGACGCATTCTGTTGTCCACGTACGCCAAAGAAGTACGTAGCAATGCGGCTTTGCAGCGTCGGACATCAAGTATAGGGAGCTCGCTCAAGTTCAACATCAGCGAGTCCGTCTGGAAGAATCGACAGAAGTCGCAACAGATCCTGGGCACCAGGACACGATCGGATTCGGGGGCTGGAAAGCGAAATCGTGATGGAAGCATCCAAATTGGATCGTTTGTCGTGACCTTGAGACAGAAGGGAAGTTTTTTCTGTCTCCCAGCGGATTAGGACATTGGAACATCCTTCGTACGCCACCAGATGAGCGATGAGATCCAGCGCCAGAGGCATATTATCTGTCAAGCGGAGAATTCGACCGACATCCTGGCTATCATGGTGGTGACTATCTGTAATGTCCATGAAGATCTGTCTGGCCGCATTGTCTGATAAAGACTTCAATGGCTGTAGAAATGGACGGGTCCAGCGCACTTTGGCTGGTCGCTCTGCCCCTCGCATAGTGACCTGTGTATGTATCAGCAGATGTTATAGGGCAATTTGGACACCAACTATCAATGCCAGATGTCGTACATCGGTTAGTAGGGAGAGGAACTCTTCAAGCTTTTCCCGAGATGCGATCGGCTCCCATGGGGTCTCCAGATTATCTAGGATCAACTGACGGGGAGGCCCATTTGCAAAATACCGAACAACAGGTTGTGTCAGATCTTTTCTTGGTCGCAATCCTAGATGCATCGCAATCTGAGCTGCAAGCTCAATACTGCTGGTTGCAGAATCCGCCGCCACAAAGAAGCGTTGATCGTATTTTGTCGGTACCCCGGGATGGTGCAGAATTGTCCTCGCAAGGGTTGTCTTTCCCATTCCTCATCCACCAAAAATTGCAATCCGAGGGGCGTCCTGGGATAAAGCGGTTAAAATATCCGCAATCTCGGAGTCACGGCCATGAAATATTTTTGGCTTGGCGGGCAATATGGAAAATGAATTGAAGCTTGAACCGGAGATGAGTGTCTATATAGCGAGGCACGAGCTGTTCCACATAGAGCGTCTGTCCACGAGAGACTAAGATGAGTGCAGGATCCAGTGATGCCGATTAAGGCGATCCTACCTGGTTTGGGACTGCCCAACACTCTGATACATCTGCTGAAGTCGGTGATTGATATCCAGGAAGAGCAAATTAACACACCAAGGATGACCTGCCAAACACTGTCGTGTCGGGAAGCGTTGATATCAACTCCAGCAGCTCTGCGTGCATCCGATTCGCCGTTTCCATCATCTCGTCGATGCTGCCAATTATTATACTATCGCTTTCAATCTGGAACATATTACAGCCCTTTGCAGTACCGAAGGCGCGGATCAACTTTTGTCTATTTTGGGAGGATTTCAAAGAATTCCGGATATCTCAGTGAGTTCTCTACCAATTCACATGAAAACTAGATAGAAATACTCAGCTAATTCGTGCAGAATTAGTGATAGAAAGGAAAGTGTAAAAATATTATATATTCAATAACATTGGTTGAAGGGGCTGTTTTGTGGATGAATCCAGCTTACAAGCATCCAGACACATCCAAATGACGTAGATATATTTCAGGACAGCTGTTAATACATTTCAAAAGATGTGATAGTGTCAAATTCACAAAAAGTTCAGCTGTGGGTTCAGATATTGCAATATTTCCCAATTGCAGTGTTTTGCCCATTGTCCTGATGTGTTTACAAGCTTGATAAACCACACTTTTGGCAATTAGACTCTATCACATCTTTTTAAATGCATCAAAAGAATTCCTGGCAAAACTTTACATCATTTGGATGTGTTTAGAAGCTTGTACACTGGATTCATCTACAAAACAGCCCCTCCAACCAATGTTATTGAATATATAATATTTTTACACTTTCCTTTTTATCACTAATTCTGCACGAATTAGCTGAGTATTTCTGTCTAGTTTTCATGTGAATCGGTAGAGAACTCACTGAGATATCCGGAATTCTTTGAAATCCTCCCAAAATAGACAAAAGTTGATCCGCGCCTTCGGTACTGCAAAGGGCTGTAAGATCGAAAGTGCGATGCTGCGAGTACAGTACTTGCCTTGAAAACACTCAGAACTTGCTGCAATTCGGTGCGGAAGTCTTTGCGCAATGTGTTCATCTCGCTCTGTTTGAGCCAATGTTTGATTTTGCTTCCTTCCTGTTGCCCTTGAATAAACGTGAAGATCTTGTGTAGGGTTCTACGAGGAGGGTTTGATCGATTACTCCCGCTTCCCATACGAATAGCTAGCGCACTGGGTAAAATTCCCAATGCGTTCCAACAGCAGCGGTGGTAGCGACGCGGGGTTATCGGATTTTATATGAATACTGATTATGGCATAGAGTATATGATGGATCTGTTCCAACAGTTGAACGCATTCATCTTTACTTCTCTTGATTTCCTGGTTGTAAAGTTCGACAGAAAAATTCTAATTCAATGCGTCGTTTACCGGGATCGCCTGAATTAATGACGTAACTGTAGTTGACATAAGCGGCAGAAATGGGGCTCCCGTCGAATCATGGAGTTCATCGAGCAGGATAAGGACGGAAGTCAGACAAGTCGTGATGCTGTGGAGACGGATTTCGGAAAGATTACGCATCTTTGAGGCGCAATAATTAAAAGCTTGGAAGGAGAGGATCTAGGACAGCGGCTGCTTTGGCTTTTAACTCCAAGGCGGCGATCAGCGGCCATGTCCACATGTAGATTAATTCCATTACGACGTAATCAAAGTCGAAAAATGCGATCTGAAACATGAATATACGGTTGAGGAGATAGTAGATAGGCCAGTTATCCCAGACGTCCCGCTTGGCCATTATCTCGGATCCATCACCGAGTACGGTGTTGCCGCGGCTCGGTTGCGGCCGGCTCGACTCGGCTTGTGATGGCTACGGAGTCATCATTGTCTAAAGCTGAGCCGAGCCATCTATAGGCTTGAGCGGCTCCGGCACCATTTCTTAACATTCGATCGGCTTGATAACCGCTGAAATCTCGCGCTCCTAGGTCAGCCTGGCATGCCTTACCAAGGCGCATTCTTCCCGAAACTGGACCTTGGGCATCGAAGAACTGTTCCCGCGCACATGTTGATGCCCAGCTCACATGGCCGTTTGTAACGCCAAAATGACCACAACACAGCCCTTGCTTCCAAAGCACATACAACCACAATCATTTCAAAGAACATCAACATAATTTCTAAACAACGTCTCTCAACCATCGGTGTCAATCGACACCCTCCAACATAATCCTGCGGTAATCGACCTGTCGAACGGTGAGTCGACAAACCGGACGCTTGGAACGTAGTTTCTCCACCATTTATGAGCATTTGTTGAATCCGTCGTTGAACCCACTGTTGAATCCTTCATTGAATGCATCACCGAGGCTGCCAGTGCACTGCAACTGGCGTGCTTCCCTAACGATGTCCAATCGGCCGTCAATCGCCGGAATAAGCAGAGAGAAGATGTCATCGTACTCGCGCTTGCTGTTTCCAGAGGCGGCGTTGCAACCCGCAGATTCACCGTCCTGGAAGCCCAAGTTGAAGCAATCGTCAAAAACGGATCTTTCCGCGCTGTGGGTCAGAGTCAGGAAGACTCGGAAGAAAGAAGGACGGTGAAAGACTGACACGACGCCCTCAGCTGCCGGGGCGGCCGAGACGAGTCCCAGAGCAAGAGTGATGAGGAGAGCAGAGAGCTGGAATTTGAATTGCATTTCGAGTGGAATCGCTGGATAATGAATATCATTGAGGAACCTAGGCTTTTGTAGTGGTCGTTCGATCAGCTCAGGGTCAAGTTCCGCGTACAGCCTAGATGGGCGGCCCCGCGAGACCCGAGGATTTGAGTTGAGGAAGAGATAGATCGGGTCCCCGCATGACGAGTTGGAATACATCTGTATGGTAAGTTTACCTCTGTCGTTGGAGCCACGGGAATGGATACCGTAACCCCACCCGAGATATGTAGGTGTTTCAACGGTGGATAGCACTTGTGTTCGGATAATTATCAACACAGCGTACATAGGTCTATTTCAGGTGGATAATTATCAACACAGTGTAAATCATTTCGGGTAGATTTACATGGCGGGCCAGATCCAGAGATCTGCGACCTCTTGGCGTTGATAATAATCTACACATAAGTGCTATCCGCGGTTGAAACACGTGTATATCTCGGGTGGAGTTTCACGGTATCCTTTTCTGTAGCTCCAACGACAGAGGTAAACTTACCATACAGATATCTCCCAGATGTATTCAACGTCGTCATGCGGGAACCCGATCTATCTCTTCCTCAACTCAAATCCTCGGGTCTCGCGGGACCGCCCATTCAGGCTGTACGCGGAAGTTGGTCCCGAGCTTATGGAATGGCTACTATAAAAGCCTAGGGTCCTCAACGATATTGACTATCCAGCGATTCCACTCGAAATGCAATTCCAATTCCAGCTCTCTGCTCTCCTCATCACTCTCGCTCTGGGACTCGTCTCGGCCGCCCCGGCAGCTGAGGGCGTCGTGTCAGTCTTTCAACCGTCCCTCTTTCTTCCTAGTCTTCCTGACTCTGACCCACAGCGCGGAAAGATCCGTTTTCGACGATTGCTTCAACTTGGGCTTCCAGGATGGTGAATCTGCGGGTTGCAACGCCGCCTCTGGAAACAGCAAGCGCGAGTACGGTGATATCTTCTACCCGCTCATTCCAGCGATTGACGGCCGATTGGATATCGTTAGGGAAGCACGCCAGTTGCAGTGCACTGGGAGCCTCGGCGATGCATTCAATGAAGGATTCAACAGTGGGTTCAACGACGGATTCAACAAATGCTCATAAATGGTGGAGAAACTACGTTCCAAGCGTCCGGTTTGTCGACTCACCGTTCGACAGGTCTATTATCGCAGAACCACGCCGGAGGGTGTCGATTGACACCGATGGTTGAGAGACGTTGTTTAGAAATTATGTTGATGTTCTTGAAATGATTGTGATTGTATGTGCTTTGGAAGCAAGGGCTGTGTTGTGATCATTTTGGCGTTACAAACAGCCATGTGAGCTGGGCATCAACATGTGCGCGGGAATAGTCCTTCGACGCCCAAGTTTAGACATGTTTCTCCACCGAATGCAGTCAGGTCCTGATTTCACCAGTTTCGGTAAAGAATGCGCCCTGGTAAGGTATGCCAGGCTGGCATAGGAGCGCGAGACTTGAGCGGTTATCAAGCCGGTGGAGTCTTTTATTAGAGAGCCACTGCCCCGTAAAAATACAGGCTTTGAAGTTAACGCTGGGTATGACTCGAGCCCGCTTCGAAGGGACGACTTCCACTCAACAACGTGTCCTCGACATCACAGGAGAAATGGATATGATACCTTTCACCACCCAGTTTCTGGGAAGCCTGCATCTAGACTGAATACCTAGCACCATACTGTAACATAACCAGTTGGTATCAATTTATGTGTAGCTGCGATTAGATCCTAGCCCACGTCTGACCAACCACTCACCTGCCGATGGAAAATTGATCTGAGCAACCGAAGATGATTTGCGTGGGCTTATCACTCCTCCGTTCCGTCTTCCCTGGCAAGCAGGGAGAAAATGTTTACCACACATGACTTCGCGGCCCGGTTTGAACGGGGAACTTCCACTCATAACACCTCTCTGTTAGGGCGTCATGTGAAGGGGATAGGATAAATTCCCTCACCAAGTCCCCTCACCAAGTCGCTGTGCCTCTTGCATCTAAATTGAATATCTGACAGCACAAATAACGGGTGGTATATATTTATTTACCCTGAACCATCAATTAGTTAACTACTCTCCCGCATCAGAAACCAACCCATTTAAGTACCAGTCGCTGGACGTTAAACTTATAGCTTTGCGCTATCGTCAACCAGTCGACAGAGTCTTCGTCTGAAAGTACCGCTCGTCCAGGAGACCCCCCTGGATGTTTACGACCACGATTCGGGTCTGAATCGAAGGGGCGGTTTCATTTGCAACATCACCTATATGAAGTGAACACAATACATTTCGGTATTCCCTGGAAGTGTTCTGCATGCTATGCAACAAAGTGCATTCGGAATGTCAGCGAACCGGCGAGAGGCTGGGCAAGGACAGGTGAGGGTCGGTCTGGGAGCAGTGGTTATCCATAAGACGAAGCAGTGGGAAGCAGACACTCAGGGCCACCACTTGAGATAAGTTCAAACAGACGATTTCCACAGGATGCACAGTTCCAATTGAGGTGATGTGTTACCGCTACACCCTCGAGTCAACCCTAGCCCGGAACGAGAGATATGCTGAGGCTTCTGATAGATACATCTGATTACGACTCGAGCGGGATTCGAATCGGCGAGGCGGCGACTTCCGCGAGAGTGATCTTGATATCTGTCCTAATGCGCTACCACTACGTCATCGAGTCGACACGGGCGTACGCACCTGCACAGAGGATCGATGACACGAAGGACAGAGTTAAAGACAGAGAGGGACCGGCATCGTGATGCCGGCGGCATCATTCGGCACAGCACGTCTTTCGAATCTCCCCATTTTGAAGTCTTCAAGTCGAGGCGAATGGAACTCACTTTGAGCTGCATACTACGCTCTATTGGGTTGCTTTACTTGCTCTTTGCACGCCAGAACTTGGAATATAACGACACTGGTCCACTACTTACCAGAAGATTTTTGAAGGGAAAAACGATGATACAACTGCAGGAAGAACACGAAGATGGAAAGCCCCGTATGCCAGCACTATATCCTCCAAGTCAAATTCATCATCCCTGGCGCCGCAGTCGGCAAGTCATCACTGCTTGTACGACTCACGGACCAGCGTATCCGGATCTACTGTGCGTTTTGCTTCTCGCGTCCTTTTATCGCTTACAATATATCAATGCTAACGAATGGATGACACACACAGCTCGGCGTTGAATTCGGCTCCAAACTAATTACCCTCCCGGCGCACATGTTTTTGTGTATACTCGTGGAGACAAAAGGATAATCTTTGTGAGGGAGAGGGTGAGTGGGCGTGTTTCTTTTTCGTTTCTTTTTGGGAAGGGATGGCTTCGCGAGCAATCTTGCATGACCGCGGGAGGGCGCGATACACGCCGATGTGGACCAGGCAGGAGGCACATCAAAGCCCGTACATATCAGCCCTCGGACTGCTGTCCAGAGAAACTGACTTCGTTCTTCATGGCCTCCATTCGGTGCTCAATGTAGACCCGCATAGTGTGATTTCTCCTCACTATGCATCGTTCATGGACTTTCTACAAGATCCAGAGTAGTCATCCACTTTCTATATTGATCCTTGGGGACAGGCGATTCATTACTTAGTCGCATGGTACGAGAGGTTTGTGTGGCAGTTAATTCTTGTTCATTTTCCGTTGTCCCCGAGTCGGTGGAATGTCACCATAATTTAGCTGTAATCGTCAAAGGGAGAATGACCTGGCATGAGCCATCTAAGTGGATGTCATACCTTTTCACCGAGACTAACGCGTTATCGGAATTGCTGTTGATATTCCAATAGCAAAAAATCGTAGGCAGTGGGGGGAAAGAGGATGCAACCCAGAAAGGAGATGAGTACACAACAATCCAACCCGGTCTGTACAAGACGACAGTTGAGTTTCATACGATCATGGCACATACACGGTTTAAGTGCAACGCTCCGGGAACGCTTAGATTATGCCTTACAGTTCGCCAGCACAAGCTTGACATAATCAGCCATGATACGGTGCGTTTCTTTGGACGGGTGTCTATTCCACATTACGAAGATCAGCGACGAACTCCGCACAGAAACAGCAACGCGCGCTCACCCGGGAAGCCAGTAAAACGAGTTCAGGGGCGTCGAGCACTCCCCAGTGAGATCTGTTTGCGACAGATTCGGGATGCAGGCGCCGGAGGTCTTGTATCCGAACGCAGCGAAGCCCGGTGTCGTCCCAAGCACCGCATCCCAAAGGGGTGCGAAGTCGACGAAGGCAACGTTGAGGCCCTGCGCGCGCAGAGGTGTGAGGCGGGCGAAGACGGCTTGCTTCCACGCGTCCCCGGTGGTCGAGTGCCCTCCACGTCCGTAGTCGTCCAGCACGAGAATGTTTTTCGCGTTTGTGGGGGCCGCGGCGAGCTGTTTAATTTGCGTGAGGAGCTCGGCGGCGGCTTGAGGTAGGTGGTTCCCGTCCGCTTCAAATGCACGATTATCAGCCTGTGAGCAGCGCTGGCAAAGAAACATTCTACGCACTTGAAGAAGCACCGACGTCGCTGTGGATCGAATGTGTCAATAGCATCATTATCGAGTAAAGTACTGCTGCTTACTTGATTCCAAAGAAAACGGTATAGAGCGTCGTCGCCGGGGTCAATACGTTATTTTGGCTGAGGAAGAGAGCAGCTATGATTGTTCGTCGTTGACCAAACAACTTTCGAAGTGATGTGGCTTACCTTGATGCAGGAAATCTGAGTGGCCTACTTGGCTTGGCCAAAGGGTTACATCCACGACTGCACCAGAGACCTGCGTTAATAAATCATTAGCGCAGTGCCGTGGCACGATTTAAGGAATGGCGCACGGCGTAGTCCTTGATCGTGGCCCCCAAGTCGCTTGCGACGTCTTCAGCCCAGACCGGCCCGTCCGTAACGCGGCCGCCTGCGCGGGGACTGGTGCCATTGAGGACGGCGGCCGGAAGAGTACCGCCATCGCTGCGCCCACCTGACGTGTAAGAGTCCTATAGGCAGCCGTCAGTGGAACGGAAGACATGGCGAGCGCAGAACATACCCCGAAAGCGACGAGTGTTTTGATGCCAGTGGTTACAATCCCAGCATTAGCGTTGGTGAAAGTCCCGCCCAGCTTCCCGCATGTAGGCGTAATAGCGAGATGGACACCATCGTTTGTTTGGCGTGGCAGATGTACGGCGGCGGCGACCAACAAAAATGCGAAGAGCAATGTCCACGTCTGGATCATGGTGTGGCAACTTCAAGAGTGCTGGTCAGTGCTCCCGTGCTTGGTCGGAATTTAAGTTCTTCGTTACACGCTTCCAATGGCAGCCGACAATTGAGCATAAGACGGAGCCAGCCCATGTGATCTCTGCGGTCCGCAAAAGGCCCGGCCAGTCAGCCAACCGAGTTGGACAGAGGAGAGCAGCCGACGCGACGACTGTAGTGCGGCCGCCGACATGTAACCCCGTAGTTCAACCGCTGTCATACAAGAGCTATCTAAGTAAGTATCTTTACTTGAAACTGTCCTTTTCAACGGTGCGGGCGCAGCAAGGGCTCGGGTTCCTACGTTTCAAGTTCCGAGGCAGGTGGGGAATTTCAAATGGTATACAGAGGGCTTGCGCGCCAAGCTCCCGCCTTTTCTTGATGTGCCTTGGTCATGGAGGTGTTTTACAAAGAGTCGTTGTTTGTTTGGCAGTACGGGATGGACCAAATCCGGACGGCACATCTATTCAAGCCCAGCACATTCTGCCGCAAGCACCGCAGATTCGCACAAACCCGGCGCATTTACTTCAAAGGCGGCAGATTGATTGCCCGTGTGCCAAGGCGGTCATTGCTGTACAGGCTTTTGCATTGCCAGTTCAATCGAACTCGAAGTAATGAACCATCTCTTTTGGATGAGGTGCATGGATGATAGGCTTCAACAGTATCTCTCCTGGCCGCACGTCACTGCCTGAAAAAATTGCGATAAAGCACAGCCACAAGCATGTACTGTAGTATTTAAATCACTTCTCCCGAGCTGTGACCTGTGACCGCAAGATTCGAACTTCGAGCTTCGAAAATGTGGTGATCTGGCCATGACATCCAAAAAAACTTCGAAAATCCGTTGGAAATTGGTGGAACAGCTGGAAATTAGCAAAAAAAAAAAGCACCTCTGGCCGTAAGGCATTGCGGGTGACAGAGGAATTGAGCAGGTGGGCAAGCAAATTTGCTGTGCCAACGTTAGGTATGCAGATTTTGGGAGACACTAATGAGAAGGGTGAGGATCTGGAGCTACTGGCACTCAAGAGTCAAGTAGAGTTGGAATCCTTATCTTTGTGTTCATTAACTTTCTATTGCAAAAAACTGACGGGCGTGACGCTAGTGAAAGACAGTGTGGTGAACAGATGCAAAGGGGAAGCATTAATTGGATTATGTCAAAATCGCAATTGCGTGAGGGTTCGAACACGGAAATACGCCCGTATGTGCCGCGCACGCGAAAAATGGGATTTTTCAAGTCTTTTTCGCCGATTTTGTGACTGGTTTCGCAACTTCGAAAATCCCCTCGGTGACCTGTGACAAGTTCGAAAGTTTTCGAAAATTTTGGGCCCTGTGACGCGTGACATTCAAAGTGATTTAAATACTACAGTACCGTACCATTTCGTTCAGATCGACAGTCACGTGTCACGCCCCCCCCTGGCGATGTCGAATTTTGGTCGGTGTCACGTGTCACGCGGCCGTTTGTCGAACCTCCCAAGCGTGACCAAGAGCCCCAAACCGTCCAGAGCATGTAAAAAAGGCAAGATTTTCGAAAATTTTCGCGCTGAAAGTCGAAAATTTCCGTGGTGTCACGCAAGTTTCGGCAGTTGTCGAAATGTCGAATTGATTAAAACGGTCACGCGTCACACCCCCTGTCGATTTGAACGAAATGGTACGGTATTTCACACGGGTTTGTCAAAGACACACAAAATGTGTCGAACTCACGCGGCGCGGCTGCGAAGCTTGAATGCTCACTGGCAACCCCACAGTTTAAAGCTTACCGGAGAAAATAATAATATCATTGCGAGACTGTAGATCAGAAAGCTGATACTTCAGCTCAGCCTCTGCCTCTAAGGATGCGAGTCGGCTCAAAATCCTTCGCTCGTGAATACGTCAATAGGGTTGTTCACAGTAGCCCTTTTTCGCTCCCTTTTTCTCGCCCTTTCTCGCCCTTTTTGTTATTCTCTTCGTTTTTTGCTCGGTTTTTTTCCCCTTTTTCAATTAGAAGTGTAAAAAGGGTAGAAAACCGAAAAAAACGGGGTCCTGTATGCAATTCTGGGGGAAATGGAAAAAGAAGGGCACGAAAAAGGGTGTGAAAAAGGGCTTCTGTGAACACCCTGGGCTGGGTCTCCCTTTTTCCACCCTTTTTCGCTTCCTTTTTGCCTCTTTTTCTCTATTTCATGCAGTCTGGGTGCTCCTATCGTTCATAAAAGGACATATACCACCTCAAATGTTCAAAAAGGATAGGCGTGATTTTTTCTGGATTTTATAGCACACTATTTGCCAAACACGAAAAACGATGTAAAAAGGGCGCAAAATGGGCGCAAAATGGGCGCAGAAAGGGCGTTGTGATCCCTGCGGTCCGCAAAAGGTGTGACGTTCAGAACCGGTCCGGTCAGTTAGCCAACGGGAGAGCAGCCGACGCGACGACTATCGGCATCAGGAAAATCCAAAATGGCCCCATAGCCAGAGGGTGTTTATGGGAAGCTATGAAGTGCTATGAGGTGCTATAAGACTTTTTCACACTATGGCAAGCTATGGCAAGCTATGGAGAGCTATGAAAGTCACTGCTACAGCTATGTCATTCTATGGCTGTCTATCAAATAGTCCAGTGAGCACTACATAGTACTTTATAGTAACTGGCTGGAACTATATAGTGCTATGTAGCAGGTCCCAGAAAATATAGGTAGCACCGAGCATTCCGCACAATGCTAGGTCTTAATATGAATCCTATTTCACCTTTTTGGCAATATTTGTGCAAATCTGGGCTGAGTTCAAAGCATTGAGTTTCTGAAAACCGCCGCGTCTGAAAAAGTATTTTGCATTTTACAGGCTAACAAAGGCTTTTGAGATAAAATGACCTTAGAGATATCTTGTAGCTCTGATTGAGCTCTACAACTTTTGTTTGGGGTCTATTTTTAGACAACTGACCCATACACCCCATTTTCAGCCATGTTGACGAGATTAACACTGTAATTATCTATCAATATCATTATCACTACTAGGGAACCTAATGTATACTGTCATTGAGGTTATGAGGGTAGTGAGGTTGAGCCATGGTTGAAAGGTAGAAGAAGCATAAGGTAGTCTCATAGATCATCAAATATCAAAACCTTCAATGGCCATTTAGTCTAGTATGAAAATGACCTGCCTCATATTTTATTTGTAATCATGAGGTCGTGTGTTCGATTCCCCAAGGTGCATTCCTTTAATTATTAATTACGTGCTCAGCCCTGTAACAAGTTAGTCCACTTAGCTAGTTACTTGGAATTAAGTCAAGGTAATAGAAACAAAGTGAATTGGTTTGAGGAAACAGGATATATATATATATATATATTTTTTTGGAAGGGACTCTACTTGGGCTACTATACAGTACTATGAGCACTCTGAGCAGTATGACTATGTGCACTATGATAGCTTCCACCCATGCTATGAGGTGCTATGGGGTGCTATAGATTTGACCCCCCCCCCCCCACCTTTCTATGGGGTTGGTTTTCTGCTATGACAGCTATGGCTTCTATGGGGAGCTATCAGGGGCTATGGGGCAGCTTTGTGTTTTCCTGATGGGGCGGCCGCCGACATGTAAGGTCGTGGTTCAACCGCTGTCATACAAGAGCTATCTAAGTATCTTCACTTGAAACTGTCCTTTTCAACGGTCCGGGCGCAGGTTCCTACGGTTGAAGCCCCGAGTTGAGGTAAGGAATATCGAATGAGATGTAGAAGGCTTGCGAGACAAGCTGCCGCGACTTCTTGATGCGCCTTGGTCGTGGAGGTGCTTGGCGAAGTGATCGTTACGGTTTGTTTGGCAGTATTTGCTCTGATGAGACGCAGCCCACATCCCTCTTGCTTCCTTTCCCTATGGATCTTACCTTCAAGAGCGTGCGGAGGCGCTTCGGGCCGTTCAAGAACCGATTCTCCAGATCACCCACAACGGCTGTAACACCATCTAGCTTGCTCGTCCAAGAATTATGGGACGAAATCTTAGATTGTCTCGCTCATTATCCTAGCGCCCTCTTGGCTTCAGCTCTCGTCTGCCGGGCCTTTGTCGGGCGAGCACAGATGCTCTTATTTCGCAGCATTCACATCTCCACCGAAACAGTTCGCTCAATCGCGGCTAAGCAGCTCGCAAAGATTCTTACCCGCTCGCCACATCTTGTCCACTACATTTGCGAGCTGTCGATTGGCAGGTGTGATGCAGAAACCCTGGCCCCAATTGTCTATTTACCCTGGTCACACCTGTCTGCAATCCACTTCGTGCGGGGCCATAAGGAGAAAACGCTGGCCGTCGATCTGATCACGGCCTTTGTTTCTCTTCCCACATTACACCAACTCTCCTTCTATAGAAACTGGGACCAAAACGACCTACACACCTTTCTAGCGAGCTGCAACCGCGGCATCTTTAGCGTTGGTTTTTGGCTGTTCGATCCGCCTACTCTTTACAATCCTCCGCTCGCAAACAACTCCCCCCGTTTGCGGATCACATACCTTGAGCTGCCCATCAGTTCTAGCATCTCCGATTTCATCGTACATTCCGTGTCTCCCCTCGATTTATCCCACCTCACGCACCTTAAATATGACTGTTCATCTCTGGACACGAGACTATATCAAATCCTCCAGACCGCGAGTCGTACCATCCAAAATTTGGAATTCTGGAGTGCAGGTAGGTGCGTTTCACTTTTTGGAATGATAACGCATCTCATAACTGCAGAGGAACTCGTGGATCCGGAGTCTTTAGAGCTCGGATCTTTGCCAGCGCTGTCGCACATCACCCTCTGGGGCGCGACGGCACCACTCGTAAAGGCCATTGCCCGCGCAAAGACTCTTCGCACAATTTGTTTTTACGTTTTCCTACCCAAGGATGCGATGGAGCTCCCGAACGTAGAGGCCATTCTCCTTTCGGCGGATATGCCTGCGCTGCAGAGGGTGGAGCTGCAGGTATACTGGCCTTCCGAGCACCGCGATTCGTCCACCATAGCTCAATGGACATCGGTCTTCAAATCGAAGGTATTCAGAGCTGAGGCTGTGGAAGAACCGCCTGTTCACGGTAGTACGGAGTGGGTGGCGCTGGTTGAGGAGAAGATGCCGCAGCTTATGGAACGCGGAATTCTGGACATTCGAGTTGGCGAGTGGTAGAACGCAGGTCGGAGAAGAGCAAGAATATCTACTTGGATTCCTGATTCGTTTGAAATTGCACCTAAACTTCACGAGGCATTGAAATCTTCGAATGAAGTTCTGGCGCCGGGTTCTGACGGGCGACTTCCGCTCACAAGTTGGCTTTCAACACATAGTATGTGAAGCGGACGCGATACATTTACCACTACCCGTTAGATCTAAACTAAATAAATGGCAGGCTCATTGGGTCGTGTATTATAGACTGGCTCGCCTCACTTTCCGATGTGAAATTCATTGTAACGTCAGAAAAGGTTTGCAGGGGCGAAACAGTAAAACGCATGCTGTTCTTCCTTCGCCAAGCAGAAAAAAAAGTATGCTGTGTATACCCAATGACTCGGGCCCGGTTCGAACGGGCTACGTCCACCTATCACAGAACACGCTGAAAAATATAAGTGGAGTGGATGCGATACCTTTCGCCAGTCGGTCCACAGGTGGAACCTAGAGTCAATTCATCACAGAATAAAATTCTCGACAAATTGACTTCACTTATATGAAGGCCCGCCCCACTCAGCGCCCACGTTGATTTAAAACGCCCGAACAGGTTTGCATGGGTGTAGACAATCGAAAACATACTTTTATCTTTCCCCTGCCAGGAACCCCAAAATAAATTGCGCTGTGGGCGGCATTTTATGACTCAGGCCCGGTTCAAACAGACGACTTCCACTCACGATGTTTGATCGGTGTGCATCTTGCATCTGGCCTGAGTACAAAAGGCAGAAAATTACTTCACTCCTACATTATAACATACCTCTGAATGTAGCCTGGATAAGTGACTCAATAAGTAGCTTCGCTCTTGCCTCACGCAACCGCCCACCTACACCTCCCCGGGATTTTCCCGCATAAACAGTTTGGCGTGAGTGTGAAAAAAACAGCGAAGAAACTCATGTCAGAAATGGGGGTCGAAGGCCAAGGAAAAAAACAAGGAAATTGAAGAAAAGACGCACGACTCGGGCCCGGCTCGAACGGGCAACCTCCACTTAGAAACCTCAGGCAGAGTGGACCATGCGAAGTGGACGCGATACGTTTCGCCACCGAGCCGATATAAGTCATACCAACTCAGAGTTCAAGTGGATGTGGAATGATTCAGATATCCACTCCGAGGGGTTTGGAGCTTGAAAAAACTCGCACTCGTTCATGAGAGGCAAGTGCAGCGTCATGAAGGTAAAAAGGAAGAAGAAGGAATTTTAAGGAAAAGCAAAAATAGAATAAAAAATAAAAAAGAAGAGACTCACGTCAGTAGCCCCACGACATCCTAACTGACGACTTCCACCAAAGATCAATTGTGAGGCTGAAATTTGAAGTGGACGCGCTACCGCAACGCGACCGAGCCAACACCTCTTCTTCGAACAGGGGAGAGGTACCTGACATGGAACAGTCTCAAAGCTTGCAATCAGCTACTTGTCAAGTGGATTTCAGCAAGGACAGAATCTAGCGCAGAAGATGGTCAGCGGCGAGGCATGAATTTCAGTGTCGGTCAAGAGGAAAATAAAACATAGAGCAAACTTTAGCTACGTTGGTCGACTCGAGCCTGCTCATTCGAACCGACAAGTTACGGCACGTTGCTGCCCCAAGAATGAGAGAAGATGCGAGAGAAACCGAGAGACTTGAGAGAGAAATAGAAACTTCTGAAGGAGCGGCATCCCGGCACTCCGGCACTTGTCCGGCACAGCACGTGCACGCGGCCAATCAGCGACGCTGCCTTGGCGTCATTTCCTCGTTTGAATCTTTCGTTGCTTTCTCTCGTTTTCCATCTTGGGTCGAGGCGCATAGGACTCGCTTTGACTTCGTCCCTACTGCTAGCGAATGGATGACACGCGCAGCTCGAGGCGTCAAATTCGGCTCCAAACTGATTGCCCTCCCCGGCCCCGAAGCCACGGTGGTCAAGCTCCAATGCTAGGTCACGACGGGGAAGGAGCTGTTTCGATCTATAACGAGGTCGTGTTATCCGAGGGCTGCGGGGTGCGTGTCTTCGTTCCATCTTTCCCTCACTTCCCTCTCGTGTTTTCCATCCTTCCTCCATCCTCCCCTTCCTGCCCTCTCTTTTGCATACCCACTGCAAGTACTGGACTAAGCTGAGGCTCGCACTCGCGCACAGGCTGCCTCCTCGTCCGCGACGTCACCTCTCGCCGGTCCTTCGACAACGTCCGCACCTGGCTCGCCGACGTCCGCGCGCACGCCGACGCCTGTCTCGCGTATACTCTTGGGAAATAACCTAGATCTTTGTGAGGGGGAGGGTGAGTGCGCTTGTTTCTTTCTCGTGTCTTTCGGGGGAGCTAGGAGGGAAGGAAAGGGATGAGGGAGTACGGGTTTATGAGCAAGATCGCTGCCTTTCTTACATGACCGCGGGAGGGCGCGATACACGCGGATGCGGACCAGGCGGGTGTGGTGTAGTGTGGATTTGTATGACCGATGCACGCGATCTCGCGGACAAACGGATGTCTGACCGCGCTCCATCCCAGGCAATTCTGCTTCGGGTGTCTCGAGATTGATCGCCCTCCTGATGCGCCTGGAAACGAGAATGCGGTGCTAACGAGTCGCGTGTATGCGACGGCTGCCTGTTAGTGGAGGTGTTTGACAGGCATTTTGGTGCACCGTAGGCTTGGGTGCTCGAGGAATATACATGTCCTGCCTGCTCTCTGCGCGACGGGTGTCTGCGCATCATACAGACGTATCCACTGCTCTCCCTCGTCACGCTGTCTCTCACCCAGCACAATCTCCCTTTGGGAAGTCGCACCTTGACTTCGACTCGGCACCATCGAGCCCTGCCTTGTCTCCCTTGTTTACCTCTCCGCTATTTACCGCTAACACAGGGAAATTCAAGTGCTGTTCGCAACAGCCAGTCTTTTCAACGGGAAAAGAATTTTGGTTCAAATCGAGTTTTCAACAGCACCTGCGCCGAGTTTGCCGTTCGAAAGACCTCTCTTGTCAAGGTCTCATCCTCTCACATCCATCGACCTGTCCAAGTGCTCCTGCAAATGACGTCGAATAGTGACTCCGACGCCCTCCAGCTCGTGCCTTGGAACCCCCTGCACTCGCAGATGAGCGAGGGGTCTCGCGACCTCAGGGAATTGAGATGCGGTCCTCGCCTCACTCTCGAATCCCCCCTTTGGCCACACCTGGGGTCAGCTCTATGCTCAATGTCGCTACATGATGAATGACAGAAATTTAGCGTAAGACAAACGCTCTGCATACCACATAAATGTATTGGCACATTTGTTTTGAAGTGTTCACCGACTCGGTCGCGGATGGCTCGCGTCTGCAACGCATCGATGGCGTCGATAGGTCTAAAGGAGCAGAAATCTGTTCGGTTCAGAGCCGAGTCCTTCCATGCTCCGGTATCCTTTTTCAGCCTCACGCTCAAACTACAGTTTCTCTATTTTATCCTTCGCTGTACATTCTCGACGCCATTCTTGCATTTGGGATAGCTTGTACTTGTTTCCTAGCTTCAAGACACTGCGGCACGCCACTTGTGTTCTGCGCTTCACTGCATCAGCACCGCTGACCCATACAAGAATGATAACAATGACAATGGTGCTGGTTGGTGTCGTTTGGGAGTTCCCGCCGTACCCTCTTCGTTGTCCCTCCCCGTCTGTCGGTTTTGTTCTCGACAGAAGGAGTCTTTACGGGGGTCTCGACAAGTCCTGCACCAGAAATGGGTTTTGAAGCCTTGCATCTGCCTACGATCTTGTTTGGAGCCTCGCATCTACCTACCGTCTCATCGAGCTTTCCAAAAAGCCTTTGCGCCTAGTTACTGTTTCCGTCCGCACTGTTTTTTTTTTCTCTGCACCGTGCTAACGCGAGAATCATATTTCCTGTATTTTGTCAACTTGCTGCGTGTTTCCTGTATAGTGCCAGTACAAAATCTCATTTCTATTGCAAGGCTTCATTTGCATTGAACCTCAGACATATGGTTAAATTGTAAGGAAAATGGTTAAACTATTACAGGATGATCGCATACATCAAAGTCGCCCTCCTCTCCACATTCAGACCAAAACTGGATCAAGCTCAGCCTCATCATCCAAACCTAGCCCTTCCATTTCTATCTCCGATAGGTCACCCTGGTCATCCATGATCTCGGATGGTGTATTGAGCATTGCCAGATAAGCCAAGTTGGACTGGTGCTGCACCACCACTTCCACACTGGTCTCAGCCAGCCTTTGATCGACATGTTTAACCCGATCCACCTGTGATGACCGCTCAAACAGAGGTTTTGCTGTTGTCCAATAGTCTACTGCTTTCAACATGTTTCCTTGTTTCTTGTGAATATCCCCAAGGCGGAGCATACACTCGGCTCTACTGTGATGGACATCCATCAAGGCGAACCCATCCAAGGCAACTGTAAACAATGTGATAGCTGTAGATGTATCCCCCTCAGCAAGCAAGATATCTCCCAGTGACTGAAGAGCTTTCAGCACTCCAAGCTTCTGTTTGAACTTGGAGGAATGAGCCAGGAACACAACTGTCCAACTGGACATCCAATGCATGTTATCCCAGCGACTGATATTACCGAGGTTCTCCAAACAGTATGACACCATTTGTGGGTCCCCACGGGACAATTTTAGTGATTTTTCAAAGAGGCTCTTTGCAAGGAGTCTGTTTCCCTCTCTCAGATGCAGATCTGCAAGAATAGTATCACATTGACCGAGTTCCAAGACAAGTCCCATAGTGCCGAATATTCTTTTCGCTGTTTCAATGTTGGTTTGCACATCTTGTGCAGGTCCACCCAGCCACACTTCAGTTCCAGCGATATTGAGCAATGCATAAGCATGATGATAAGGATCTTGGTCAACAGGGGCCTCTCGAATAATCTCAGTAAAGATATTATGGGACTCAAGATACTCTGATTTCAATCCGTGAGTCACGCTTTGCGCAGTCATAATCCGATGGTCCAAATCACCACCTGACAAGGCACAAAGCCCTAACAGGTCTCTTGCCCTGCAGCACAGAGAAATGCTATACCTGTAGTTGCCAAGTTCGCTCCAGCAAATTGCTCCAATACGAAGGGCATTGGCTTCCATAAACAAGTTTCCAGCACTTCTGCACAACTGCTGTGATTTATAAGCATGTCTCTGGGCTGCATAATAATCACCGAGGTGATACTTGGTAAATGCAAGGTCGTATAATCTTTTTGCATATCTTTTGATATTCCTGGTCGAAATTGCTAGCGATATAAGAGTATGACAAATGTTGATGGCTGCAGGAAGGTTGTTGCACTCCATATGATAGTGTGCCAATGAACTGTAGAATGTCCCTAGAACAGATCAATATATGTGACAACTGGTATCAATCCGAGCATACATTTTATGGCTGCATCATTGATATTCTCAATTTGTCCCATAGCACTTGAAACCAGCTCCTCTGGGTTGGGAATTGGATGGTAATGCCGTGTGTCCAACAACTCAGCAATGAAAAGAACCCTAACTCGATGGTCATCGAGTTTGGGAAGCATGGTTTGAATTCTGCTAATGAAAGGAATACAGCCCCTGCCAATTCCCTTGCTGACACTGTTCAAACGACGTGCGCAATCAACTGTGTCCGCCAAGTCTGGATGCCCTGGTTGGAGCCCATGCTGACGTATGTTGTGGATGTTAGCCAGATTTGATGAAATTCGAGCAATCACGTTTGATCTTGATTGTGTACCATGGTATTTCACATACAACTCAAGTAACTGGTGGAAATGCCTGAGAAGAGGCTGGGTGAGGTTATCACTAGGTGGCTGCATCTTCTGCATGTATTCCCTGATGGGCACCAAGGCTTTGAGTCTTTTATGTTCATCGCTGTATGCCAAACTGGTGCGAATCAAGGCTGCTTTACACCCAAGAATATTCTCAATTGGGAGTTTGCTCTGCACAAGCTCGAGATCTGAAAGGCCATCAGGAAGCATAGAAAGGAGGCTCAGAAGCTCCTGTGAATGAGGAACAGACTGGATTCTGGGACTCAACAAAGACACTGAAATTGATAATTCCAGATTATTCCTCCTGTCATAACCTGCTGAAATCATTGATGTCTTCTCCATTTCCCAACGAGATAACACGTTGGAACATCCTTCCGAGTCGGCCAAATGTGCTAATAGATTGATTGCAAGTGGCAAATTGTCTGTAAGGGCAAGGACCTTATCCACCTCCTGCATGTCAAATCTGTCATCTGTAATGTCAATGAACATCTTTTGAGCAGCATCCTGCACCAGAGGTCTCAGAGGTAGTAGAAATGGCCGAGTCCAGGCAACATTAGCCGGTCTTTCTGCTCCACGCATTGTGACCTGATGCTGATGAGTAAAGCTCTTACTTAGTATGTGAGATCTGGACATACCACTAGTGCAAGATGTTCCACATCTGTAAGCAGGGACAAAAATCCCTCAATATCCTTACGAGTCTCTGTAGGCTCCCACACAGTCTCCAAATTATCTAGGAGCAGGATGCTTGGTGGACCACTTGAGAAATGCTGAACAACAGCATGAGTAAGGTCCTTCCCAGGCTTCAACCCCAAATGAGCTCCTATGATAGCTGCAAGTTCCATTTTAGTTGCTGCAGATTCACATGGAACAAAGAACCGATATTGATCATATCTAGCTGCAATGTCTGGATGATGGATGACAGCTCTTGCCAAACTGGTTTTCCCCATTCCACCTGGACCCAAAATTGCAATCCTAGGAAATTTCTGGCTGAAAAGGCATAGAACTGCCGCAATTTCTGAGTCTCGACCGTAGAATATCTGTGGCCCGGATGGTAGCATAGAGATTGAGTTGGAGCTATAAGACATGAGGGTAATATTGTTGAATTTCCTCTGAAATGACTGACCTGGTATATGGACTCGTATAAATCCTATTCATCTGAACATATGTTATTGTCATGTCTGGTAGATGATAGATGTTGCATACGGAGGATGCAGCATCTGAGCTAGCTGTATCGGAGAGGGCTTCAATCATGTCGAGCGCTTCTCGGTGTCTCTTCTCTGCATCTTCTTGCATCTTGGTAACATCCCTCATGAGCCACAGAGATTCAACCTACATATCCTTTCATGAGTTTTTCCCATGCGAAATATATGGCTCACTTGAAAATCGATGAATCCCTGTTGCAATCCGTCTCGGCAACCTTTGAGCAATGTACTTAATGCTCCCTGCTGAAAGATCATTTTTTGAATTTGTTGCTATGCCTTTGAGCCTCGACAAAGGCATGAATCTTGTGAAAGGTTCTAAACATTCAAGGGTTAGTATCAACCAAATTTTAATCCAAGACCCGCAACATGCTCTGTGAATTTTCCAATATGACTCAACACATCTGGTGGCAGCTCGCCGGCCGTGTCTGACGCAATATGAACAGTGATCACCGCATCGAGCAATTTCTGAGCCTGCTGTAACAACTGGATGCAGTTGCTTTTGTTTTGCCTAATGAGCTACATGCCACAGTAAGATTCTCTCGATCATGGGAGATTTATTGACAATTCACCTGAATATTTTTCAAGAGAGCCCCAGCAGTGTTGAACAGGGTTGCTAAGAAGGGGCTATTGATGCTCCGGGCAAGAACTTCCAAAGTATTCTTGGATATGGTCAAACATGTTGTAATGTTGCTCATCGCAGCTATTGGGACGGAGTGCGGGGCAGACATTTGATAGTACTGAGCGGAGATGAGCTCTGTTCATATGGTGCAGCAATGACAGATGTCGTTCTTCACTGGGGTAAATTAAATTGCGGTGGGCAATCTCCGAGATTCTGTCGGTAGGTACTGTAGATGCCGGAGTTGACTGCTTTGTCGACAAAGTGCTACTCCTCATGTCCATCACTGATTCTTTTAATGTTGC
This sequence comes from Mycena capillaripes, assembly GCA_029204075.1. NCBI lineage: Eukaryota > Fungi > Basidiomycota > Agaricomycetes > Agaricales > Mycenaceae > Mycena > Mycena capillaripes. The sequence goes on from JARHKZ010000027.1 coordinate 1,279,455, forward strand.
CTTGTTTTGACTCGCATAAAATTACCACAATTGCGTTGAGCTAATGATTCATGAGCGTCCTACGTGTAGATAGCTTTTACTGTCGGTTCTCATTTTGATGCCGAGAGAAACAGCTATCTGCATCTCCGAGCATCTGCAGTTTGTATCTGATATCATAAGTGACAAGAGATATTCGTTACGTCCACCCGCAATCTGTATCTTGCAACTGTTCAGTCTGCCCTAGAGTCTACTCAAGCAGTCAAATTCGTAACAAAACACGAATCAGTTGGACAAGATCTGGAGAAGGAGCAGAAGGAAAGCATAACAGATGAGTAAGCCTTAAGGTATTCACAGGGTAGGCGGCTTTATTTGACCCCGACTCGTCGGATACGTAGGAGAGTAGGTCGTATATTTGAGCGGCGAACAGGAAACTCCCCCATGCTTCTCCGTATAATGTGGTGTGAGCGAATTGTACGTGTTCCAGCGGTTTCTGGACCCTGGTCCTCAGTTACTTCTTCCTCGTTTCGTAGCCTGCTCAGATCTCCAAGAAAAAATACGAAGGAATAAATGGAAACAAAAGAAAAAAAATGAGACTCCCGTCTGCGAATAACTCGAACCGGAATCCAACGAGCGAGCCCTGCCAAATAAATCAAGATAAGATATGCCGAATGGCTGCGCCCCTATGAAGGGAAGCTGTATTCATGACACGAAAATTATTTATGTTCCCACATCGTGCATTCGATCCAGCGACTTCTTCTTGCGACACTGAATGCCATCATATGTGAGGTGGATGCCATACCTATACACCACTCGAATTACCCTGAATGCACGACTCGGTAGTTAAGTTCTCTCCTGTATCCTAGACTGCAGTCGAAATTGAATTTCGATGCTGAATCGATTTAATTGGCGATTTGAAACAATGAAAAAGAATAATGGGAGAAGGGGAGGTCAGTGCCAGACAGAAAAAGGAAAGAACCTGGAATTTCCCACGGCTTGGTGAGTTCATGGCTGCAGAGAGGGCACAGAGAGAGTTTATAATTCTGGAGATCTCATGACTCGGGCTTGATTTGAACAGGGGACTTCCACTTGTTCCGAATGTGAAATGGATGCGATATATTTCGCCATCGAGTCGGTCTGCACCATAAATTGATCCTGGATGCATGTCTTGGTAAATTTGTTTCACTCCTGCGATATAGAACAGCCCACACTCCAGAACAAAAAATGAGGGAGAAGAAAATCTAGACCGTCCCCTGTATGACTCGGGCCCGAGTTGAACGGGTGACTTCCACTTGCGAGTCGAGATTCAGGCTTCACGTGTAGTGGACGCAACACATTTCACCACCGAGTTAGTATATTGAATTCACCCTGGATAAATTGCATGACGATCCACTGAGTCCGCTGTTATGATTGCTCCAGTCACAACTGGCGCGTGGCGGATCGAGATTCAATCATTTGACAGGCCGAACAGGTTTGCACCAGAGTAGACCTCAATTAACAAGGAATATTGTGCGGAGAAAAAGCGACGTGAGAGGAAGAAGGTCTGCTCTCTTCCTGTAGTACTACTGCGCTCCTTAAGATTCATTCCCCATACTCGGTTTGAACAGGCGACTTCCGCAGAAAATTCCGCCGGAGAGACCTTGAATTTAAGTTGGATGTGATGCTTTTCGCCACTGCCGAGTCGACGTCCATTTTGAGTCTCAACTTTACATGGACAAATTATGTGAAGAATTAACTGAGTCTTGTATGGACCCACTCACCAGCATATGGAGAGTCGATTTTAACCCTAGATTTCCGAGATTATCAAGGCCGTCAGATGATGCAGTCGTTTGCGAGTACCAGGCACTGCAGACCAAAAAATAACCCACTTCGATCATTTCATGTCTCGGGTCCGAATCGAACGGGCAATTTCCACTCAGGAACTTTGTGGCCCATCACTGGAAGCGAAGTGGACGCGATACATTTCGCCACCGAGTCAGTCTACAGCTGGGATCTAGGCTGAATAAATGGCAGAATAAACTCAATGCGCTCCCACATCCAAGTCAGACTCACTTTGCCTTCGCTTAATTATAAGTGAATGAGACGGTGGACATTCTCTGTATTTTTCATTTTTATTTAGTAACCTACTCCCCTAGACGCGACAATTTTTACCGCCGAGTGTGTATACCATCTTCAACCCGCTTGAATAGAGGCTGGAATAAATTTGTGTTATTGGTATGGGAGTGGATCATGGAGAGCTGATCACAACCAAAGAGACAGGTAGAGAGAAGATATCTGCTAATCTCGAGCAATTGACTGGCGAGGCATGATGTTCGGCGACTGGACGGCTACGAAAACGTGGTAGAATCGCGGTGGAGCGGGGTAAAAAAAAGACGTAGATCTCGAACAATGCAGCGTCTTGAGCATAAGAAGGCATTTCAGCTTTGCTCTCTAGAGCAGACGCCCATTGGCAGACTCGGAGTCGGCCGGTGACTGTCCGTCCCTATACTATAATCTCAGTAGATGTGGTGAAACCACTGAGAGAGTCATCAAAAGGGAAGAGAGAGGATGCGAGATGCGCCGCGTCCGCGGTCCCAGTACCGATTGGCCTGAATCCCATCCGACGCTGCTCCCGTGCTCGTGTGTGCCAATACGAGAGCACAGGATGCGCGTGCGATGACCGATCCAAGCGAGGAATGTCAGACAGACAGACACCTCAGCGCACCCCATCGTCCCCGCAGAGAATCGGGTATGTGCTACGCCCGACCAGATCCTGTACACCCAGCGGCAGATCCGTTCAAGGCGCGCGTTCCTCATATGCACTTGAGCAGTCGATCAGTCGAAAGATCCCCAATCGCACCAAGTGGAGAAGAAATGCGCACTCACCCCGCAGAAGGTGACGTCGTAGACGACGAGGCAGCCTCTGCGAGCGTTAACGAGCTTATACGAGTTATACGAGTACATTTGAGGAGATGGGATGAAGAAGGAAAGAGAGGAAGATTAAGGGGGAAAGGAAGGAGGGAAGGAAGGAGACGCACCCGCAGCCTTGCGATAATACGACCCCGTTATGGATCGACACGACTCCGTCCTCGTCATGTTCCAGCATTAGAGTGATTAGTTTCGAGCCGAATTCGACGCCGAGCTGGGTGGGGGAATAAATTATCAGTATTAAAGACATGAGAAGTAAAACGCACGAGGAAGATCCGGATTGACGAGAAATCGCTGGTCTGTGAGTCGTACGAGCAACGACGACTTGCCGGCGGGGCTCGCGATCTTCAAGTCGTAACTGTTTATATCCTCCTTGTTCTCTTCGAAAATCCACTTGGAATGGACTGGTACTAGTCTTGTTAAATAGTGTCCGAATCGAGTGGCATGATTTCGGAAAGTCTTGAATTCGAAGACTCAGCAGTAGCAAGGAGCCGTGATCCAGAGATTCCAGATGTAGGATGAAAGTCAAAGCGATTTCTATCCCCCTCGACTTGACTTGGTCTCGGACGGAAAACGAGAGAAATTCAAAAGAGGAAATGACGCAGCGCCGAAGTAACGCGTCGCTGATTGGCTGCGCACACGTGCCGTGCCGGGATGCCGACTTTTCTCCTCTTTTCTGTCTTCTCAAGTCTTACAAGTGATCATCTTCCAGCATACGCACCGACTCGATGGCGTAAGTGCTAACGCATCCGCTTATGGTACATGGTGAAAAATGCTAGACGTTAGGTGGAAGAGGCCGGTTCGAATCCGGCTCGAGTCGTGCGTGAGCCACTACCAGTCTTCGTTTTTTGTCTTACGAATCTGGTACCTCGCGCGAGGCTCGCGCATCTCGCGCATCCCGTCCATCTCGTCTCAGGTGTATTCCGCGCCGTGGCGGAGGTGCGGCCCCCGAGTGGCGCTAAATGCGTGTCTGGGGGCGTGCATGATTACGACGAGGAGCGCGTGTGTGCGGTCCTGTCGTGGTGTGATGGGTGGTGGGGTCGAATTGTGTCGTGAACGTCTCGTGTTCGTGAGGTGGGTGGCTCGCGTGCCGCGCTGTGTCAGATGTCCCTGTCCCTGCCTCTTGCTTTCATGCAGGGTGCGTTCAAATCCTGGCGCGAGAGTGCCCATACGCGCGACGCGTGGAATGGACATGTCGATGCCATGCGATGCGTGCGGTTTCGATGTGCGGGACGCTTGTGTGAGTGCGCTCATCGAGCCTGCCTTGCCCTGCTCCCACAAACTCGGGGACCAGCGGAATTTACTGTTGCTGACGTCACGCGCGATGGCGCGTGTCGTGTTTCCTTGGGTGACAAAGTCGAGTATCATCCAAGACGCATTTTTGAGAGTGCAGAAGTTTAACGACCCCATCGAAGTATGCTCTACCTCTCCAAACGTCATATATGGGTGTACTGACATCCTTCTTCTACAGACGCCCGCGATCGCGCCGTCCCGACCGAGCTCTCTGCGCATTTTGTGGCCGATGAGGTGCGTGCTCTGTGCCTTGCATCCATCTTCTTGTCCGCCCGCTCTCCCCACTTTCGCTTTACTCTTCCGTTCTCTTGTCCTTCCTCGTAATTTCTTCCGTTCATCCTGCCCCCTCCTCTTCTATCTTTTTCTTTCATCCCATGCCTTCGATGCGCGGACTAGAGGCTGGATCGCATTCTTCGCGCGATCGCACTTCATTTTCGAATGCCCCGCTTTACGCTCCCGCGTCGCGGTGTTGGTGTTTTCCAGTGCACATACGAGGTTCGGATTTGCGATTCGGCGTCGGTCGTGTCGTTTATACGCCTTTTCCTGCATTCAGTAGACGAGTGTGTGACGCGCTGCCATGATGCCAGGGATGGGCCAATACTCACTCTGCTGGGGAGGTCCCTATCGCAGCACCGACATTATGGACTGTGTATGTGTGAACCGGTGTTATCTGCGTTCTTGACATAGTCTGTGATTTTGTACAGATGCACAGGCTGCGTATGTGGTCCGCGTCAGCCCGCGAACGTTCTGTCGCCCGAGATCGTGCCAGGAGAGGGCGAGGTTCGTTCTAGTTTCATTTTGGAATTCGCAGGACGTCGTGCGATCTCCTCCCAACCGTTCCTCTCCCCACTTTCTCTTTTTGTTTTGTTCTGTCGTTGTTGTGCATGCGCTGCAGTCTCGCAGTTTCCTAGGGCCGTGGAGTTCATTACTGTTCCGTTGCGCAACACTGCGAATGGTGCCATTTGTATGGCGAGAATCAAAGTTCTCGGTACTTCTTCCCCATACGACGACGGTACCGACCAGGCTGCAATGCACGTACATATCATACGGGAAAATATAATCGGATTCCATTCATTCATCATCGGGACGAGAATCTTCGCTCAAACACAGCTTTCAACAGCATGTTCGCCGTTCGACAGTCATCTAATACGGTTATGTGCCGGAGGCACCTCCTGTCGACCTCACTACAGAGCAGAAACCCGTTTCGCTGATAATTTGCGCGGTTGGCAACCCGCTCGGGAGTCGGCGTCGGCCACCCAAAACGCGGCAATCGAAATGGCTAAAACAGCGCTCGGAGGTTATGATCTCCCACAACGCAGGAAACAACCTGCAACCCTCTTGCTTCCTTACAATCTACGAGCATCGATGAATCGTACCTTCAAAGACTTGCGAGGGCACTTCAGGCCGTTCTAGGATCGGCTCTGCCCAAACCTACCACAACGGCTGCAACAGCATTTAGCTTGCTTGTCCAAGAATTATGGGACGAGAACCTAGACTATCTCTATCATTATCCTAGCGCCATTCTGGTCTCAGCTCCCGTCTGCGGTGCCTTTGTTTGGCCCAGTCTGCACATGAAACTGAGGGGAATGCACATGTCAAATCAGTGAACAGCTGGCGCCGAGGTGACAATAGCAAGATATCGTAGGCAGTGGGGGGAAAGAGGATGCTACCCAGAAAGGAGATGAGTACACAACGCAACTCGGTCTGCACAAGACGACAATTGATTGCCATACGACGATGGTACATACACGGTTTAATTGCAACGCTCCGGGAGCGCTTGGATCATGCCTTACAGTTCGCCAGCACGAAGTTGACATAATCAGCCATGATACGGTGCGTTTCCTTGGACGGATGTCTATTCCGCATTACAAAGATTAGCGACGGACTCCGCACAGAAACAGCAACGCCCACTCACCCGGGAAGCCAGTAGAACGAGTTCAATGGCGTCGAGCACTCCCCAGTGAGATCTGTCTGCGACGCGTTCGGGATGCAGGCGCCGGAGGTCTTGTACCCGAACGCAGCGAAGCCCGGCGTCGTCCCAAGCACTGCATCCCAAAGGGGCGCGAAGTCGACGAAAGCAACGTTGAGGCCCTGCGCACGCAGAGGGGTGAGGCCGGCGAAGACAGCTTGCTTCCACGCGTCCCCGGTGGTCGAATGCCCTCCACGTCCGTAGTCGTCCAGCACGAGGATGTTTTTCGCGTTTGTGGGAGCTGCGGCGAGCTGCTTGATTTGCGTGAGGAGCGCGGCGGCGGCTTGAGGGAGGTGGTTCCCGTCCGCTTCAAATTGATGCTAATAAGCCTAAGAGCAACGTTTGTAAGGAAAGAGTGCACGCACTTGAAGAAGCACCGAAGTCGCTGTTGATTGAATGTGTCAATACCATCGTATCGAATAGATTGCTAGCTGATGCTTTACTTGATTCCAAAGAAAACCGTGTAGAGCGTCGTCGCCGGGTTCAACATATTATTTTGGCTGAGGAAGAGAGCGGCTGGGATTAGTCGTCTGAGACGAGACCATTTTCGAGGCAATGCGAAGCGTGCCTTGATGTAGGAAATCTGAGGCGCCTGCTTCGCTTGGCCAAAGGGTCACATTCACGACTGCGCCAGAGACCTTCGTTAATGAGTTATCAGCACGGTGCCGTGGCATGCCAATCTACGAGAAGGGGCGCACGGCGTAGTCCTTTATCGTGGCACCCAGGTCGCTTGCGACGTCTTCAGCCCAGACCGGTCCGTCCGTACCGCGGCCGCCTGCGCGAGGACTGGTGCCATTGAGGACGGCGGCCGGAAGAGTACCGCCATCGCTGCGCCCACCCGACGTGTAAGAGTCCTATAAGCAGCTGTCAGTGGAACGGAAGACATGGCGAGCGCAGAACATACCCCGAAGGCGACGAGTATTTTGATGCCAGTGGTTACAATCCCAGCATTAGCGTTGGTGAAAGTCCCACCCAGCTTTCCGCACGTAGGTGTAATAGCAAGATGGACGCCATCGTTTGTTTGGCGTGGCAGATGTACGGCGGCGGCGACCAACAAAAATGCAAAGAGTGATGTCCACGTCTGGATCATGGTGTGACAAGTTCAAGAGTGCTGGTCAGTACTTCGGTGCTTGGTCGGAATTTAAACTCTTCGTTACAGGCTTCCAACGGCAGCCGACAAGTGAGCATGAGACGGAGCCAGCCCATGTGATCTTTGCGGTCCGCAAAAGGTCCGGCCAGTCAGCCAACCGAGTTGGACAGAGGAGAGCAGCCGACGCGACGACCGCAGGCCGCCGACATGTAAGGCCGTAGTTCAACCGCTGTCATACAGGGTGAATCTTGATTCTTGAATCTGTCTTTTCACTTGAAATTGTCTTTTCACCCCTCCGGACGGTTGAAGCCCCGAGTTGCATTAAGGAATATCGAATGAGATGCAGAGAAAACCCCAGACTGCCGCTATTTCTCAGGCGCGCCTTGGTCGCGGAGGTGCTTTGCAAAGAGAGCTTTTGACTTTTCGCCCCAGTCACGTGCGCCCAATAAGGAAATTAGCGTGTCATGTTTGCTCCTCAACCGCAAATGGAACCGAGTCTCCGGTGTGACAGGTCACTCGTAAACGTTCTGTCTTTCCGCCACCACCCGTGTGCCGACCACTCATTCCCGCCTTCTCATCCCCGCCGTGTCCTTCCCGTTCCATCTACGCACCACGCCTTTGTGACAGGCGTGGCACCATTGATTGTCCCCTGCCGTCGTTGCGACTATGACATGGTGGCATTGCACCCCATGCCATGCTGCCCCCGGCGCTTCCCGCACACGCTTGAGCCTGGGACTGAGAGACGCGTCTTTATATGCTGCGTAAGCGCTGCATTACGTGGCGTTCCCGCTGTCACATCAGCGCGTATACGGTACGCGCTTCGACCGCCCTCTGCACGCGTCTCCCGCGGGTATGAGAGTGCGCGGCTGCCTTTTTTGGGATCAGCTCCACAACAGCAGCATCCTATGGGTGTGGTGCCAGCTCGATACATACGTCGTCCTGCGCGGTGTAGATAAAAAACAGATACCCACCATGTCGTAGTATCTCGTAGTATATACATATGCCAATCAAGCCTTCAAATTGCTTCCAAATGTCCTTAATTGTCAAGTTCATGCAATGGCTTGCTGACAAGTTCCCTTTGCACAGGTGGCACAGAAAAAAATAAACAATGGTCACAACTCCGCCGTAGCCTCCAGCCGGTGAGTTGCTGAATTGAGTGAAAAGTGCAAACAAGACACGCGAATTCCCTTATTTGGAGCACGTGACTGGGGCGAAAAGTAGCGATCTTGTGGGAGTGGGCAGCGATCAAGCCATCAGCAATCTCTTTGTTCATGTTGATTGATGAAGCCTTCCTGCAATCTGCCTCCTACCAAACGCCTTCCTGTTTTCGAGCTTCCCTCCCTCCCTCAGAGCTAAAGCTAGGGGGCAAAAGTGAATTAAAAGTAATTACCTAGAGATTGGTTAAGCACATTTTTTTGTGCTCCCCCGAGTTGTGAATTTTGGTCCGCCGGCATCACAACCTGAGTGGTAATAAAAATTTGACCTTTACCAATCTCTAGATATTTGACTTAAAATGGGTGCCGCGTACAGCCGGGAGCCCCCAAATGGCCATATTAGCTCAAAAACGCGAAGTGCTGGGACCAAATCATAGTGGTCACCAAGCGTGACTTTGTGTGATTAAGGGTCGAGACAGCTCAATTATCAGTGTCTTCTCAAATCCTTTGATACATAGACCTTGTATTGGGTGAGATAAAGTATATTCCGTCCTTCTCAAATTTCCTAGGGGCCACAGCTGCTCTGCAGGCGAAGAATTACTCCAAACATGCAGCGGCGCGGTTTGATGTGGCTGTGTAGCAATCCATCAGCCCATCTGATGTCCATCGCTGCCCACTCCCAGATCTTGCAAAGAGTGTTTGTTTGCTTGGCAGTATTTGGTCTGATGCCGTGGCCGACACAGCCCCCATGCCTCTTACTTCCTTACACCATGGATCTTACCTTCAAGGGCTTGCGAGGGCACTTCAGGCCGTCCAAAAACCGGTTCTCTAAATCCACCACAGCGGCTGTAACCGCATTCACCTTGCTCGCCCAGGAACTGTGGGACGAAATCCTAGATTGTCTCGCTCAATGTCCTAGCGCCCTCTTGGCTTCAGCTCTCGTCTGCCGGGCCTTTGTCGGACGAGCCCAGATGCTCCTATTTCGCAGCATCTACATCGCTACCTCGTATGAGACAGTTCGCTCAATCGCGGCTAAGCAGCTCGCAAAGATTCTTACCCGCTCGCCACATCTTGTCCACTACATTTGCGAGCTGTCGATTGGCAGGTGTGATGCAGAAACCCTGGCCCCAATTCTCCATTTACCCTGGTCACACCTGTCTGCAATCCACTTCGCGCGGGGCCATAAGGAGAAAACGCCGCTGGCTGTCGATCTGATCACGGCCTTTGTTTCTCTTCCCACATTACACCAAGTCTTCTTCTATAGAAACTGGGACCAAAACGACCTGCACACCATTCTAGCAAGCTGCAACCGCGGCATCTTCAACGTTGGTTTTTGGCTGTTCGATCCGCCTTCTCCTTACAATCCTCCGCTCGCAAACAACTCCCCCCGTTTGCGGATCACACACCTTGAGCTGCCCATCAGCTCTAGCATCTCCGATTTCATCGTGCATTCCGCGTCTCCCCTCGATTTATCCCACCTCACGCACCTTAAATATGACTGTTCTTCTCTGGACGTGAGACTATATCAAGTCCTACGCACCGCGAGTCGTACCATCCAAAGCTTGGAATTCTGGAGTGCGGGTAGGTGTACTTCACTTTTTAAAATGATAACGCATCTCATAGCTGCAGAGCAGATCGTGGATCCGGAGTCCCTAGACTTCGGATCTTTGCCAGCGCTGTCGCACATCACCCTCTGGAGCGCGACGGCACCACTCGTAAAAGCCATTGCCCGTGCAAAGACTCTTCGCACAATTTGTTTTTACATTTTCCTACCCAAAGATGCGATGGAGCTCCCGAACGTAGAAGCCATTCTCGTTGCTGCGGATATGCCTGCGCTGCAGAGGGTGGAGCTGCAGGTATACGGGCCCTCCAAGTACCGCAATAAGTCCACCATAGCTCAATGGACATCGGTCGTCAAAACGAAGGTGTTCAGAGCCGAGGCTGTGGAAAAACCGTCTGTTCACGGTAGTACGGAGTTGGTGGCGCTGGTTGAGGAGAAGATGCCGCAGCTTACGGAACGCGGAATTCTGGACATTCGAGTTGGCGAGTGGTAGAACGTAGGTCGGAGAAGAGCAGGGATATCTACTTGTATTACTGATTCGTTTGAAATTACACCTAAACTTCACGAGGGATTGAAATCTTCAACCAGTGTAGGGAAATAAAGTTCTGGCCCCCGGTTCTGACGGGCGACTTCCACTCACAAGTTGGCTTTCCACACATAGCATGTAAAGCGGACGCGATACATTTTGCCACTGAGTTGGTGCACCCGTTAAATCTAAACTGAATAAACGGCAGAATAAAATCGTTTTGTCATAAATTCATTGCAACGCCAGAACAGGTTTGAACTTTGCACACGATGGAACTCATCCGTATTTGTCCTCTTTTCCTTGACCAAGCAGAAGAAAAAAGGCACTTTTCGTTCAACCGATGACTCTGGCCCTGTTCGAAGGGGCTACATCAACCCAACGCTATAAAGTCATAATATAAGTGAAAGGGATGCGATACGTTTCGCCACATAGTCGGTCTACAAGTGGGATATATGTAGACTCGAAAAGTACATTGCGGAATAATTTTTCAATAAATTGACTGTGCAAGTATATCAAGGCCCCACTCACGGAAATCGATTTTAAGCCAATGAACAGATTTTGCGCGGTTATAGACAATGAAAAAACCTGATTTTCTCTTTCCCTTGCCAGGAATGCAAGAAAAAAGTTGTCGACCACATCATGACTCGGGCCCGGTTTGAACGGGCAACTTCCACTCACGACGATATTTGCTTGAGCCTTGAGTGCATATGTAAAGCGGACGCCATACATTTCGCCACCGAGTCGGTGTGCGTGTTGCATCTGGTCTAAATACAAGTGGTGGAACATTACTCCACTCCGACCTACACTATATTATACCACTGAATGTAGGCTGAATACGTGGCTCAATAATTTCACCCTCACGCAATTGCCAATCACTCACCCCACAACCCCCCCGGAATTTTCTGCTGCGTGAGTGCGAAAGACATAGGAGAAACTGATGTTAGGAATGGGGGTTGATGGTCAAGGAAAAAAGAAGCGGACTTGCTGGATTATGACTCGGGCCCGACTCGAACAGGCAACCTCCACTTGGATAACCAGATTGGACAATGTGAAGTGGGCGCGATACATTTCGCCACCGAGTCGGTAGTATAGCTCCAACTCGGACCACCTTGAACGAACAGAGTGCCGGATGAATTAGTTGTTTTTCGTAGAATGCGCGGACAATGAAGTGAATTCTGTGGAATGATTCAGATGGATATCCACTCGGGAGGGAATTGAACTTGAGCAAATGGCAAACCCGACTGCTTCCATAAGAAGGCAAGTGAAGCGTCAAAAGGAGGCCAACTTGAAGCCAAAAGGGAACGAAGAAGAAAAACACACAAACATTCAAATCACGATTCGAGCCGGAGTCGAACCGAATTCCACACAATCGAAAGGGACGCGTTAACACTACGCCATCGAGTCTATGTGGAAGGAAGAATGATAACATGAGAATCTTGACCGCAACCCCATGTATATCGAGCCTAGCTAAGGCCTCGCTCACTCGCCTTGCATTTCAAACGTCCGAACAGAAATGTCCGAACAGGTTTGGTGGACAAACCTGCTTTTTTTTCTTTTCTTTCCCCACACTGCGAGGAACACCTCCCTTCAAAAAGAATAAACACCTGAGCTCGTTTATGACTCGGGCCCGGCTCGAACGGGCAACCTTCACTTTGAACCTCCAAATCGATATATGAAGTAGACGCAATACATTTCGCCACCGAGTCGATTAATCTCACCTGAATTCCTGGATACAGGAGAGGGTGTAATACATTAGCTGTCCAATGAATCGAAAACCTAATTACCAGAACTCGGGCGCAAATTAAACCGTGCGAGATAAGAAGCTTTCAAAACGTCTGCAGTGAATGGAATCCAGTCTTTTGAGTGTTTCCAATTTTCAAACGGCAAGGAAAGAACCTCGTGGGGAGGACGGTTTGGGCTCGGAAGAAATTGCCTGAGGACGTTGTGAAGTATTTATTTCAGATGATCAACAACTCGACGTCAGCACGGACTCGAGAAAATGGTGGAGAGGATAATTGGATGGCTTCATCTTCATCTGCGACTTGAGCTGCGACGCAGATTCCTGTGTACAGTCTGGGTAATGCAAAGAGAGTCTAATGGAAAAAGTAAGGCGTAGCCCCCCAAAAATTGTCCTCTTCCCGTCTATGACTCGAGCCGGAATCGAACCGGCGACTTGCACGAAGAAGTCGAACAGTTTGTGGATACGTCACCACACTTCGCCATCGAGTCAATGTGTCTCCAAAGTGGAAGAGCGATAACATGAGAGAGAGAGACTTCGAAGACAGAGCAGAAGCGGCATCGCGGCACAGCACGTGGCCGCAGCCAATGAGCGACGCGTTGCCTCGGCTGCAATCGGCTGCGTCTTTCCTCTTTCGTCTGTAACACTCTCCCGTCTAACACTCAAGTCAAGTCGAGGCGTCCATAGATCTCGCTTTGACTTGCATCCAACGCTTTCCTGGATTACTGCTCCTTAAGCTTGCTACTCTCCTTACACGACATCAGTAAAACAGCAGGTTCGTCTTTCCCGTCTTCCGTCTTTCCATCTCATCTTTCAGAGTCTTGATCTTGAGAAGATCGTCTTACGTCTTTCGTTCCTTGTCTTTCAACATCTTTGTCTTCCGAGGACGGGTCTTTAGTCTTTCGTAATGATCTTTCAATTCCTTCATCGGCAAAACAACTCGTAGCTAATTACTGTACAGTTTCGATCAATTCGAACGGGGGTGTGACCTGTGACCGCGACTTTCGAACCTGAGCTTTCGAATATGGGTCGGGGAAGGGGTGACACCTAAAAAAATTCGAAAATTCGTCGGGAGTCGGCGGATCTGCCTCTCAGACCTTTTGAACAGACCTGTTCAGTGCTACTTAGTCAACAAGGGAGCGTAGGGCGCTCTGCCAAGACAACCAAAAGGGGCCTCGATCAATATTGAATTCATTAAGTACCTACACTTTTTTCGTCGATCCCGTGGCCTTCCCAACAGTCTCGAGATCCAGGATGGGCCAGAAAGGCCCCGATCATGTCAAAGGGGCATTTCGTGAGAGCTCCTCAGCATTCGGAAGCACAAACGCGCAATGCACGCCAAAATTCGATTTTTGGGGCCATTTTTCGCGGATTCTATCACTTTTTCGGCACATTCGAAAATTCCCTCGGTGACCCGTGACAGGTTCGAATATTTTCTGAAATTTTCGGCCCTGTGACGCGTGACATCCGAATTGAATGAAACTGTACAGTATGGAAACTTAGTCGAAATTACGTTACCTCAGATTATTGCGCATAGTTCGAGGGACCTCAACCAAATGCCTGAATATACAAACCCCGCCCAAGGCGAAGTGACGATCAAGAGAAATGCCGACAAGTCTTTGAAACTCCGCCGGTGTTTTGATCGCTGCGAAGCGAAACACCGCATCGTGGCGCTTGACACTGACAGGCAGCTGGCATGACTTTTTTGTTTTGAGTCGTTGGTCTCTTCTCTTCTCCCACCAACCCCCACTTCCCTTCCGCCATCCCTCCCTCCCTTTGTGTTCTTGGCCCGCCCACTTGGAGTCCCAAAAGTCTCAACACCAGAGCAAGCCGTTGACATGGCCCCTCAAACTTCTCAAGACCGCGAAGTGCGACGCAAGACCGCGAAATGCGACGCCACGTCATCGCCTACGTGCGCGGCGACAAGTCTGAAGACATAGAGCCTTCTGGACAGAATTTCCTGGTCTATATGGTGTGTCTGGCTTGCCTGCCTGGTTCATCGGTCATGTACTCTCGCCTCAAGACCACGGCTCAAGACATGCCTACCTTTGGGACCAGGTGGCCCTTTCCCAGGATTCCTGTCAACCCGTGCCTACAATCTCAATTCAAGTCACAATCAATTCGTTCTGGCGTTGTTTCCTATCAAGATCAAGCCGTACCTCATTAGTTCTGGATTTCGTCGTTCAAACCCTTGCGCGTAACATCAATGTTGGGCTGTCAGTCCCATTTTTAATGCCCTTTGACGTTGCGCCGTATTGTATGGTAGAGGTACGCCAGCCCATTGGCTCTGATTCCATTACTCACATCCTTCTTTTCCAGTGTTTCTTTGTTGACCTGTTTGGATGGCCAGAGAGCGATAGAACTACATGTAACTTGAGATTTTTCTCAGCTGTTTCAGTAGCCCCGAATATATGTGTTTTTTGGTTTATCTTTTGTGATTTTGAATTGTCTTTCCAATCTTTCAGAGGAACTTGCCGCAAGACTTTTCATGTCTTTCCCAAGACTTCCGTCTTGGGAAAGACGTAAAAGACGCGAGGTCTTGGGAAAGACTTTTGACCCTGCTTAGTGAAAGACGCGCGTCTTTGAAAAATGTTCGTCTTTCACGTCTTTCACGTCTTGCCGCAAGACGTGAAAGACGCGAAAGACGAACCTGCTGTTTTACTGATGGACTATGAATTCCAGGAAGGATTACTTGACTCGACTTGCACGCCACTCGATTGGGGCCTAGAGTCGATTACAAGATTTCTGAATGGAGGCCTACTAGACGAAGATGGCAAGTCCGCATGGCGCTACGTCTTGAAGTTCATCATCACCGGCGACGCCGCAGTCGGCAAGTCTTCGCTGCTTGTACTTACGGACCAGAGGTTTCTCGCGAATCGGGATCCTACAGTGCGTCATTTATTACTTCTGCCCATAAGTAATTCCTCCCTATACAGCTCGGCGTCGAATTTGGCTTCAAAACTAATCACCTTCCCCGGCCCAAAGCCACCATCGTCAAGCTCCACTGCTGGGATATGGTTGGCACCGAGTCGTTTTGATCAATAACGAGCTCGTATTATCGGGGCGCTGCGGGTGCGGGTGCGTGTCTTGTCTTTCTCTCTCCCCCCCTCCTTTGCAATGTGCGCTCGTTAACGCTCGCACAGGCTGCCTCCTCGTCTACGACGTCGCCTCCCGCCGCTCCTTCGACAACGCCTGCACCTGGCTCATAGACGTCCGTGCACACGCCGATGCTCATGTTTCCTGTACATTGGCGGGGAATAAGCTCGATCTTTGGGAGGAGAAGGGTGAGTGCGATTTTTTGGACTGTTTCTCTCTTTTTTGGGTGGAGAAGACGGGTGCGTGTGCGTGTGCGTGTGCGTGTGCGTGGGATGCAGAGGCGGATTGTGCCCCCGGGTAAGGGGTGCGCGCCCCGAGCGGCGTCTGACGCTGCGAGATGTGGGCCGGTATGGGCCTCAGTGCGCGCCTGGCGTGCAAGTTTCTAGTGTGGTCCGTGCATGCTGTTCCTCGCAAGCGCGCCCCGTGAAAGAGCTCGTCTTGCGCCTTTCGCATCACAGGCGCTATGGTGCCGTGTGTTCCACTGCATGCTTGTCCCGTTGGGGGCCATGCGTGCAGTACGGGTACAGCAGCCCGAGGTGGCGCCGCTCCTGGTGTCGTTCTGCGGAGGTGAGTAATGGAGGTGCCTAGTGTAGCGCACATTGAGACTACTGATCTGCCGGGCTTCGGCCGGGCTGTGATGAGCTGCAACTGGAGATCGGCAACCCTGCCGGAAATCAATGATGTGACGTCACCTTACGAAAGAGTCCCCTATATCTAGCTCTCTTTTGCTCAATTTGCTCTCCCAAGAGTCCGAAAGGCCGTTAATTGATGTTTAAATCCTACCTAGCTTAAACCAGCTTGTCTAAGTCCTCAACTTTGTACAGTAATTTTTTATGGAAAATCTTACTGTTTACAAACAGTTTAAACGGTTTCAAACCTTTTCTTAAGGTTTTGGTTTAGTTTACGGCCAACCCTAAACCAAAACTAAACAGTTGGAGCCTTAGTGCAGCAGGGGGGCGCAATGGGATAATGCGGACGTCCTGCGCTCTCGTCGTTCCTCTGGGTAGCGGGGTACGCACCGCTCGGAACTCCTGGGCCCGGGCTGGTACGCGGCCATGTACCGTCCAGATGCAGGACGTCTGAGTATGTGCGCGTGCATGTGCTCGTGTGCGTGTCTTGCCTAGCTGCTTGGGTGGCGCGTTCCTGCCTCTCCCCGTTTCATGTGCAGTGGGTTCGGGTTCCGGCGCAGGTTCTGGCAGCAGCTGCGTCGGGGCTGCCTGTACGGGCGCGCCCATCACGTTAATGGTGTCGACCAAGGGCTGCAGAAGTTGGTAAACCTTCTCCAAGGTCCAAGGGCAAATGCATATACTACTTAGCTTGCTTTGTATGCCGAGATATCTCCTGGGACCGGTGTTCGTTATTCGGACGGCCGTGTAAGATACCTACCTTCGTTTTTGGTGCTTTGCTCCTGCCGTGCATTTTTTGTTGTTCCTCCGCGTCTGTCGTTTTTGTTCCCGACACAAGGAGTCTTTTCGGCCGTCTCGACAAGCGGCTTCTGCAACGGAAAAAAGGTTTGAAACCTCCAATGGTCTTGTTTGGAGCCTTGCATCAACCTATCATCTTGTCGAGCTTTTCCACAAGCCTTTGCGCGCTCTTACTGTTTCCTTCCCCGCTGTTTTTTCTTGCACCATGCTAAGTAATGTTAGACGTTTCCTGTATTTCATCCAACTGCCCCCAAGGTCAATATCCCGTTCCGTGATTCCTATATAGTACCCGTACAAAATCACTCAGACATATGGTTAAATTTTACGGAAGCATGGTTATACTATTTCATGATGACCGCATACACCAAAGTTGCCCTCCTCCACATTCAGGCAAGAACTGGATCAAGTTCAGCCTCATCTTCCAAACCTAGCCCCTCCATTTTAATCTCCGATTGGTCATCCTGGTCATCAACAATTTCGGATGGTGCATTGAGCTTTGCCAGATGAGCCAGGTTGGACTGGTGTTGCTTCACCACTTCCACACTGGTCTCAGCCAGCCTTTGATCAACATGTTTAACCCGATCTGCCTGTGATGACCGCTCAAACAGAGGTTTTGCTGTTGTCCAATAGTCTACTGCCTTCAACATGTTTCCTTGTTTCTTATGAATATCACCAAGGCGGAGCATGCACTCTGCTCTACTGTGATGGACATCCATCGAAGTGAACCCATCCAAAGCAACTGTAAATAATGTGATAGCTGTAGTCGCATCACCCTCAACAAGCAAGATATCTCCCAGTGACTGAAGAGCTTTCAGCACTCCAAGCTTCTGTTTGAACTTGGAGGAATGGGCAAGGAACACAACTGTCCAACTGGACATCGCATGCACGTTATCCCAACGACTGATATTACCAAGGTTCTCCAAACAGTATGACACCATTTGTAAATGCCCAAGGGACAATTTTAGAGATTTTTCGAAGAGAGTCTTTGCAAGTAGTCTGTTTCCCTCTCTCAGATACAGATCTGCAAGAGTAGTATTGCATATATTGATGTTGAAGCCAGATCCCATAATGCTGAATATGCTTTTTGCTTTCTCAATGTTGGTTTGCACAGCTTGTTCTGGAGTACCTAGCCACACTTCAGCTCCAGCAATATTGAGCAATGCATAAGCATGATGGTAAGGATCTTGGTTGATAGGGGCCTCTCGAATAATCTCCGTAAGGATATTACGGGCTTCAAGATGCTCTGATTTCAATCCATGAATCCTGACCTGTACAGTCATAATCCGATGGTCCAAATCACCACCTGACAAGGCACAAAGCCTCAACAGGTCTCTTGCCCTGTAGCACAGAGAAATGCTATACCTGTAGTTGCCAAGTTCGCCCCAGCAAATTGCTCCAATACGGAGGGTATGGGCTTCCATAACTAAATTTCCAGCACTTCTGCACAACTGCTGTGATTTATAAGCATGTCTCTGGGCTGCAGAATAATCACCGAGGCGATGCTTGGCAAACGAAAGGCCATATAATCCTTTCGCATATATTTTGATATTCCTGGTCGAAATTGCTAGAGATATAAGAGTATGACAAATGTTGATGGCTGCAGGAAGGTTGTTGCATTCCATATAATAGTGTGCCAATGAACTGTAGAATGTACCTAGAACAGATCAATACATGTGACAACTGGTATCAATCCGAGCATACATTTTATGTCTGCATCATTGATATTCTCAAGTTGTCCCATAGCACTTGAAACCAGTTCCTCTGGGTTGGGAATTGGATGATAATGCCGTGTGTCCAACAATTCAGCAATGAAAAGAACCCTAACTCGATGGTCATCGAGTTGGGGAAGCATGGTTTGAATTTTGCCAATGAAAGGAATACAGCCCCAGCCAATTACCTTGCTGACATTGTTCAAACGACATGCACAATCAACAGTGTCAGCCAAATCTGGATGGCCCGGTTGGAGCCCATGCTGAAGTACGTTGTGGATGTTAGCCAGATTTGATGAAATTCGAGCAATCACGTTTGATCTTGATTGTGTACCATGGTATTTCACATACAACTCAAGTAACTGGTGGAAATGCCTGAGAAGAGGCTGGGTGAGGTTATCACTAGGTGGCTGCATCTTCTGCATGTATTCCCTGATGGGCACCAAGGCTTTGAGTCTTTTATGTTCATCGCTGTATGCCAAACTGGTGCGAATCAAGGCTGCTTTACACCCAAGAATATTCTCAATTGGGAGTTTGCTCTGCACAAGCTCGAGATCTGAAAGGCCATCAGGAAGCATAGAAAGGAGGCTCAGAAGCTCCTGTGAATGAGGAACAGACTGGATTCTGGGACTCAACAAAGACACTGAAATTGATAATTCCAGATTATTCCTCCTGTCATAACCTGCTGAAATCATTGATGTCTTCTCCATTTCCCAACGAGATAACACGTTGGAACATCCTTCCGAGTCGGCCAAATGTGCTAATAGATTGATTGCAAGTGGCAAATTGTCCGTAAGGGCAAGGACCTTATCCACCTCTGGCATGTCATATCTATCATCTGTAATTTCAATGAACATCTTCTGAGCAGCCACATGCACTAGAGGTCTCAGAGGTAGTAGAAATGGCCGAGTCCAGGGAACATTAGCTGGTCTTTCTGCTCCACGCATTGTGATCTGAGACTCATTAGTAAAGCCCTTAGCATGTGAGATCCAGACATACCACTAGTGCAAGATGTCCCACATCTGTAAGCAGGGACAAAAATCCCTCAATATCCTTACGAGTCTCTGTAGGCTCCCACACAGTCTCCAAATTATCTAGGAGCAGGATGCTTGGTGGACCACTTGAGAAATGCTGAACAACAGCATGAGTAAGGTCCTTCTCAGGCTTCAACCCCAAATGAGCTCCTATGATAGCTGCAAGCTCCACTTTAGTTGCTGCAGATTCACATGGAACAAAGAACCGATGTTGATCATATCTAGCCGTGATGTGTGGATGATGGATAATAGCTCTCGCAAGGCTAGTTTTCCCCATCCCACCTGGACCCAAGATTGCAATCCTGGAAGATTTCTGGCTCAATAGGCCTAGAATTTCCATAATTTCTGACTCTCGACCATAGAACATCTGTGGCTCTGATGGTAGCATGCAGATTGAGTTGGAGCTATAAAACATTAGGATAATATTGTTGAATTTCTTCGGAAATGACTGACCTGGCATACGGGCTCGAGTAGATCCTCCTCATCTATATATATATATGTTATTGTCATGTTTGGCAGATGATGGATGCAGCATACGGAGGATGCAGTATCTGAGCTCGCTGTATCGGAGAGAGCTTCAATCATGTCAAGCACTTCTCGGTGTCTCTTTTCTGCATCCTCTTGCATCTTGGTAACATCCCTCATGAGCCAAAGAGATTCAACCTAAATATCATTTCCCGAGCTGTTCCCATGCCCAATATATGACTCACCTGAAAATCAATGAATCCCTGTTGCAATCCGGCTCTACAATCTTTGAGCAATGTACTCACCGCTCCCTGCTGAAAGATCATTCTGAGTTTGTTGCTATGCCTTTGAGCCTCAACAAAGGCATGAATCTTGTGAAGGGTTCTAAACAATCAAGGGTTAGTATCAACCAAATGTTCATCCAAGACCCGCAACATGCTCTGTGAATTTTCCAATATGACTCAACACATCTGGTGGCAACTCGCCGGCCGTGTCTGACGCAATATGAACAGTGATCACCGCATCGAGCAGATCCTGAGCTTGCTG
The DNA here is from genome assembly GCA_029204075.1 of Mycena capillaripes. NCBI lineage: Eukaryota > Fungi > Basidiomycota > Agaricomycetes > Agaricales > Mycenaceae > Mycena > Mycena capillaripes. Next base: position 1,299,943 of record JARHKZ010000027.1, read on the forward strand.
TGACAACTGGATGCAGTTGCTTTTGTTTTGCTTAATGAGCTATATGCCACAGTAAGAGTCTCTCGATCATGGGAGATTTATTGACAATTCACCTGAATATTTTTCAAGAGAGCCCTAGCAGTGTTGGACAGGGTTGCTAAGAAGGGGCTATTGACGCTCTGGGCAAGAAGTTCCAAAGTATTCTTGGATATGGTCAAACATGTTGCAATGTTGCTCATCGCAGTTATTGGGACGGGGGGCGGGGCAGACATTTGATAGTACTGAGCGGAGATGAGCTCTGTTCATATGGCGCAGCAATGACAGATGTCGTTCTTCACTGGGGTAAATTAAATTGCGGTGGACAATCTCCGAGATTCTGTCGGTAGGTACTGTAGATGCCGGAGTTGACTGCTTTTGTCGACAAAGTGCTACTCTTCATCTCCATCACTGATCCTTTTAATGTTCCCTTGTTTTGATGTTCCCTTGTTTTGACTCGCATCAAAGTACCACAACTGATTGAGCTGATGAGCAACGTGATGATCCATGAGCATCCTAAGTGTAGATAGCTTTTACTGCCAGTTCTCGTTTTGGTGCTAGGGAAAACTGCTATCTGCATCTCCGAGCATCTGCAATTTGTATCCGAGAGTGTAAGTTATGAGAGATTCTCGTTACACGGGCCTGCAATCTGTATCTTATACAGCTGTATAGTCTGCCCTAGAGTCTACTCAAGGGTGAAATTCGTAACAAAACACGAATTAGTTGGACAACATTTGGACGAGGAAAAGAAGAAAAGAATTGCAGATGTGTAAGGTATTTGCAGGGTAGGGGGCTTTATTTCACCCCGACTCGTCGGATACGCAGGCGAGTAGGTCGTAATATATATCCGATCGGCGAACAGGAAATTCTCCCATTCTTCTCCGTGTCATGTGGTGTAGGAGAGTTGAACATGTTTAAGCGGTTTCTGGACCCCGGTTCGCAGCCCGCTCAAATCTACCAGAAAGTTCAAAGGAATAAATGGAAACAGAATCAAACGCATGGGACTCCCGACTACGAATGACTCGAGCACAACTAAATCGGCAACACGGACGAACCATCCGCCACCGGCCCTTTGAATGCAAGCTTTATCTATGACATGATAATTATGTGCATCCCCATTGTACATACACTTACCGGAAGATAAGATGAATTCAACTTTTGATTGGTTTGTGAGCGAGAACAAATCTGCGACAGAGAGGATGGTGGTCAGTGAACGGAATTATGGTTTGGGAGCGCCAACAACTCCTCTGTCCTGTTTTCCACGGCACGCAGAAAACAGGGGAGGGGAAAAATCGAGACATGACTCAGACCCGGTTCGAACGAGGTACCTGCAACATTCTTTTATGGTGCAACGCAAAGAATTTCGCCACTGAGTCGATATGCACCATTAATTGACCCCGAGTGCATGTCTTGATAAATTTGGTTCACTGCGGTATATAACAACCAACTCACCAGCGGTGGAAATCCAATAGGTCCGCCTGGTGTAAACTCCAGACCAAAAGAATGAGGAAGAAGCAATACTCGACTATTTTACACATGGCTCGGGCCCGAGTTCAACGGACGACTTCCACTTGCAACCTGAATTCGCTTAAGCCTCAGGTGTAGTGGACGCAATGCATTTCGCCACCGAGTCGGTATATCACTTGAATTCACCCTGAGTAAATTGTATGATGAACCGCTGGGACCTGTATTATACATAGTTTACATAGTTGCTCAACTCACTGGTCTGTGGCGGATCAAAGGTTCACCCATTTGATTGGCCAGAGAGGTTAGACTCAATTGACAAGGAACATTGTAGACCTAAAAACTGATGTGGGAGGAAGGTCTGTTGTCTTCTTCTTCTGGTACCAGGTAAAAAAAATACGCTCCTCAAGATCTATGCCTCGTGCCCGGTTTGAGTGGGCGACTTCTACAGAACATTTCGCAGGAGAGGCCTTGAATTCTTGAGTTTTAACTGTACACGTGCAAATTACATGAAGAATCGACCGAGTCCTGTATGGTCCGACTCACGATGGAGATTCGATTTCGACCCAAGATTTCCGAGATTATCAAGGCAGTCGGACGACGCAGTCGTTGGCGACTCGAGGTCGAAACCAAAATAAATAAATAAATGCTCTGCACAACAGCTTATGTCTCGGGCCCGAGTCGAACGGGTAGTTTCCACTCGGCAAGGTCTTTTTTCGTTCAACCAATGACCCGGACTCCACACATGAAATACTACATATGTGAAGCGGACGCGATAGATCTCGGTGCATCGAGCTGGTACACCCGTTAGATCTAAACCGAATAATGATAGAATAAAAATCATTGGGTCATGCATTATCGACTACCTGCCGATGTAAAATCCATTGTAACGTGACGGAACTCATCTGTCCTCTCCTTCTATTGGCCAAGAGGAAAAAAAAAGATATTTTGGCTTGAACCGATGACTCGGGCCCGGTTCGAACGGGCTACTTCCGCCTATCGACAGAACATTTTGGTAGGCTATAAGAAGCGGGCGATACCCTTTGCCACAGAGTCGGTCTACAAGTGGGATTTAGTAGATCAAACTCGATACATGGTGAAATAAACAAAATCTCAATAAGTGGACTGCTGGTGCACTCCTATGTAAGCTTATATTCCAAGCCCCACTCACCACCCACCCCACTTTGATTTCAAACGCCCGAACGGTTGTGTCAGGGGAACCCCCGTCCCGACCCCCATCCAACGCCCTTCCGACCCCTCCGATCCTCCCGGTCGCTCTCCCGGTCACCGGTCTACCGGGACCGGTACCGGAAACCGGCACGTGACCCGATGGCACCTTGCGTGTGATCAAGCCCGGGACATCTGCCGATCACTCCGGTCACATGGTCTTAGCTAGTAGCTTACTTATACCCACGGCTGACGTGGGAATCCTCAGAGTTTCTTCTCTTTGGATCCCCCACGTCAGGTATGCTTCTCTGTATATTTAGCTACTGTCAATTAACCTTTGGATCCCCCACGTCAGTCCCTGAGTACCTCGGGCCTTCGTGGTTGCCCTTACAGCAGAAGAAACTCTCTAAGGGATTAACCGGTCAAGATTGCAGGCTTCGGCATGAACGGCTCAGACTCCTCTGATAGCGTCCCAGCCTCCCCTACCCTGAATCTTGCCCCCTCCTCCTTGCCTGTAGAGCCCTCCATGGACGCCGCGAGTACCGCTGCCGCCGCTGCGCAAGCAGCAGCCGAGGCCGTCTCCGCCTGCATGGACAGGCTCGAAGGTATTCTCGAGAGCCTTGCACAAAAAATCGACCCCTCCCGCGCCGCTTCACCTGCCCCGTCCCTTGCCGGTCCGGCTCCGGACCCGGGTACAGGATTATTCCCCCCAGCCATTCCCGGCTCAAAATCGGCCCTCCGGCCGAACCCCCCGTTCGTCTTCGACGGCGACCGGAAACAAGGCCGGGTGTTCCTCCACGCCGTCCGGTCGTACATCCGGTTGCTGCCGGAAGCGTTCCTCGAGGACGGCGCCCCCTCCGAGGAGAAAGCGGTCCGGTTCGCCATGTCCTTCATGGCCAAGGACTCTGCGTCGAAATGGGCCGAGCGGTACACTGCCAAAACCCCGTTCCCCTTCTTGACCTGGGACGCGTTCGTCACGGAGTTCCGGCTCCGGTTCATCGAGGAGAACGAACAGGACCATGCGCTCCGCACCCTTGAGTCCCGGTCGTATCACATGGGCGCGCGCGACGTCTTCCGGTACACCGACGACTTCGAAGACCTGGTTGACCTCGCCGGCTTCGAAGACCCGATTATCAAGGTCACAAAGTACCGGACCGGTCTTAACCCGGCGATTAATCTCGCTATCACCGGGTCAAGCGACCCTCCGGACCTGCGGGACTACCCCGCCTGGCGCCTCCGGGCCTACCGGCAGTACGAGTCGCTGCTCCGCGCGCGCGAAGCCTCCCGCGAGACGACCGGTTCCGGTCACCACCAACTGGCCGTACGCTCGGGAACCCTTCCGGTCGCGGTCGCTTCCGTTCCGGCGCGTTTTACTGCGCCGCAACACAGAGCAGCTGCGGCCCCCGCACTTCCACCCGTGGTCCCGATGGACGTTGACCGGACGTGCGCCCGTAGCACCCCGCGCCGCGGTTGCTTCCGCTGCGGGGACCCGAACCACTTTGCCCGGGACTGTACCGCGCCGGTTGATGTCCGGTCAATCGACGTCTTGGACAAGGTGATCCGGCAACTCGGGAACGACTTGCTCGACGAGCTCGTTGCGCGTCTGGCATCGACGGAGGCCGCCGCTGAGCCAGAGGATTTTCTCCCCCGCGCAGAGTGAGCGGTGCGCCCTCTGTCGCGTCCCCTAATCGTTTCGCTGTCCTATGTAACGAGTGTGACAATATATCTCTTGCATCCACCGAACCGATAGACGCACTCCTTAGACCGATCGAGACTCCGGTCGTTCCGGTCGTTCCGGTCGAACCGGAACCCGACCACCCCTCCTGCGGACGCCGCGCCCCCAAAATAAAACTGCCTGGGAGCGCCGCCTCCCGAAACACTTTACCCTTGCCGCCACCTCGGAGAGCAGTAACTCCCTCCGGCTTCCTCTCAAGATCGAATCCACCACCGACGCCGTGAAGCTTTCGCTCAATGGCTTGGTGGACTGCGGGGCTACTTCCGAGTTTATCGACACGGAGTACGCTGCCGAGCACAAGATTCCGGTTCGCCGGCTCTCGCAGCCCATCCCGGTCTACAATGTGGACGGGTCTCCCAACGAGGCCGGCTTCATTCGGGATGTCGCGGATGTGGTCCTTCGCTACAAGGGCCATAGTGAGCGTGCTCAGTTCGCTGTCACCCGCCTCGGGAAGGAGAAGCTCATCCTAGGATACTCCTGGCTCTGGAAGCACAACCCGGAAATCGATTGGGCCAACCGCAAGGTTAAAATGAGCCGCTGCCCTACTGGGTGCTGTGCTACCTGTGTCGCCGAGGCGCGCGCCGACCGGAAGCTTGCCAAGGTCTCCGCCCGGATCCTCCGGCAGCTCCGGTCCGGCCCGGTTCCCCGGATATGTGTCGTCGACACGGACGAACACTCCAGCGAGGATGATGACGAAGAGTTCGACGAGGACCTACCGGAACTCGGACCGGACGACGGGGAGAATTCAGACGATGAGGATGACTCCGTTGAGGAAGGTGATCGGGTTTTCTACACCCGGTTCTCCCCTCCGGAGGACATCCGAGCGACCGGTACCGTCTCGCAGCGGCTGGCCGAAGCGCATGCTAAGAACCCCGCGCCCGGTACGGAAGAAATTCCCGAGTGGGCCCGAGAATTCGAAGATGTCTTCAACCGGGAGTCGTTCGACTCGCTTCCGGAGCGCCGGTCGTAGGACCATGCCATCAAACTCGTTCCGGATTCGAAACCGGCCAACTGCAAGGTCTACCCCATCTCCCCCCTCGAGCAACGCGAGCTCGACACGTTTATCGAGGAGGGGTTGACGATCGGCCGGATCCGGCCTTCGAAATCCCCGATGGCATCCCCGGTCTTCTTCGTCAAGAAGAAGGACGGAGCGCTCCGGTTCGTACAGGACTACTGGGCGCTTAACGCGATGACCGTGAAGAATCGGTACCCCCTCCCTCTCATCAACGACCTTATTAATCGTTTGAAGGGGGCCCGGTACTTCACAAAACTCGACGTTCGGTGGGGCTTCAACAACGTCCGCATCCGGGAGGGCGACGAGTGGAAGGCCACGTTCTGGACAAACCGGGGACTCTTCGAGCCGCTGGTGATGTACTTCGGCCTGACCAACTCCCCCGCGACCTTCCAGACAATGATGAACGACATCTTCCAAGATCTCATCTTCTCCGGTGACGTCATGGTATACCTCGACGATATTCTCATCGCACACTTGGACCTCGCCCGGCATCGAGAAATCGTCCGGGAGGTTCTCTGGCGGCTCCGGGAGCATAAGCTCTACTTGCGACCGGAGAAGTGCGAGTTCGAGAAATTGTCGATCGAGTACCTCGGGGTGATCATCTCACACGACCACGTTGAGATGGATCCGGTCAAGGTCGCCGGCGTCGCCGCTTGGCCGGTGCCGGAGAACAAGAAGGACGTACAGCAGTTCCTCGGCTTCACGAACTTCTACCGCCGGTTCATCCGGGGGTTCTCCGACGTCGCCCGGCCGCTCTTTGACCTCACGAAGAAGGGCTTGGTGTGGCTCTGGACCGAGAAGGAGGCCGCCGCGTTCCAGAACCTCAAGGATGCGGTGACCACCGACCCGGTCCTGATCCTTCCGGACGAGTCGCAACCTTACCGGGTGGAGGCAGACAGCTCGGACTTCGCATCCGGTGCCGTTCTCTCTCAGCCGGGCACGGACCGGAAGTGGCATCCGGTCGCCTTCTTCTCCAAGAGCTTGAGTTCGATCCAGCGCAATTACGAGATCCACAACAAGGAGATGCTTGCAATCGTTCGAGCCCTCGAGGAGTGGCGACACTTCCTCGAAGGCTCGCAGCACCCGGTTGAGATCTGGACCGATCACAAGAACCTGGAGTACTTCTGGAAGTCACAGAACTTGAACCGGCGGCAGGCACGGTGGTCCCTGTACCTGTCCCGGTTCGACTTCACCCTGCATCACAAGCCCGGCCGCGCGATGGGTCGACCGGACGCGCTTTCCCGGCGACCGGACCACGGTTCCGGTCGGGATAACGAGGATGTCATGCTCCTACGCCCGGACCTGTTCCACGTCCGCGCCTTGGAAGGTGTCGTCGTCGCCGGTCCGGAAATCCCGATCCTCCGGGACATCCGTGACACGCTCTCGCACGAACCAGACCTCGAGGATCCCGTCGCCCTTGCGGCTCGCGAGCTCCTCAAGGTTCCGGGCCGCCGGTCCCGGTCTACCCAGTCGGACGAGTGGCACGTCGACGCCGGCCTGCTCTACTTCCGCGGCAAGATTGTTGTCCCCCGGGACAAGGACCTTCGCCGCCGGATCTTGGAGCAGCACCATGACACCCGGGTCGCTGGTCACGCCGGCCGCTTCAAGACGTTGGAGCTTGTCTCCCGGAACTACTGGTGGCCCCAGCTGTCCCGTCACGTCGGCCGGTACGTCGCCACCTGCAATCTGTGCTGCCGGACCAAGGCACTCCAGAAGCTTCCGGTCGGGGAGCTGCACCCGACCGAGGTTCCCGAAGATCGCTGGAGCACGGTCTCGGTCGACTTCGTCGTTGAGCTCCCGGAGGCCCACGGGTACGACGCGATCATGGTCGTGGTCGATGTCCTTGGTAAGCGCGCCCACTTCATGGAGTGTCACACCCAGATCGACGCGATCGGCGCCGCCCGGTTGTACTACCGGAACGTCTGGAAACTCCATGGTGCGCCGGAAAAGTACATCTCTGACCGGGGTCCGCAATTTATTGCGGAGTTCACCACTGAGCTCTGGCGCCTTATCGGCGTCAAGCCCGCGACCTCCACGGCATACCACCTGCAGACTGACAGCCAGACCGAGCGCGTCAATCAAGAGATGGAACAGTTTATCCGCATCTTCACCAACTACATGCAGGATGACTGGGACGACCTCTTGCCGGCCGCCGAATTCGCCTACAACAACCACATCCACTCTTCCACGCAGCAAGTCCCGTTCATTACCGACACCGGCCGGCTCCCCCGGATGGGGTTCGAGCCGAACGGGCTGCGTTCGAAACTTGAGTCGGTAAACAAATTCCGAGACCGGATCACCTCCGGCGTTTCCGAAGCCCGATCCGCGCTGGTCAAGGCCAAAGAGGAGTACAAGCGGTACTACGACCGCCGGCGCACCCCCGCGCCGGAGATCAAGGTAGGTGACCGGGTCTGGCTCGACGCGTCGGACATCCAGACAACCCGGCCGTCCCCCGGTCTCTCGCACCGACGGCTTGGCCCCTTCAAGGTCATCAAAGTCGTCGGTCGTGGTGCGTACAAGCTGGAACTCCCGCCCTGGCTCTCCCGGCTCCACCCGGTCTTTCCGGTCGTGAAGTTGGAACTCGCGAAAGACGACCCTTTCGAGGGACGGCCCGGCTACGACGAGCCGGCCCCGGTCCTCCCGGACGCACCCGGTGATGCTCCAGAATGGGAAGTCGAAGAGATCCTTGATGCAAAGGTGCGCTGGAAGTTGCTCTACTTCATGGTGCGCTTCAAAGGGTACGACGACTCGCACAATCAATGGGTCAAGCACTCCGACCTCTTCGCCCCGGAAGCTGTCGCCGAGTTCTACCGGAAATACCCAGCCAAACCACGCACCATTGCCGTTGCCGCCTTCGACTCCCTGCCCTTCCGGGATCCCTCCCTTCGCATCCGGTCTATGCGTCGGGGCGCCGCATTCCAAGGGGAGGGTGATGTCAGGGGAACCCCCGTCCCAACCCCCATTCAGAGCCCTTCCGGCCCCTCCGGTCCTTCCGGTCGCTCTCCCGGTCACCGGCCTACCGGTACCGGTACCGGAAGCCGGCACGTGACCCGCCAGGGGGACCCCCGATGGCACCTCGCATGTGACCGAGCCCGGGACATCTGCCGATCGCTCCGGTCACATGGTCTTAGCTAGTAGCTTACTTATACCCACGGCTGACGTGGGAATCCTCAGAGTTTCTTCTCTTTGGATCCCCCACGTCAGGTATGCTTCTCTGTATATTTAGCTACTGTCAATTAACCTTTGGATCCCCCATGTCAGTCCCTGAGTACCTCGGGCCTTCGTGGTTGCCCTTACACTTTGGCTCCAGCTATGCACCAGTAGCTGAATGGAGAACACTTTTCTCAGAGGATGAAAATTGATCAAAGAATATGCCTTGATCTCATTTGTGACTCTCAAGAAGCAGAGAGAGTCCCATTCCCATAGGGCCCTAAGAATTGTGAGAGAAAGTCCAGCGGCTTTTCAAGAGTCCACACCATTTTCATCACTTTGTTACTTCGCTTAAGTTCGCTTAATTTGCGGATCTTTGTGACTTTTATGGGAACCTGTGAGTGTTCATCATATTGGGTTGTTTTGGGAAAGTTTGTGAGTTGTTGGTTACATGGCAACTCCTCAGTGTATCACGAGGTGGTCGGTATCAGTGGTGTGCTGAGTGTGGCTGGTTAGGTGGTTAGAGTGCTTAGAAGTTAGGGGTTAGTGTTAGCAGTTAGGGGTTAGTGGTTAGGGTTAGTGGTTAGGGTTAGTGGTTAGCAGTTAGAGTTAGCAGTTAGTGTTAGGGTAAGGTATCTATATGAGAAAACATGCAGGGACTTGAGATGGCAGCAAATGATGGCTGCATTGATGTTTTCAATTTGAATACTCACAAACTTTCTCAGAAAGTCACTGAAGTCACGACCTTTCACCATTTTACATCAAAGTCACGAAGATCCGTGAAAATAAGCTAACTTAAGCAAAGTAACAAAGTGACGAGGGTGGGTACAACTCACTTTTCAAGCTGTTCCTTGGTGGGCCCATAAGCTGAGGATGAATATGTTGCAGCTCTGCTAAAGATCTCTTCTGAAATCCCATCTTTATGCAGAAATGTACAAAGCTGCAAGAACATGGCAGCTGGTGGCTTGAACTGGTCAAAGCTCATTTGCCATCTTGTGTACACTGTCCAAGCATAATGGTCATGAGACTGAGCAGGCTTTTCACAAAGTACCTGTGCTTGGTTCTTGGTATAAAGAGCCAAATAGCCATCAAGATCTTCAGATTTTGATATGAATGCACCAGCCTGAACAATTGCAAGGGGTAGATAGTGCAATGCCTAAGGAAGTATTACTGTCAAAATTGAATTGAATGAATTCTCAGGCTCAATTGTCTGATCTTTAGTATTTCTGTTGCAATTTATTTGACACCAATTGTGGCCTCTTGTGCAGCACTCCTGAGTAACAATGACAACACATCTTCCTCTTCCATATCTGATACAAGAGAAAGAAAGTGTGACCCAGTATAAACATGCAGTCCAGGATTCCGAGAGGTGATAATGATATTCCCGTGATTACATTGAGGAATAAAATCATTCAGATCCATGCTTGGATCATCTGCATTGTCAAAGAAAAGAAGCCATTCTTCAACTTTGCTGGTCAGCCATATTAAACCCTCTTGTGGGGAATCCCCAAATTCTTTAGCAACAGCTATGTTCTTGAAACCTGTCTCAATTGTTGCAATGGTGCTGGTGTCAACAAAAAAGATGTCTGAGAAGCTGGAACATAAAATGGGATCAACAAACATTTCCTTGTTGGATGATCAAGCTCAATAAGATGATGGCTTGTTTATGAACTTCAGGGCAATCTGTGTTTTTCCAGCACCTCCAAGTCCACACAGCAGATAAATGTGTTGGATCCCTGTGTTAGACATGAAAAAATGATCCATTTTTCGAAGGATGTCCTGTCTGCCATGAAAGATTCTTGATGGAGGAGGACAATGGTTGGCGATTTGAGATGCTTGTACCACAGCCGACCTGGCATAGAGATTATTTACAGTGAAGTGGTCGGTCTTGATATGATAATGCTGATGGACAGTAGGACCTTGCCCAATTCCCCCCTGACCACCGGTCCCCTGTCCATGGCCCTCACCACCACGACCTCCTACACCTCCTGGGCAAAATGAATTATTTCGACATCCCAACAAACTTGCCTCATACCTGAGATGTGGTTATCAAGGGTTTGGGGATCATCACCTTGGTCAAGCAGAGCAGTGTGGATTGTTGGAGATTAAGACTGGATCTTGGCAGAGGTGTATAGGGCTGCCGCCCGTTGCCGTGGCGGCAACGGCCGTCGATTTACGGCCCGTTGAATGGTTGAAAAGAATCTGTACAGGACGGGACGGTCAACGGCACGGCCGTCACGGCCGTCGAAACGGCAACGGGTAAATGAAAAATCAATGTTCACTCATACCTGTTCAGAATTGACTCCTATGGGGGCAGATTGAGTTTAAAATGCTCAGGAACATCATATTGATGCTCTTTACCCTTTCACCGACTCCTAAAACCTCAGTTCAAATCGTTCAAGCTCCGCCATCAGCTGCGGCAATTGCCGTGTTCAGGCCAAAACTGTGAACATCTGTGGTATGCGGCGGGAAAACAAGTGGATTAACATAGCTTTATGTCTGTGGATGCACCCACAACAGTTCCAGCGCAGATTTTAAGCTGATTCATCACTTATGAGCGTGGTAGCTATTAAACCCGTCGAACGGCCGGCACGGCCGTGTTTCAACGGGCCGTGCGGGTAGGGAAAATTTGGTCTACGGGACGGGCACGGCACCCGTTCGACGGGTGCCGTCAAACCGAGGCGACGGTAACGGGCGGCAGCCCTAGAGGTGTATCAATCACTGCTATTTAGTTTCCACAAGAGCCAGGACTGACCAAGGAGGGATCAGCCTGCGGTGGAAGACGCGGAAGCCACACTTTCACCGGCAAGGCGGCACAGCACGTGGCCGCAGCCAATAGCAACGCGTTGCCTTGGCTGCCGTCATTTCCTCTTTCGTCCAAACTCTCGTGTAACACTCTCCCGTCTAACACTCAAGTCCAGTCGAGGCGTCCATAGATCTCGCTTTGACTTGCATCCTACGCTTTATTGGACTACTCTCTTTGCACGACTAAGGATTCCAGAAAGAATTACTTGGCTTGACTTGCACGCCACTCGATTCGGGCCTAGTCGATTACAAGATTTCTCAAGGGAATAAGGAGGAGAATCGAAAATGGCAAGCCCCGCATGGCACTACGTCTTGAAATTCATCATCACTGGCGACGCTGCGGTCGGCAAGTCTTCGCTGCTTGTACGACTTACGGACCAGCGATTTCTCGCGAATCCGGATCCTACGGTGCGCTTTGCTTCTCTTTAACAGAATATAATAAATAATTCCCCTCACGCAGCTCGGCGTCGAATTCGGCTCTAAATTAATCACCCTCCCCGGCCCCGAAGCCACAGTCGTCAAACTCCAATGCTGGGATACAGCGGGTACCGAGTCGTTTCGATCAATAACGAGGTCGTATTATCGAGGCGCTGCAGGTGCGTGTCTTGTCTTTCTCTCTCCTCCTCCTTTTAAACTCGTTAACCCTCACGCACAGGCTGCCTCCTCGTCTACGACGTTACCTCCCGCCGCTCTTTCGACAACGTTCGCACATGGCTCGCAGACGTCCGGGCACATGCAGATGCGCATGTCAGCTGTATACTCGTGGGGAATAAGGTGGATTTGTGTGAGGGGGAGGGTGAGTGTTGTTCTCGCATTTCTTTATTCCTTCGGTCTCTGTTTGTCTGCTGCGGTGTGGTGCGGCGCGGCGGACGGGGACGAGAGGCTTTTGGCCTCGCCCCTGAAGGACCTACCCTGCAGCGTGGACGCGGCGAACGGGTGCCGCGCTGCCTAGAACGTGCGCGGCTAGGTACGGTAGTAGACGAGGGGTGGGCGATGGACTCGGGTCGTGACGTGTCTGGCCTACATGCGTAGGTGGCGCTCGGGAGCGGACAGAGACACCCGAGTATGGCTGCGTAATGCGTTGGTGGCGATATCGAGATTGACACTCTCATGGCGGTCCTCAAGTGGTGCCTGTAGGCACGCTTGAGTGGATTCCGCAGGCCTGCTTGCTCGGGGACGCGGAGCATCTGCTAGTGCGGAGCTCACGGGTGCCGAGCGTGCGTGCGATGGTCGAAGGAGAGAGAGGATGCGTCTGCGTTTTCGGGTGGGAGATCTCTCTCTTTCGGCGTTCCCGTGCTCAGTCTGGGCATGCATCTGGTATGCATGCTGAGCCAGCCCGGGAGAGAGAGATCCGACACTGCGTCGCCTGCATCGGTGGCGTGCGTCGACGCATGCTTGCATAGATTCATGTGCACCTGCACCACACGCGAGTATGGAGAGCCCTCTTCCATCCTGTTTGTCCCCCCCATTCCCTCAGCATGACTTGCTTTTCCCTTTTTGGAAGTGTACGCGTTCTATGACCATAGTACTAACATGCATTTTCACAACAGACGCAACCCGTGAACGCGCCGTCCCGACCGAGCTCGCTGCGCAGTTTGCGGCTGATGAGGTGTGTACTCCGTCTCTGTCTCCTCTCTGCTTCCTCCAGTCCATTCACTTCTCCCGGCTCCCTACCTTCGCCCACCTCCCATCATCATCCCTATACCCTCTTTTGTCTTCTCGCCCTCCCCCTTGCCTTGCCTTGGCTCGTTTCCCTTCCCTCGTCCCCTTCCCTTCGCTTCATCCCCCTCCCCTTCGCTTCACCCCCTTCCCCCTCTTCACACCGGTCCTACCCGTCCCCCTCCCTCCCTGCATACACCTCGCCTATATTTCGTCCCCTTCCCATTCGCTTCGTCCCCTACCCCTCGCTTCGCTCCTTCCGCTCTCCGTACACCGGTCCTACCCGTCCCCCTTCCTCCCTGCATACACTCGCCTATATACCCCCACCTCCTCGCCTATACACCCCCACGTCCTCGTCCACATATATACCCCCACCCCTACAAATTAGCCTATATGTATATCACCACACTAACCCCACTTAACAGGGCCTCCTCTTCACCGAAGCCTCCGCCCGCTCCGGCGCGGGCGTCGAAGAAGCCTTCATCCGCGCCGCGGAGGAGGTGCTGGGCAAGGTCAGGGCGGGGAGGTTTGATGATTCGAGGGTGCGTTTCCTTCCTTTTTTTTCGTTTTTTGGGCTGTCTTCTCGATGGAGGTGCGCAGGGGGCGCAGGTGGCACTCTGTAGTCGTGAGGGATGTGGGGGTGCGAGGCGCGGGTGCAGCTAGAGGCGTTGGTGCACCGTTTCGTCGGGCGCGCTGCTGGTGCATCGACTCTGGGACCGTGACGATAGCGAGCGGCGAGGCGCGAGTCTATCTCTAGCCGCTGGTGGTGCTACGTACGCGTGGTCGGATGGCGCGCGCAAAGGGGAGTGCATGCGGCACTTGACGCCGGTGCGGTGTGCCCAGGCACGCAGGCGCAAGTAGTGGCCCGCGTGGACCAGAGGGATCGTGCAGGGCTATAGGGGTGAACGTGCAGGCGGAGGCGCACCGTCGGGCGCCCTGCTGGTGCATCGACTCCGGGACGATAGCGAGCGGCGAGGCCCCAGTCTATCTCCACCTGCTGGTGGTGCTACGTACGCGTGGTCGGATGGCACGGTCGAAGCACGCGAGAGAGGGGGCGCAGCACTTGACCGCAGGCACAAGTCAAATCGAGACGCCCGCACACACCTTCGGGACGATGGCGGTAGCGATGCTGCGCAGCGCAGACAGTCAGACGTGTGAGGGCCTACCCAGCCCCAGGCGCGAATTGCGTGCAGGTGCCAGGAGGAGACAGGTGCACAGGTGGAGGCGAAGGCGGAGCTGTGAGGACCGTGTAGAGAAGGCGTGATGGATGCGCACAGATGACGGGGCTAGACGCGCAGCAGACGCGATAGCAATGCTGCACAGTGCAGACGTGTGCACGTACACCCAGACCCAGGCGCGAGTCGAGTCGAGTGCAGATTTAGACGGAGACAGAGGTGCACATGTGGAGGCAAAGGCGAAGGGAGGAAACGCGCGCCGCCACCGAGACGATGACCGCGGGTGTCAGTCACCAGCTGTCGGATGCAGATTCGTGCAGAGGTATTGTGGCTCTCGGTGCACGGGAGACGCGTGCCGCCCGAGAGAGAGGTGGGATGGACGCGGTTTACGCACGGGCGCGAATCGATGTCAGGACCTATGTCCTTGTGCCGAAATTTTCACGCCACCATACGCGGGAGGCACCAAGACAGAGACAAAGGCGACTGTCACTGTTCCCTGCGTCCCCGCTGTGCTCTCGCTCTTGTCATCAAAGAGACGTTTTCTTTCTTTCCTCTCCTCCTGTCCTTGACGCCTAATACTAATCCTTACCTTGCGTTACAGTCCCCCGGCGTCAAGCTCTCCAAGCCCGGCGCCGTCCCGTCCGAGGGCGACGCCCCGCAGAAGGGACAGTGTTGCACGTAGGCTAGGCGGGCGTCCAGCACTGTGTGACCACGCGTCCATAGGGAGTCGTGGTCGCGGACGAGGCGGGTGGATACACGTTACCGGATACAGATACGAATGACTCAACTGGGCTTGGTTTACAGTAATACGACTAGCAGGGAACAGACAGGTATAGCATTTGTGTACGGATGTATGATATGATATGATATGCGGATATACAGTAATGGGTTTTTCTTACTTCTGTTTTGTGTGGGGCGGGACACGGAATGAGTGGGTGGTGGAATGGATTCGGAGGGGATGCAGTGTCGTCCGAGACGCGGACCAGACTCCCCCTGGATACGATACGAGACGGATGCGACGGACGGAATGTAAAACGGGTGCAGTGCGAGCTGTGAGAATTAATTAATCGGTAGTGTGCTCTGGAACGGCCCGAGGCGCAGGGAGTGAAACGCGGCTTGGCTTGCCTGACCGGCGTTTCAGGGCGGGGAGGCGGGCACGCACGCCACGCCGCGTACCTCGGATATGTACGGGCGAGATTGCGTTTGAAACGGAGACCGTCGAGTAAACTCGCCGTCTCGGCGGATCCGGACAAGTTTCAGCGACTTGAGAAGTAAAAACAAAAAAATGAGATTGACGTAGACTCGGAAATACAAAAGAGTCGGTACGACATCGATACAGTGTGTCCAATATATTAGATCTAATAGGTAATATACGAATAGGCAATATTAGGAGGGCAGGTAGCATACTCTAGATTACATAGAACACTAAAATCGTCAATGTCTGTCCAAGGATACGCAGTCCTCGAGAAAGAAAGAAAATGAGCAAAAAGACATCTCCCGCCCGCACACACTCCGCCTTCTAAGTCCCGAATCCAAACCCAAGACGACAAACGATAAACGATTTGATTCGATTCGACACCTTGATACTCGTACACGACACTTGAGACTTTGGATACTTGATAATGATACTTGATATCGGTTTTTTGGCTGTAGCTGTAGCTGTAGCTAGCTGGAGTGCGGATAAGTAAGTAACCTCGCGGCGCGCGCTCCATCGCATGTACACTACACCCCCTCGCTCCCTGCCTGCTCTCGCTAATTTCTTTCTTTCTTTCTGCTTCTCCTCCTCCCCACGAACAAGATGGTGTAGAGAGAGTATCGCGTCGAAGCGCTATACAGACCCCGCACGACACACGCCCTCCCACTCCCTCAGCTGTGCCCTGAAACCCCAATTGACGTCTGCGGCTGGGCGGCGCGCGGCGACGTATGCGAGCGCGGCGGGGGCGGAGAGCATGCGGCGCGCAGGTGAGGGGTTGCCACTGGCACTTGCACTTGCACTTGTATTCGGCGCTGTGGCGGAGTGCGCGGGTGCGGGTGCGGGTGCGGGTGCAGCGGGAGCAGGAGTAGAAGCCGTGTGCAGGGAAGAAGAAGAAGAAGGCCTTAAAGGTGAAGGACGAATCCGAAGCGGGAGCGGGAGCGGGAGCCGCAGAGGCGAAAACGACAAGGACGCGGGCGAAGCGCAGCGCCGGACAGGGGATGTCCAGCCTGCGCTCGGGCTTGTGCTGGCGTCGATGGTGGTAGTGCTCTGCTGGTCTTGCATCTCCTCCTGCTCCTCGCACTCGTTCTCAGTCTCCGTCTCCTCCTCGCGCTCGGTCTCCATGGCGGTGTCCTCGGCCTGGGTGCTGTCGGACTCATCGTCAGTGTCAGAGTCAGAGTCGGGGCCATCGACGAGAGGGAGTGCAACGAGCAGCGCCGCGCCAACGGCGGGGCTCCGCGAGATGCCGTGCGCGCAGTGGATGAGGATGCGGATGTGCGTGTTCTCAGACTCCGGCTTCCCTCCCACCATTTCACTATCATCATACCCGGACGTGGAACCCTCCCGGCGCGCGTACGAGTCGAGCACTCCAGCATCCCTCAGTGCGTCTTCCACCCACTGCACCACAGGCCCCAGGAGGCCCACGAGCTCCGCAAAGGGCGCGTCGTCGAGCGGGACGTGCAGGCGGTTTGAGGGCGGGATGTGTGCGGGGATGTGTGCTGTGGGAGGGATTGGTTAGCGGTCGTTCGTTTCGTTCGTTTTGTATAAGGGAAAACAAAAGTGGAGGCCGAAAACAGACAGATGCGGGGCAAGCAGCAAGAAAGTGGAATTCCTAAAAAGGAAATTTCGCTTTTGCCTTGATTGGCATGTCCAAAAAACGAGAACGAAAGACGAAAAAACGAAAAAAGAGAGACACTCACCCCTATCGCTCAATACGCTAACAACATGCGTCACGCCCTCCCTCTTCAGCAAATCCGGGTTCTCCGCAAACGCGAGGTCGGCGATGGCGATGTGGGGCGTGATATGTGAGAAGGAGGGGGGCGTGGAGGCGTGCAGAGGCGACGCCGAGTGGGACGTCGAGGGCGCGGGTGGGGGTAGGTAGGTCAGGGAGGTAGAGGAAGCTGAAGCGGAAGTGGGGGATACGGAAAAGGCGGTTGAGGAGGTAGAAGAGGAGGAAGTCGGGGGCGGAGGTGCAGGTGCGTATGAGAGCGGGGAAGACGAGGCCGGGGAGAAGGGCGAGCGGCGAGGGGAGAAGGTCGCACCCGAGAGCGAGAGCGAAAGGGATAGAGGGGTAGGATAATGTGCGGCCGACGCCGATAGCGGCGACGTTGGGCAGGAGAAGTAGACTGAGGCGGGGCTTGAAGGAGAGGCGGGTCCAAATCCGTCAAGAGAGGATACGGAAATGGTCAGAGGCGAAGGTGAAGGCGCCGCAGCTGATGCGGGGCACGAATATACACACGAACTCGAATTTGGGGAAGCAAGGGAGAGTTGTTTTGAGTGGTAATATGCATCCGAGGCGGATGTCGGGCAGGACGATGCTGGAGCTGAATTTGCTGACGAACAGGAAAACGAAGCAGATGCTGAGGAAGTCGGACACGAAGACGAAGAGGGGTAGTTGGAATTGGAACAGGACGAAGGAGGGCAGGGCGAATCCTCCGAAGAGTAATCTGAAGTGCATGCCTTGGGTGACCCCGTACACGGCGCGGAAGCGGAGTACGCGTGGCGGCGCACGCGCGGGGCCATGATGGGACTACACAGAGACGTCGACGCGGCGACGGCGCACGGGGGAACGTTGAACGAGAGGCTTAGGCTGAGTGGGCGCAGATGCGGACGCGCGCCGGAGACGGACGGGGCGCGTGCGTATGGGCTTGCGGGGCGCACGCCTGCGCGGCGCGGAGTGCGCGCGGGGGCGGGGGAGGTCTGGATTGTTATTTAGCTCAATACGATAAGAAGGGAAGCGAGAAGCGCACAGTAGACGCATGCGCGCGCGCCATCGCCGCGGCGTCGTCCTCCAGCTCCAGCTGCAGCTCCAGCTTCAGCGCGGCCTCCGGGTCCAAGCTTCGACCGCGCAAGCAGCGGAGGCGGGGGGAATCAGCGAAGAAGAAAGGCGCCTGCCGTATATGTACGGTGGCGCGCGGCTGAAGTGACAGAAACAGGATAGACAGGTTGGTTGATGCAGATGAGAGTGATATGGATGGCGTATATATCACGTATGATGTTTCCCTCGATCTCCTACCGCGAGTGAGATGGAGATGACTAGACGTGATGGAGTGTGATTTTCGCCGCACGGCGAGAGTAGTGAAACGAGAGACTCGAAACAGCAGCCCAGATAAAAAAAAAAAGGTGTGTCGGCGCCAGGCGGGGATGGGAAGTGTATTGGAATTAGATGTGATGCTGATAGATGGATCCCAGCTGGATGCAGAAGAAGCTGATACTTGGACTCGTGTTTTGTGCGGGGCAAGTCCTTGGCTTCCACCGGGGGTTAAGTAAGTAAACCTGCGCGGTAAAGAAAACAGTGCGAGCAGTGCCATTTCGCGCAGCGCATCAGAGTTCCGACCCAAACTCTACGGGGTGCTGTGACAAGATTTCAGAAATAAAACACAAGAGATGCTGCGCAAAGGGGTTGACGACGCCGGATCACGCACCGCCACCGAACGGATCACGGTTGCCATAAGCAACCGTGGATGAGATCCCATCAAACACTCGATCTTGATCGTGATCGCTCCGGAAAGAACGGACACCCGAAATCGGGTGGCCGCTTTGACAGGCGTGGACTTGGCGTGCAGTGTCAATGCGCGACGGCGGCGTTTTACTGCTGTTTGATGAGAGATGCGTTCCCTGTGTTGTTTGGAACGTTTTTATTCAGAGCAGTGCACACCAAAGTCTTTTTTCGAGACACCCCCGAGCTTATTTTGCAGACACCCCGAGACCCGAACTCGGGCCTTGGCCATTTCGGAACACCTGTCCCCGGCGTTTCGACAAGCGCCCATGTCATAGATATTGGGAATTCCCTAGCCTAAATGCCCCTAAGCGTCTACCCCGCTCTCACACTACCTGATAGCTGATGTCATTTAAAAATTGATTCAACCCTGGCCCAAACCTGATACGGAGGTGCTATGGGTGATGAGACTAAACCATCTCAATTGAGGCGACTATAAATAAATCCTGCACCGACCGAGTGTATAAAACAAAACAGCTTAGAGTTCGGAGAATCGGGAGAGTTTTACCTCGAACTAAAGAGTGAGTCCTCCATATGCATTCCAATGATGATGATGATTCATCCAGTAATCCTTGGTGTTCGGGAAGCACATCAAGACACAACAAGCAAATCCCACATTTCCGTCCTCGCTTGCCTCGCTTCAGTGGTTGGACAGGCGCCCATAACCACATTTCCCCATCAGTGAATACCGCTTTGGCTGTTCGCAATTGTTGCATCCATGGCATGGGACGGACCGAGACCATTTAGCCGGTTGCGTAGTTCGCTTGCTGAGCCGCATCAGTAGATCCCGCCACCCGCCCTCGGTTAAATAATATATTTATTAATTAATGCACTCGGCGGGAGTCGGCCTATCAGTGAACCATTATTCATCTCGACCTGCCCCTCGCTTGCCAATGCTTACAGTTTCGAGTGGGCGCACCACAACTCACCTCTCCATCAATATTTTACCCGCCTTTCTGGCTTGGTATTAGGAAGATTATGCCGTTCCTCCCCGGCGGGCACGGGTGAGCTCTGAGCGATGCCATTGACGCCCGGTGTATCCCGATTGAACTCGAGCCAACTGGCAACAAACGGAAACGGCAATGGCGAGTTGGCAACGTTCGCGCAGGATCCACGGGTGGCGGTTCGGGTGTGTTAGCCGCCGGCTCCATCCACCCCATCCTTTTATCCTAGGTAAGTACCGCGTTTCTTTCGAAAAAACGAATTGATCCGCGGTTGTTGAGCCCACTACACCACAAGCGTTGAGTATTTCTCGCAACACCGACGTCCGCTAAGCGAGTGTCGGACAACCGCGCAGCACGCGCATTAAGATCGACGGGTGGCGGTTCGGGGGTGCAGGCGCCGGCGAGGATCCGTGTTAACGCATGTGTTGATAGAGATCTGGCACAACACATTGCAAGGCGCCGATTCGATGCCTATGTAGCTCAAGTTGCGACGGTGGGGTGGGGTATATTAATGGAGAGGCGGTTGAGGATGATCACGAGTTGTCGGAGGATGAAATGTCTCATTGCCTGCAGCAGAGCTCGGAGCTCACACTATCGCTGTTCGCGAGCTGTTATGATGGAGGATCCTTCTGGCCAGCAGCTGTCTGCGCACCGAGTTAAATGCATATGCCCACGTAACGTAGCGTTTGAAACAGGGTTCAAAAAAAGAATTATGATCACCCACCGGGATGCTAACTGTAATAACACGTTGAAGTGACACGACTCCGGTTAACTTAGCGCCAACTCACATTTTACACATGTAGATTGACGCCCATCCGCAGACAGATTAGAGCCGTGAACGCCGTGCCTCCCCGCGCGAGTTCAAAATTCAAATTCTCCACCGCGCGCAAATGCAAGTTGAATCCTCTATCATACTCGGCCTTGACTGAGGATTGGCAGGCACAGTTATCTATCCCCGACCTCTACCGAACTGAGACATCCGGTCAAGCACGATTTACAACTTGAAACATATTGAAGAGGATTGGCAGGAATTATCCGAGTCGCAAATGTCGTAAATATCCCCGGAGCCCGACGTAAACCGAGCTGGTAAGTAAGAGGATGTAATACAAATGCCGGTCACTCCCTTCCCCGACTCCCGGTGAGCGGTCCATTAGCGAGGCCCCTCGGTTGGCGTTGGTAGTAAGCACGAGTCCGAGGAACGCATATGGAGTATATTTTACTCGTGTTTGATTTCAATCGGATTCAGAGTTTTAACTCATCGAGATGACGAAAATTTGCGTGTTAAACTCCTCAGCCCGAGAGATGGGGTACGTTTTCGTCGATAGTCCCAGCCGACGAGTCTACACGCCGTTGATTTACCGATAAATATCTAACCCGGGCGAAATCTCATATGGTGGTAGTGGTAGAATTTGATTCCACCGGCGAGGATCCCGGTGGGGTAAGTTGATACCCGCAAGTTGCGATTGATGATTGCATTAAATTGAAAGGGTAGCAACAGCCTGGAGCATTGAATTCAACAATGATGTAAGTATTAGGGGAGAGAGATCGGGTGGGCGCGCGCGGAGGGATTAATATTTCATGATTGAGCGTTGGACGGAGGTGGTCGCTGTGCCATTGCACACTGCCGGGGACTTGTTGTAAAGGCACCTGATTTTTTCTTCACTGCATCTGTATTATCAAGCTACTAACTACTAGCGGTGAATGCATCGTAAGCCGAGGGCGACCGTCTGTCCATTTGATTCAAATCCGTTGGATGATTAAAGTGCTATCTCGATTTCGCTGTTGAGTTGCTCAGAGATGGCGGGAGGGCGGCGCGGCGCGGACACACAGGTCCATGGGATGAGTTGGCAGAGCCTCGGAGTGTAGCCATACGTCGCATATATATATATTTCTCTGTCGCCTTGTGGGTACACGGAGGTTTAAATGTGGAAGCACATGTAGATACCAGCGACTGTGGACGCGCTATATAATTCCATGGGCATCGTTTGATGCTACCATCACAGTCAAAGCCCGTGTGCTCACCGTCCTGTGCAGATAGCGGAAGTTGTGCCCTGTGCCTGTGAGGGAGGAAAATAGTCTGCTTGATTCTAGACGAACGTTCGACCATGACGGAGCCGCTTATCTATTTGTCCATTCAAGTCTGGCATCCGCTGATGGTTGAAGACAGCGCCACGGAGGTCGTGGTTTGACGCGCGCGAGTTGAAAGGCGGATTCCCATGGTGATTGCCGTATTAAACAGTGGCGAAAGCAAGTTACTGTGAAAGTCCAGATTGCGCCCCGGAGCTGGCCGGGACCGGTCCAGCCCGTTTATCCGTCAATTGAACTTTATCCATACATAGAATCATTATCTTACGGGTTTTCCGTAGGCAATACTTTACGCTCGGAGTTGGGTTGGAGCTCGCTGGTATAGTTACTCGCGCATCATGCGCTGGCAGTCTAATTTTCTCACAGGCAGCGGCCACCGACCCTCTACCCCTTCCAAACCCGACGCATACTCCGATACTCGGGTTACCATAGAGATCATAGCATGAAGCATGACCATGTCACGGACTGAATAGGACATGATGTTGCACAGCTAATATTTCGCGCATATTTGGACAGGCAAAGACTGTATCTCGGATGTTTCTCGCCAAGCCCCCTCGCCCCTTGTCCATTACAGTGCAAGTAAGTCCGCGCGGAGAATGGAGTACCAAGGGATCGGTTGTATGTCTATTTATTCACGGACTCACTCATGGACTCAACTTTGAGTCGCTGCCCAAGCCTCAATACTTGAGAAATAATGGGTCGAAACTTTGTTAAAGCTTGATATCTCGAAGCTAAATTTATGTCGGGCCGGGGGAAATTGTTCGATTTACTTCGTACTGTCGGAAGTTGTTTCCATTTTCCCCGTGGCAGATTTTGAAGAAGGTGAGTTCACACCAAGGTCTACCTCTCCCGTTTCTGAATGCAGGTCGGCGCTAGTGGGACCCGGCCGCGTCGGGTGACCGACTCCCCGTGATGAATGGTGCACTCCCATTCCTCCACGCTTCCGGGTCTTGAATGTACGGATAAATTCCACGATGCTCAGTTTCGCCGGGGCTACATACACCGAGGGCGGCTCCCTCACACCCGTTGTCTTTCAGGTCCATCTTCATTTCAACGAATTACGATTCAACCCACTTGATCAAACTTATTTGCTCTCAATAAACTTTCAATGACAAGTTGCAGCTGAAACTTAATATAGGTTCACACTCTTTCCTTTAATCCCGGCGCGGGCCGTCATTTCGATCGGTCTCGAGATCTGCTTCTTCTCTGCTTCTCACACTGTTGGAGGACGCAGAGCTTGCTCAGTTGCGCCTCCGTCTCAACAAGTTTGTTGGATCAACAAGAAGTACGTCAATCACTCCAGTGATTTCCACACCGATTTAATCCTATCCTCCGAAACGGGTGTCAATCATGTACTGACAGCTAAGTAATGTTGGGGGCCCGCGCGATGCCGCGCAAATAACCAGGTTGAGGTTGGAGCTCCTTCTGAGGCTGTCTAACAATCATCCATTGAGATTGTGGCTCAGTCGGGCCAGTGTCCAATTTACCAGTGCCTCCTGCAATTGCGCAGAGACTGAAAACACTCAGTCGAGTCGAGGGCTTCGTGCACTCGTGCTCAGGTGTGCATGCCCAAATATTTATGGCATCTCAAAGCATCTTAAATTCATCAGGCTCTAAAGTGATTATGACTGTTCATCAAGTCA
The DNA here is from genome assembly GCA_029204075.1 of Mycena capillaripes. Classification (NCBI taxonomy): domain Eukaryota; kingdom Fungi; phylum Basidiomycota; class Agaricomycetes; order Agaricales; family Mycenaceae; genus Mycena; species Mycena capillaripes. The sequence goes on from JARHKZ010000027.1 coordinate 1,323,491, forward strand.
ATTCGTAAAAGCTTCTGTGGTGAGCTCATTCGTGCATTCCGTTCGATACCTGCACCGAGAGGAGACTTCAGTGGGGGTTCAGACGCATACCAGTAGTAGTATCAAGATATTTTTTGGGGCACGTATTGAAGCTGCCAGATGGATAGCTGAACCAAAGCTGAACACTGAAGTACCACGGGGCCTGTATTACATCACCTGGGCTGTAGCCTGAGTATACGGGCTGCCAATTGAGCAGAGCAGTCCGGATAGCAGGCTCTTGACCGTGTGCCAACTTCTAGAGTAATTTGAGTTTTTTTGCCTAAGGGAACGGTCACCCCGGCGTTAGCGGGTTTCATCTTAGACGCCAGGGGCCGCTAAACAGAGTAACCGATAACCTATAATAGATAATCCGTGAACCCTGGACCCACAACTGCTCATCGCCATAAACGCCGCCGGGAAAGACGAGAAAAAACACTCACGCGTGACATCGTAAATTAGGGGGCTCAGGAATGAGGGAAAATTCAAAATTCGGTAGAATAGTTGCTGTTTCAATCTGATGAAAAAAAGCAAGCAAAAGATATGATTCGGAGGGAGCGGTGTGATTTAGATTCGCCAAATTCGAAGTGGGTGGGAAGGAAGTTACTTGCGGAGGGCGAGAGGTGCAAACCCAAACATAGGTATCCGGATGCAACCGCGTGATGTGCGGTGATGAGGATAGATCGCCTGCAGCTCACCGGAAAGGACATCCGTCGGCGGGAAAGAATCTTCTCGAAAGCTGATGCTCGGTTGAGAGTCGTGACGGAACGCGTGAACTGATCTTTACACAGCCGTAATGCTTGTTGCGATGGCCCGCCCCAATTGTATGATACTTACTGCCCAAGCAATCGCATTGCTGGTGAAATATGTAGAGATTGACAAGACGCGACATCATGCGTGTAGACAAGTTGGTAGACATCTGTGCAAGGCGGGCCCGTCTGACATCGCCAAGCACCGACGGCCCCATCCACCTGCCTGTCACTGAGCCTGACAGCCTAATAATTAGCCTAATATTCAGACATTCGACGCAGGTAAGTAAGGTTTACCTGGGCTGGCAAGCATCAAAATATATGAGGGGGTACTAGGCATCCACTTTTCAATCGAGAATCGCAGCGGGGCAGATCAGTGGCTCCATTCGCTTAGTCGGTATTGGCCCCGAGGATGGATGAGCTGGTGCGCCAAGGAGGTTTTTTCAGCAGCGGAATTCATACTTTTTAGACCATGTCGAAGCTTCCGTCCCAGCACAGCTATACACAACAACTTGATCGTTCTGTAACTTTTACTTATCGACATGTGGATTCATATAATGCATGTAGACCATTTGTCGGACGAAGTGCCATCGCGTATCGAGATATCCGGAGTTTGATTTTTCTGCAGTTCGTTAAACTTGTCTGGACTTTGCAGCCGTACTTTATTGTCAGTCGCCGCAGCTTGTCGGTTGATAAGTATCAGGCAAGCAAATCCGTGGTCGTGATTAATTGACTTCTTTAAACCGGAGAATGATACTGGTAGCTCTGAAACAAAGAAGAGACTTGTAATGAGGTCAGGTAAAGTTTCTCAAACCACGTATTTCCGTGTTTCGAGCCGGACATGAATTAGGAGCGGAACGACGATGAGTGTGACGCTCCAGCACAAGCTCGGCATGCCCCGTGTCGTGTGATACGAAAGGTCTCAGTCTGAATGGCGGACAGAAACTTGTCGGTTATCCGAGGTGCCCGACAGACACACAACGACTGACAGCCTTCGAAAATCTGTAGTGTCGGACAGTGCCATGCACGGACGGATAGCACTATCTCAGTCTGGCCTACATCTGAGTTTACTAACAGTGCATATTTGCGTTTGAGCTCACCTGATATTTGTGGTCAGCTCAACGAGGAAAAAGTAGCGGCAGAAGATATGCATCAATGCGGTGTGTCATTTTGGGAATTTCATCAAGATCAAAGGTGGGCGCCATCTCCCAAAGCGACCGGGGTTTCCCGAAAGAGTGCACACCCGGGTTACTATAATTATCGACGAGACGGGTTATCTGCCCCAAATTGAGAGTGAGAAGTTCCAAAGATGAGGTTGCACCTCGTTGGCCAACTTTGCCGACCCGTTGGTTGGCGAGTTTTCGTTTGTAAAGAGTCAGGTGAAGTTTCACAGACCTACCTGAGGTTGGGAATAACTCTTCATGCGTTGCATATAAGCCTTATGATGACTATTGAAGGAGGTTGATTAGTATAATAATTGAGACGAAGGCAATGAGGGAATGAAATCAACTCAAAATGGGCTAATCCTGGCACTGTTTATTAGTAACAGATCAGATGTGGCAAGAGCGCGATAATCATTTCTCCGACGGGTATACCATTGAAGGTGCCGCCGCAATTCAAATCTCGCCATCAATCTTAATGCACAGCCAAGAGATTCGGATCCCGCATTGCCTAAAAAGAGCGATGTGAGTGTATTCAACAGCTTGAGGGCTGTAGAGCTCTAGACACACATGTCAAGCGGAGCTCAGGGCCCGGCCAATGATATTCTTGCCCAAATGCGTGCTACAATTCATTCATAACCGACGGAGAAAATGGACGAGCCACAGACCGGCTCCGCGAGATCAGGAACGGGACCAGTGCTAAACTAAAACGTGGTGAAAACCTGGCGGATGGACCCCGAGAAGTGTTCTTTTGAATGCAGGCACGCATTGGGTACAATATAGACGAGGTAGCAGAAGTCCCGTGATGCGGGGCCCTGACGTCGCACCCGAGGAAAGATATCATCGCTCTCAGTATCAGGAAATCATCGCTACTAAATTGAAAGCAGCAAGTCATCTAGAGGTAAGAGTCAAGAACCGAGCGAAACAGCGATTGGACCCAGAGATAGCGGATATAGCACATGGTTGGCAGGACGCATTGCGATACCGGGACTCATTTCAGGGACTCCAGTCATATCCAGGGCATGATTCTCAGGTTCTCCGGGTGTTTTTTTTTTGGGTCGGAAAAAAAAACAGGGCCAGAAACGCGATCAAGGTCCGGTCGAAATTCCAGGGTACTGACGGTGGTGGCATTCTCGCTGACGCAGCAAAGTCTAAGAAGACGGCACAGATATATCCCCGGTGCGGAAAATCCATGGAATTTGGAAACAACTTGGGGGGAAGCTGGTCACGGTCGTGAACGCTGAAGACAAGAGACCGGCTATTGCGATCAAATTGCGATAGCCGATATTCGGTCTATTGTCACGGCAGTGTTACTGTCACCGATCATTCTGGCTTGCTCAACCACGACCACGGCTCGAATTCTCTGCTGCACTGGGATTACTCACATCTGAAATCTGTCGTACTTTTTTCTTCTGTCGCCGCTGAATCACGCCACCATCGTTCTCGAATGGGCCAAAATGGCATGCACCGCCCTTGGCGCAGTCGGCGATTTCTCAAGCAGTGCTCTTCCTTGTTCCGCCCATTGGCTCCTGGCCCGACGGTTCGCATGGGCCCTACCCACAGGGACTCACTTTCTAAATGCGACAGGTACCGATCCTGCGGCTGGTCGCATCATACGTGTATTTTCACGATCTTGTGAACGGTGGTCGGGAAGGGCTGGATTTGGCTGACGGCTGGGCGTTCCATCGCATTCCTTCAACTTTTCGCAGTTGATTCTGCCGGCTTGTCGCGTGGGAGCGATCTGGAAATGTTCAGTGGCCCCGCTGAACCCGACATCCGGCATCAACCGAGCCAGGGTGACGACCTTGAGTTTGTTTAGCCCATCAGCAAAACAAAAGGTGTATGGCAGGTCTGGCATCAGACGAATCAGACGCACCATACCGCCAGAATTTCGTATGGCAGCATAATGACTTGCATATCGCCATAAAAAAATTCTGGCAGCCATACACGTCACAATTCACTTCTGACGCCAGTATTTGTGCCACAAGTAATGTCATATTCCCGCCATTTAAACCAGAATTGTGCGGACATCACTCAGAATTGCAGTATTGCAGCATATTTGCATTCAAATTTCATTCAGGTCAGATACTACGTGACAATGGGGTAGGGACGGAAACGACATCGCTACCAGCGGAAATGCGAATATTGAAATGTGAGGGAGACAGTCAATGCAACGGGATCGGGGAGTTTGCAAGTAAAACATGAATTACACACTTGTACATTGGGCTTGGGAAAGTCGCTAGTTGATTCATCTGGTACCAGAACATCACCATAAGAGTATATGGAAATGGTAGGGTGCGCACCTTTTCGAGGTTTGAGAACCAAATTTGTGAGCCGAGGGTCATTGGAGGCTGCCTCGTAAGTTATTTGAACATTCAGAATCCCGGCAGTAAAGATAGCAAGATAAAATGCTCGCTTGGGAAAACCACAGCACAAACAAGCAAGGAAATGAGCATTCTATCATGGACCTAGGAGGCAATTAGGCACTGAAAAAGAAGAAAGGAGATCACGGCATACCTGAACGAACACAGCATCCAAATCGTCGGATGACAACGAGCCCACGGAAACGTGTCCGTGGTAATCTCGCTGGCAGTGTTGAGAAAGCGGGGCAGTTGAGGGTGAAAGAGAGAGGAAAAGGAAATAAAAAGGGAGAGACACTTACTTGTAGCTGCGCAAACACCACTCGTCCTGACGTAGCACCGCACCTAGATGAAGGAGGCGAACATTAGCTTTGGGTAGTAGATGGATGGTGGACGCACCTGTATTGTAGCGACGACATGGGAGGCTGCGAGTATGGTGAGCCAGATGACAAGACAAGGGAGAGGAACGGGCACCTCGTGCTCGGCGTCGAGCGATGTTGCCGGCGGCTTTGTCGTGCTGGGAAATGAGAGAAAGTTGGCGAGGGAAGAGGAAGTCACGGGACGCCATTTGGTGCCTTAGCACGTTCCGGCGACCAAGACGCTGCGCGTGCAGGGGCAGGGGTGTCACGCACCACTGAGGACGGGTCGGCGGAGCTAACCAACAGACTCGGTCACGTACCAGCGAACGCGGGGACGGCCCTTGTATGCGACCCGACTTGCCACACGACATTGAGTATGTCTAATGTCGCGCAAACAGTCGATGTTACGGCGAGGAGCAGGGGCCAAGAGATGGTGGTAAAGGAAAGAAACTTAAAAAGACGCGCTGATGATGGGATCACCAACAAACCTCCTGTTTTGCACGTGACTGTTTCATCGTCTGATCCGACGGTTGATGAGGCGGCCCGCTCGGCTAGGGACCAACATTTCGAGACCTTTGAATAATTTGAAAGTCGTCGCGACTCCCCTACGGATTTACAAGGTACGCGAAATTTCTTCGAACTGAAGCTCATGCATTAAGTAGGCCTGCATAAGTTACAAATACACCGATTGTCAACCAGGGCAACTTGGGATATTTGCCTCCATAACCTCCAAATCTTTTTTGGAGGATGGGAAGAAAATGTCTCAAGATTAATCGAAAGGTAGTCCTTGGGACGAATGCCAGAGTCAAAGGAGTAAACAATGTTCACAACACCAAAAATTATCTGCCTCATTGAGTGTTTAATTTCACCTGGTGTACATTGTATGAACTGGCACAGAAGTTGAAAAATGGCGGACCAAATATTTCTGGTGGAGTGTTGCGCGTATGGCACGTATGGCTGCCATACCGGCCAGACACACCAGATGCAACCAGACGTTGCCACACACGCCAGAGAATTTTAGTTTTGCTGATGCCATCCTGTGTCGAATTTCCATTTATGCGTGCTACATTTCATCTTATGAGCTTTTTTGTCCACCTACAACTCTTTTGGTCTGCCATGTTTATCCCCACTTTCCCAAGGAAATTGAACCTATGATCAATCCTATGCACCGCAACGACCGCACTCTATGTTCCTTCCGAACTGCGTACAGCTGCAGTCCGTCGAACACAACCTCAATCGGAGCTTTCAAGCCATAGAAACGAGTCTCGTGAGTTGACAACTGTGCCCATTGCGGCGCAGGTGTGGCTTAACTGTGGTCACAGAGGAATTTAAATACAAGCAGGGTGGACCTAACGTCCGTCCCGAGCGTCCTGTTACAATTTCCTTTCCTCTCTCTCCCTGCAGATGTGGACCATGGCTTCGATTCCCTCAACAACAAATCTAAGCCAGTAGTCTTATCCGGCCGTCACCTTCTGCCTATGATTCTGGGTCTTTGAGGATCCCGCAACATCGCCGCAATGCATGTTACTTTTCTGGTTTTCGGTCATCTCAAAAGTCATTCTCTGAGTCACGGTATCGTTGCAGTTCTGAGAAGTGGCTGTGCAACGACGTTAAGCAGAGATGCTGAAAATTTTCAAACCCTGCGGGTTCATTTTAAAGAAGGATAACTGAATGGTGTATATTTTCTGGCTAAACAACGAAAATTTACACACGTGGCGCAATTTTTGACTTCGTTTGCAAGAGATTCAGGCGAGCCCATAGCTTCTCTTCGTGAAAGACATGTCTTCCCCCAAGACTTATCTTCGGGGGTAGAGTCTCTACTTCATACGCCGTCGGCGATGTGGCTGTGCCATTTAGTCTCTCATAAACAGATGCTACAACAATATCGTGCTCGTACCTCGCATATGTGCCATTAGCGTTCAGCTTGGAGAGGGGACAATTTTTTTTTTTTTTTTTTTTTTCACAGGACGTGGGTTGTGTCGTGAGGAGAAGTAGGAGGCTAATCGAATCTTGGAGTAGTTTTACCCGACTTTCGCAGCTGAGCTGCCCCGATGATGGCGGGTGCTGCGACGCAGCGCTGTGCACTTCGCCGCGCAGCTTGTGCACTCCATACTCTCATTCAAATTTCACACTCAAATCATCGTCTCCATGATGATCGGCCTCTGCGGCTCCATTGGGTCTCGTCGGGAAGCGCGTAATGAATCAGCAGGGTGATTGGCGCGAATGAACTTTTTCCAGGCGTTGTCATGTACCATCGGATTTTGAAAGACCATCCGGAGCGTTCTAAGCCATCGGAACTGTGAACGGTTTCAAGGCCAGATCGGAGACAGATATTGCACAGGAAAAGGCAGACTTCGCGGCCGATAACGGACTTGAGGTGGATCCGTTCCCCCGTTGCACTGAGGTTCTAGTTACGACCACTCCGGAGGTGCACATTTAGCTAGATACAACGGAACAGCCAGGGTGGTTCACCTAGGAACGAAGGATAAGTCAATTCAATCGAAGGTGGTTCTTTCTATAGAATTCTTAAAGACCTCATTCCGTCTCCAAATTCATGCCTCTTCACGTTATCCAGTGATTTGAGAAGCAGCTTTAAAGCAGATCAAGTAGTTTTGCATCAAAACTGGGGCGCGGCCATCATTGATACAAAGTTTACCGCTGGCAGGCTGCGGGTCTCACCCTATCAGCTGTCAGCCGTTCTGATGCGGGATCAATCCAGCTCGTTCTGCATACAGCATGGGCTTCGAATTGAGGAAGCGCACTCAAATGCCCTTAAGTCTGAGTTGTGGTCCCCGTATGATTTCCATAAGTATGAGGGGGTTCGTAACCCGTTTTCAGCTCCACGGATACTCCGAGATCTATCGCTAAGTGCCAAAACTCCGTGGATGGGAACCAAGCAAGTAACTCCCCGTGCTTGTGCTCCGGTCAACCTGTCTGTTTTTTATAGGTTCTACACCTGGCACACCGAGTTCGCCGCTGGAAGGCGTTGTTTCCACCAGGCAAATATAGGCCCGACAAGCTGTAGAAAGCCACTCGCTAACGCGGCAGCCAACCATTCCTTAGTTCACTCTTTTTTTTTCAATATGTTCTTCTCTGCGTCGATCGAACTGTTCGCCTCTATCCTCTCCTTGTACAAGATCTCGGTTCACAGTGCACCTGTGGTTAGTCGACCTCGAGTATCTCTTAAATATCTTTTGATAATTGACCACCGGATAGGTTGCGCGGGATGTAGTGCCGCAGGCCTGCACGCAACCCCTGTTTGGAGGCGTCTGCACTCCGTTAAACGGCACCGAATGCACCAATACACCTGAGGTCTTGTCACTCATCCTCAACCGCGATGCGGACTGTGCGGCTTTTCCGTGCGTAAACACACAATTGCAACGACTAACCTGATATCTACCATATAGTCTTCCATATTGCCAAATCGGCGTGGGTGCACTGGAGCAGTTTTCGGACGACTCGTTTGATCTCACGGGCAAGGGTATCCAAAGTGTCCAGTGTTTCGAAAATCCTGGAACAGTCAACGGTTTTACTGAGGGGTCAGAGGCCGATATCGAACAAGAGAAGTTCGATGAGGCCAACGGTGTTCCTACACCCCCGGTCAACTGTACAGCATAGGGGCAGGCAGGTGCCAATAACGGCGTAGCTCCCATCGGTCTTGTGATGTGGCTTTCTGGGATTGAACCTCTGTGAGGCAAGGAAATGGTGTAATTTCTTCAGCTCAGGATGAATGGGTATACTGTCATTGCCGGAGTTCGAGACGGGATGGAACAGCATTCGACGAAATGCCAAGCAGTGATGAGCACTGCATGGGAGAGAAAAATGGTGGGCTCGAGGAAGAGAAGAGGATGTAAAGAAATGCTAGCCAAGACATACTATTTGACTAACACTCCTTGAGGACTAGCGCGAGAGTTTATGTCGGGCACCCGCCAAAGTGAGATGATGACCGGGACGAGGGACATAGATGTTGTCATGTACTTGCAACGATCGATTTCTGACAAGAAATGTATCGCGTCCGCTTCACGTGTGTTTTGTCCGGTTCAAATTACTCTAACTGTGCGGGTGGAAATCCGAGGAAGCTGGTGAATGAGTTACATGAGAGGCCTCAGGCTTCCTGATTCATTCTGCCCTAGTTCGGGAGTTGGAAATGCCGGCAAACATACCGCCAAAATATCGCACCCACTCGTCCCACTCCCACCCTTCTCGTCATTACTCGGGGCGGGAGGGTGTGCAGATTTATGGGAGCGCCCATCCAGAAGCACAAAGGAGAGCTGAAAAAAACTTGAAGATTTGAAGCTTGCATGAATGCCCGAGCCCCCCGAACCGCGGTTGATGAGCAGCAAGATTCGGCAATCACGGCGCACGTTTCGGTACATACGGTTCAGAGTGCCGGTCGCGGCTGTGATCTGACTTCTATCACTTTTGCCGCCTTTCTTTGTCTGGCTTCTGTGTAACACCACGAGATGGCTGAACTACTTAATGAAGGCCTGGCGACCGTCCTCCTCCACGACCAGCGCAATGTCGAACTTCCTGTTGAGCTATGGCTAGAGATCGTCGCCCATCTCGATCCATGCGATCTCCCTGCGATGGCACTGGTGTCGCGGGCAATGCATGATCCTGCGCATTCCCTGCTCTTCAGGTCCTGTGTCTTCAACCTTCGATATCCCCTTCGGCTACGTTCATTCATCGACTACTTCTACACCTCCTCGCGCATTGCGGCCAAAGTGCACGTATGCACCGTGCTGGGCCACCGCCATAATTGTGCCGCAGACGTTGCTGGCGTTTGTGCAGCAATTCTCTACTTCAGCCATCTCCGTCATCTGACTTTCCAATACGTGCGGATGACTACCACGACGGTGGCAGCAATTTCCACTAAAGCGCTATCTGCACCACATCCGTTCGAGTTATCGCTGGTATCTTGTATTACAGATTTCCCTGTGCCTTCTGAGGATCAAGAGGGTACCGTCCCGATCCAAAAATTTCTCCTGCACAATGAGCATACTGCGGATTTCCTGTATGATCATCGTTGGCTACCACTGCTAAATCTTGACCTCCTGCGGGTCCTCGACATTGCGCAACCGCACTCGACCGCACACTTCCTCGAGCACCTCGTCTGCCATGTGCCCCGACTAGATCTGCCCGCGCTCGAGGTGCTCCGATTACACCTATATGGACTACTCACTCTCACTGAAGAATTTGCCTCTGCGTTAACATTTTTTCCCACCTTGCGCATCGTCAGTCTGGCTTGTGCTCTGAGTGGCGTGGACCACTTTTTGGATTATCCGCACCGCCACGTTCAAATCACTCCAGGCACCAGCACCCTTCCCTTCCTCTCCTCATTTCACGGGCCCCTCGGCCACGCCGCCGCATATTGCGCCAACCGCCCGTCTATGCGCCACCTGAACGTCTACGGTACCGACGACGTATACGATCCCGTGGGGGTCCTCCCTGCCCTGACACACCTCGCGCGCACCGTGCCGCAGCTCACCTCCCTTGAGCTCCGCATCGATTTCCCGGTGGAAGACCTACTTCTCGCACTCGTCGGCGCATTTCCCGCCCTGCGCTCCCTGCGTGTCGTCGTCCCGCGCTACGCGCGCCGCCCCGCCATCATCATACCCCTCCCCGAGCTCGCGGACATCCGGCACACCCTCATGGCACTGCAAGCACCGCCCCATCTCGAGGTCCTGTATCTTGCGTACCGGTCCGGCAACCCGTCGGACTCAGAGCCATTCGCGGAACGCATTGCGGCCGCCGGTATAATCCCGGCCATCCGCGCGCTGGGCCAGCGCACGTCTGCGCTGCGGCGGATCTGCCTATGCTGTCAAGGCGTGCTTGATCGGTGGTCCTGGGCTGGGGATGTCGCGACTCTGGCGCGAGAACCGACGATAATTTGGCGCTGGACGCGCAATCGCCATGGGGGGTCAATGGCGGCGCAGTGGTGTACGCGTGGGTCGGAGATTATTGATGGGCGGGAGGCCAACTTGGGCAGTCGGAAATTGGGCTATGAGAGGTATACCGCTGCCGATGCGTTGTGTGAGGAGTGGCTTCTGGCCACTGCTGAACACAGATGAAGAACCTGCTCGACCTTCGGTAAAGGTCGTAGGCCAAGCTATTAGGACCAGGACATCGGAAAAGGTATGCTTGGCCGTGCCTGTTCAAATATTCTGTGGGATCTTCAGACGAGTGTGATTTTTGTTCAGGAATGGCATTGATCTTTTACGTAGTTAGATGAATAGAGGAAATGTTTGGGTCAGTCTTAGGTGTCCATTCTTCCACAGGAGAAGAGTGTTGAGTGAAACAATGGAACCAGGCTAGGATGTGAGCGCCGACTCGGCAAGCATGGAGCTCAAATAAATTGATTGCCCCACAGAAACGTGTTCAATGGGGAAAGCATAATTCACGCGTTGGATAAGTATCTGGGCCATATGCTTATCCAAAATTTATGAGAATTTTAATTCGATCTGTGGGATATGAACCCATTCCACGATCGCTGAAGAATGAATGGTTCACGAACCTTCACTGCGTTCCGCTGCCACCTAGGCTGAGTCTGCCCAGCTGATCGGGGGTCTGCGTAGGTCTGCATAGGTCTGTGTAGTCGACTACACAGAGTCTTTGTAGGCCTGCATAGTCCGAGCGTAGTCGACTACGCTTGGGCTACACAGACCCCCGATCAGTTAGCCAAACTAATGCTAGGTCTGGCTAGGTGGCAGCGGAACGTAGTGCTTGTCAAACTCCTTGAGTTGGTTTGGTCATTGCGTCGTCGGCTATTTTTTTGTTTGACGGCCGTCCCATTTGACGGGTTGGAACCCTAGGGCTACTACAGCCAGGCCTCGATCACTATGTTTGAGGCTGGCCCGATTTCCGAAAAAGAATCTCTTGATTAGTTCTATGAAATTTCCGATTCTGGACTGATTTACTCTACTTCGAACGAACATATGCTAAAGATTTCGCTCTTGGACCGCCGCAGGCGCCTCCTACGTCGTTGCGCACACCCACAAACCTCAGAATTACTTGGCGATATGATACTATGGAAAGCGAATCGCAAAATCTAGTTTGACTAGCGCGCGCCTGTACGATCTGTCTGCGCTGCGCCTCCGCTGTCACCCCGCACACATCAGCAAAACTAAAATTCTCTGGCACGTGTGGCAACGTCTGGTTGTGTCTGGTGTGTCTGGCTGGTATGGCAGCCATACGTGCCATACGCACAACACTCCACCAGAAATGTTTGGTCCACCATTTTTCAACTTCTGTGCCAGTTCATACAATGTACACAAGATGAAAGTAAAAATTCAATGAAGCTGATAATTTTTGGTCTCCCAGTCTTCAATGTTTTATGAACATCATGTACACGTGTGACTCTAGCATGGGAGCATTGCTGATCAGTGATACTACTGGAGGGAGCTGGGAGCAACAATTAGCATGGACAGCACAAAAAACTCTTTCCAAGGACTACCTTTGGATTAATCTTGAGACATTTATTTCCCGTCCTCCAAAGAAGATTCAGAGGTCATGGAGGCAGATATCCCAATTTCCCAAATTGCCATCGTTAACTAATAACAATCAGTGTACTTATCCGTAACTTATGCAGGCCTACTTAATGCATGAGCTTCAATTAAAAGCATGAAGAAAGTTCGTGCATTGTAAACCCGTGGGGGAACCGGACGACTTATTGTTCGAATGTCCTCTCGGAGTCCTTAGCCGAGCGGGCCGCCTCATCGATCGTCGGATCAGACGATGAAACAGTCACGTGGACAACAGGGGGTTTGTTGGTGATCATCACATCAGCGCGTCTTTCTTCCTTCTCCACCACCATCTCACCGCCCCTCCTCCTCCCCTCGCCGCAGCGTCGACTCTTTGCGCGACATTGGGCATGCTCAACGTCGCATACAAGGGCCGTCCCCGTGTTCGCTGGTACGCGACCGAGTCTGCGTTGGTTAGATTCGCTGACCCCGAACCCGTCCTCAGTAGTGCGTGACACTCTTGCCCTTACACGCACAGCGTCTCGGTCGCTGAAACGTGCCAAGGCTCTCCCGTGACATCTCCTTCCCTCGCTAACTTCCTTTCATTTCCCAGCGCGCCAAAGCCGCCGGCAACATCGCTCGATGCCGAGCACGGGGTGCCCATTCCCCTCCCTTGCCTTGTCCTCTGGCTCACCACACTCACACTTCGTCGCCACAATACAGGTGTGTCAATCCATCTGCATCTACCCAGAAAGCTAATGTTAGCCTTCCTTCACTTCATGAACACTGCCAGCAATTACCGCCGACGACACATTTTTGTGGGCTCGTTGTCATCCGGCGCTTTGAATGATGTGTTCGTTCCGGTACGCGTGGCCTCCTTTCTTCCTTTTCAGTGCCTCATTGCCTCTGCAATACCGCAATTCTGATTGATGTCTGCGCAATTCTGGTTTAAATGGCGGGAATGTGACATTACTTGTGGCACAAATACTGGTGTCAGAAGTGAATTGTGACGTGTATGGCTGCCAGAATTTTTTATGGCGATATGCAAGTCATTATGCTGCCATACGAAATTCTGGCGGTATGGTGCGTCTGATTTGTCTGATGCCAGACCTGCCATACACCTTTTGTTTTGCTGATGCATGTACTCTTCGATTGTCAGCGTCCGGCTGACAGCCCAAAGTAGGGAGGGATGGAGTATCGCTACCGCGTCTGCTGCGCACATCGCTGCAGTGCAGGCGTCGACTCGGCTCGACTTGCGCCTGCCTGCGCATCAGTGTCCGCACCGGCGTCAAGACCTGCAAGTCCTACACTTTTCCTGGCGCCTCGACAGCCTGAACAGCACCAGGAGGTACCTCCGTCGCCGCACGGCCCTCACTCATACCGCCCTCTGCAGCTTGGTGCGTCTCTATCCTATCTCGGGTGGCACGCCTCGCACATCTGGGCCCCACACTCTCAACGCCGCAGATGCGCCAACACCCGGGGTCCCCTCACACCGCCCGCCTACCCCCCAATGCCGCGACTCGATAAGGAGGAGTGTCGCGATGTCCCCCTCCGCTCCTTCGCAAGGTGGACTCGTATCGTATTCAGATTGGGACGGGCCCCCACGCTCGTGCACTTCCCCCGCCGTCACTGTCGCAGGAAAATGGAAAAGACCTCCCGCTCCCTCTCCAGCGCGCCTCTTCGTTCCTCTCAGAACCAGAGACGAAGCGAAGAAACAGAGAAAACACTCCAAAACCTCCCAAAAAGGAAAACGACACGCACCCTCTCGTCATCAAACCGCCCCGCGCGCACCTTCCCCAGCACCTCCTCCGTGGCGCGGACGAACGCCTCTTCGACGCGCACGCCGGAGCGGGCGAAGCTTGGATGAAGAGGACTCGCCCTCGTCGGCTGAGAACTGCGCGACAAGCTCGGTTAAGACGGCGCGTTCGCGTGCGTCTGTAAGAAATACCATGTCAGTGCTATGGAAGGTAGTAGGAATAACGAAAAAGGACGCGGCACGTAGTCCAAAAAAGGAAATCGCGCTGGTCGACAGACAGACGAGCGGAAGACCAGCGCGCAGAAGGCAAGGGGTTGCTTCCTCGCTCGTTCTCGATCTTGACACTCGCGCTTTGCTTGTTGGGCTCGAATCTCCCGCAAGAAAACGAGGCATAGACATCGAAGGAAGCAACCCCTCATATCGATGTCCACATCGCGCACGGAGGCACCCTCGCGAGCATGAGCATGATATGTCCTCCACAACCATGCCATCCCCGTCCTCGTCCTCGTCCCCCAGCAAGGGAAAAGGAGCTCCTTGATGGGCGCGCTCGTACAGACAGACATCACACCACCCGACATTACATTGTTTGGGGACCGGCAACTGGCTTGATCAAATGTCCATGTGTACTTGTTTGTACTGCCTGCCAAGTGGCTGATTTGCATGGCAAATCCACTTTTCGCCTCTACTAAACTCTCCCCTGGGCGCATATTGCCAATCCGAATCAGCGAAATAGTAGTTTATATACATATAAAGGTATCTACAGTAATTAAAAGTGTTCTAATCATCATCCTGTATTAATATAGATGAATCAATCTCTGTCTCCGTATCCTGCGTCGTCTTCATCTTCATCCGACTCTAGGGCCATTCCTCAGATACAACGGGTTGAGAAAGCTGCTGTCCCATCAAAGGGACCTGTGCAGCGTTGACACAAGTCATTCAGCGTCCGATGGCAGCCACCAGAATACGTGTCGTAGAAGCTGAAGTAGACCCGAAGGAGGTGGCCATCTCTGCGCCGGACCTCCTCTTGGACGGCTGCCATCGGTTCTTCCTCTGTTCCTTGTGAGCCGCCGGGATTTGGGGTCCGGGGAATCGCCAGAGCGCGCTGCAGACGCGAGAGGTCATAGTGACAGGTCGCGTTTGATGTAATTACATCATCTGATTCGGCTCTTTCAGGAGGAACATTTTGTGTTGTCCATGGAGGTTCGAGGAGTTAAGTTCCCCCCCTGAGAAAAATCAGGGCATCTCTCAAGGAGAATCTCCAGGTAATGTCCCGGCCACATTTCTCATTTTGTGCTCCAATAGCATTGTATAAAATCTGTGGTTTTGATGTGGAAAATGAAAATATTTAGGAGGTCAAAAATCGAAAATCCGCCCGGGACATTACCAGGAGAGTATGTTTATGTGCAGTTTCTCTATACAAAGTCTTCCGATCTGACTATCCTACAGACCTCCACCGACCGCACAAAAAATTTGCCACCGTTTCCGTGATGGGAAGCATTACATAAGCGGCGTTGATCCCCGCAGACTTGCCTGTCCCCACATTGTTGTGCGTGCCTTGCCCGCCACCGCAACCTCAATCCCAACGTAGCCACCGCCAGGACCTGCGCCAGAGCCTGAGCCCACTGGGCACGAGGAGAGCCAGGGAATAGACGCAACGCGCCACTCGCACAGCCAGGCAAGACATCGACGAGCATATGCACTCACTCAGACCTACTGCATCTGGACGAGACATGCCCGCATGCCAAGCGCGGGCCCGGGAGCCCACCACCGAGAGGAACACAGACTGTAGCTGTGACCGACAACAGCGCAGGACGTCCGCACCATCCCGTTGCATCCCCTCGCCCATACTGCTCTAGGCGCCGCCCTCATTCACCCCCCGCAGAATGACACCAGGAGAGGCGCGCTCTCGGGCTGCTGTACCCATACAGCACGAGAGGCGCAGTTGCGAGGGACGACATGCATGGAGTCTGGACCCATTCACTGCGTCCGCACCCACTCTCCATACGGCCAACACCCCCACGCTGTCGGGTTGCCAGAGGCAAGCACACTGTGCGTGGTACCATGTGCCTAGAAACCTGCACGCCAGGCATCCCAGTGCGTGCGCCGAGGCCTCCACCGACCCACATCTTGCAGCATCAGACGCCTCTTCATCCCACGCAACACACACACGCATCCCTCATCTCCGACAGAGAAACAGTCCCAAAATCGCACTACTGTGCGTGCAGCGGAACGTCAGGGCAGCCAAACCCCACTGACACCGAGTGCAGTCTCCCAACACAGCCCCGAGCTGAGCTGCATGCACCTTCACAGACCCGTATCCGAGCCGTTGGCAAGTCGCACTTGTCGGGCTCGCATGTCATCATAGTCGACAACGGGCAGCTCCATCGCAGGGACGACACTTATGCGCGCGCCTCCGCTCCCGCACATGCGTGCACGTACTGCACACGGCACCCCGCATCTTCATCTGCCTGCGGGGCGTGCCACACGCTGATAAGCAGGATATTGAACCACCTGTGAAATTGCTTGTTTTTGCGATTTCCATACTTACAATATCCTGTATATCATGTTTCTGCGGTATCGACTGGCTTTCCATAAGAGGCCAGTATCACCTGAGTAATGGGATGATGTTCCTGAGTAGTCAGGAGTGTCTCTGGCAAGTGCTCGCTCTGAAACATGTAGGAGACAGTGTAGCCCAACTAAACATATCAGTCGTATCACTGGTTTTCGCTGTTTCTGCTGTTTCTCAACATCAGATCAAGTGGTTTCCGATGTATTGAGCATTTCGGTGTGGGTCATTGAGGAAAGCATGCCAAGCATAGTTGCAGGTGACATCGGAACTACCATTCCGGCTGTTCCTAGTCAGCGGCTATGTCGGACATGAGTTCACGGGTATAATAACTGCCGAGTCTTGTGATCGTCGATCTCAGAACCATAGCAGATACTGATGGGGATAGTCAACTCCAATTCCTGTCGGTCTCTTTTCATGGTTTCCTCGAAGTGGGGTATCTTTCGAAAGCTATAGACAAGGGCTACAAGGTCTGACTATACCGATTCAAGGGATACTTCAGGAACAGAAGTTCCACAACTCAAGAAACACTTGGCAGTCACGGTTTCAAGTGCCCATCACGACACCATGTGCAAGATATTACCAAGGAACGGTCAGAATATACCCGGAATGACGACTTCGACCTCACCGACCAATGGGACACTTTGTAGTCTTTATAATACTCCAGAAACACGGGAAATAGGACGGATAAACGGACACTTTACACATTTCTTTTATTGTCATAGTCATATCATGTTTGTATAAATAGTCAGAGTAGTTTCGGTAGAAGGCAGCGAGTAGTTTCCCCACTAGCAGGTAGCAGTACCTGTGCCCAAAGGAAACGACTCCCGGTCTTTCGAGTTTCACAAGTCCTAGATACAGAGCCAAAACCCGGATCTGAAAAAGACCCGGATCCGAAAAAAAGCGATTTTGAGCGGCATCCATGCGACGGCTCAGCCGGGGTTTTTTTTTTGTAGAATACTTGCAAGGACTAGTAATAATCTGATGCAAAAAAAACGGACCTGTCTCAGGGTTTTGCGTCCACAAAAAATCAAACAATTGCCAAAAATGGCCATATTTTGCCGGTTATGGCGCATTTGATACCAAAAACATGGTTATTTGTATCTACAACACTTTCTAGAGCGAGTATTATAGGCTGGAGTAACTAATCGACGCCTCTGACCATTATCAGGCGGTGTTGGAGTCCGCGAAAATTGGCTCATCGACGTGCTATCATTATTCTCCCCATCTGAGTCTGAAGAGCTGTCACCTTGTGTCCTGTGCGACCCGCCCCTCCTCAGTCCACTCCTGCGGTCTGGAATTGCGTGAGGGAGACATGGGGGTGTGTGTCCTTGACGTTTGGTGTGTTAGCTTGCGTTAGACGTCACTTCGATCTGGCATCACCGGCATTTTTCGAATCTAGGTCAAACTTGGAAATCGACCAAATAAGTTCAGGCGCCGTGCAATATAAATGCTCAATCAAAAATTCTGAAAATATTTGAGGATACACTCTAGGTTATATGCTGTACGCTAGCCGATTCAGAACTTTGAATTTATCTCTCACAGTCGTAAAGCAGGGGGTCAACTTTTTTTTTCAGATCTGGGTTTTGGCTCTGTACTTGTGAAGGGCGAAATATTGTATAGCCTGGAAGGAATACCTGTTTGGAGTTTGTGATTGAATTGGATATCTGGTTTTTGGACTTGTGACTTGTGTGATCGAGACTGGCGGAAGTGATTTTGGATTTTGATATTGGATTTGGACATTGGGAACGACGACTGGCGGAAGTGAAACAAGGGAAACGACGACTGGCGGAAGTGATTCTCGGATTATTGGATTGGGATACTGGATTGGACTTGGACTGGGACTTGGAATCGACACAACACGCGCTACACACTTTTGGAACAACACTATCATCGCGGATCTTTGGGATACACATCGGAAACTCGGGAAACATCACTGTTTCTTGTGTTTCTCAACTTGGTTACTATAAAATCGTATTTTCATCGGTCGAAACAGTTGTATCTTTTGGATCCTCTGTTTCGTCTGTATCAGAAACACAGTGTTTTGTACAACAATTATATTGAACAATCGACTTTCCCCAGCAACCTTTTAAAGGCTCTGAAACTAGGGACTGACACTCGTCAGCTACCTTGGAAGTAATTGAAACAGCTATCATACATCGTCTCTGGTGTTGGTTGTGGATAGACCCGATCTATCTCGTCCAATATTGGTCTTGTTGTTTTGGTTTTGGTTGTTTCTTGTGTTTCCACACTGGGTTCCGAGCACGCACATCCACGCACACATGCGCAAGGCCACCTCGCACGCGCACGCCCACCAGCGCCCCGACGGTCTGCATCTGCACGTGTGGCCCCGGAGCGAGCATCCACTCCCACCCACCACACAGGATACACTGCGACGCGAGTGCCACCGGACCGGCGCTGCCAGGAAGGACGGGCGGCGCATCATCGCATTGCGCCCTGCGCCTACACCGACTGTGATCTATTACAGCTCGGGGAGACAGCCTGCTGCGCCGCACATGCGTACGCGCACCCGCCACCCACCCCTCTCTCTCCGCAATCCCCCCCCCCCCCCCCCCCTCTTCCTCCTCCAAAAGAAACGCACACTCACCCTCCCCCACACACAAATCCACCTTATTCCCCGAGTGTACAGCTGACATGTGCATTGGCGTGAGGACGTCTGCGAGCCAGGTGCGGACGTTCGAAAGAGCGGCAGGATGTGGCGTCGTAGAAGAGGAGGCAGCTTGTACGCGAGGCTGAGGGATACATTGTTAGCACTAGCGTACTGGAAGTAATAAAGGAGGCAAAACGAACAGTAGGATCCGGATTCGCGAGAAACCTCTGGTCCATAAGTCGTACAAGCAGCGACGACTTGCCGACTGCAGCGTCAGCGGTGATGAAGAATTTCAGGACATAATGCCACGCAGGGCTTGCCATTTTCGATTCTCATTATTCCCGTGAAAAATCTTGTAATCGACTAGGCCCGCATCGAGTGGCGTGCAAGTCAAGTCAAATAATCCTTTCAGGAATTCTTAGTGGTGCAAGGAGAGTAATCCAATAGAGCTTAGGATGCAAGTCAAAGGGAGATCTATGGACGCCTCGACTGGACTTGAGTTTAGACGGGTGAGTGTTACACGAGAGTTTGGACGAAAGAGGAAATGACGGCAGCCAAGGCAACGCGTCGCTCATTGGCTGCGGCCACGTGCTCTGCCGTGATGCCGATTCTGCTGTCTTTCACTTGTCTCTCTCATGTTATTATCGTTCTTCCACCTTGCAGACACATTGACTCGATGGCGCACTGGTAACGCATCCACTTGAAATTTCCGAAGGCCAGATGTTTGTGTGGAATGGCTGGTTCGAATCCGGCTCGAGTCACACATAAGAGGCATCAATTTTTTTTGGTTGCCCCTCCTTACTTCTCCACTATTCTTTCCGTGTATCCCCAGACTGACATCTCTCAAGCCGCAGATGAAGTCATCCAATTATTTTCTCCACCATTTCTCGAGTCCGTGCTGACATCGAGCCGTTGATCATCATATCTTCAACACTGAAATCAACGCGTTACAACGTCCTCGGGCAATTTCTTCCGAGCCCAAATCATCCTTCCCACGAGGCTCTGTCTTTGCCGTTTGAAAATAGGAAACATCAAATACTGCATTGCATTCGCTGAGACGTTTTGAATTTAGACTCGCACGGTTTGATTTGAGCCCGAGTCCTGGGAATTAAGTATAGATAGATGAGATGAGATGAGACGCAAGGTATAATACCGACTCAGTGGGCAGCTAATCTATTCCACCCTCTCCTGTATCCAGGAATTCAGATGAAATTAACCGACTCGGTGGCAAAATGTATCGCGTCCACTTCATATATCGATCCCGAGGTTCTAAGTGGAGGTTGCCCGTTCAAGCCGGGCCCGAGCCATAAACAACAACGTTTTTTGTTGAAGGGGGGCGGGGTGTCTTTTTTTCTCCTTCGCCTTCGACCCCGATTCCTAACATCGGTTTCTCCCCTATGGCTTTCGCACTCACGTGGCGGGAAAATCTCTGGGGAGTTGTGTGGTGAATGATTGGCAATTGCGTGAGGGAATAATTATTGAGTCACGTCCTCAGCGTACATTCAGTGGTCTCTTATAGTGTAGGTCGGAGTGGAGTAATTTTCCACCACTTTTATTTAGGCCAGATGCAAGATGCACACTGACTCGGTAGCGGAATGTATGGCGTCCGCTTCACATATGCACTCAGGCAAATATCCTGAGTAGTGGAAGTTGCCCGTTCGAACCCGGCCCGAGTCATAATGTGGTTGACAATGCTTTTTTTTTTTTTTTGCATTCCTGGAAAGACAAAATCAGGTTTTTCATTGTCTAATATTTTTGACCCCGTACTTGGCCACCTAAGCATTCGTACCTCAGTATCAACCTGTGACATCGTTCCCCATGGGCAAAACAGTGTCAGATGAAGGGCAGACATCCTACGAAGAGTTTAAGCCTACTCCCACCCAAATATATGAAGACTTGTCCTGGCAGTGAATTCTTTTCGGACGGCGGTTCAACAAGGCCAAATACCAGGGTAGTTGGCCACCTCCCCAAATCAAGCATTGAAGTCGGAACTCAGCAACCGGAGCCATCGGGAATTGCAACTAGGGCATATATTCATAATTAGAACATATATTAGTCTTCATGTGGCCCATATGCGGGGTGTAAATAAATGCTCTTCCGACAGGGAAAAAGCCCGGACTCAGGCCGCTCAAGCAATGCCATGTCTAGCAGAAGAGGAAATTTTGCTAGGCCCCAAATTGGGCTTCAAACAGCGTGAAAGAAAGATATACAGCGTATTTGCATCAATAACTTCGTACCGAGGTGCTTGGAGCACACCAAAAAAATCCCATTGTTGATACGATCAAAATTGTGTTGTTTGCGGCAAAGTATTGCACTGCGAAAGGAGCTGAGCAGATAAAGTTTTGAAGTACATCCTAAATTGAAGTATTGGACTTGAAAAACCCTCGTGCCAAGTTCCAGATGGGTAACCTCACAGTGTTATCTTATACGATGTCGGCCAATATGAACAACTCAAAAAAACAGCTGTGCCTTCAGGGGAGAGTAACAAGGAAAATTCTGACCCAACCACAGAGGAAGTTGTAGGAGATGATTTGCTAAGACCAGGGGAACAGAATGAGCCTACGAAGTCCCGGAATGGCTAAGAATTGGTCGAAAGGGAGCTGAGAGAAGAACGCCGAGCCGCGTCGGCAATAAGAAACTGATGTTCACACGTCTCGGAGCCCGATCCGACATGTCGTAATTGTCCATCAGTTCATCACCCTAACTCCAAATTCGGTTCAGACATTTGTTATAGGTCCTACTATCATCCCTCACTATGCCAGGTTATAAGTGTCAAGGCTCAGCAAGCTAGCTACCAAATGGCCAACTAGGGGGGGTGGCCAACTACGGGGTCCAAAACAGTATAACCGCGTAAAATCTGTTCGTTGGCTTAAAATTGATTTCCATGAGTGGGGCCTGGATATGCTTGCACACTCAATTTATTGAAAATGTATTCCGCCATGTACTTTTGAGTCTACATAGAAGAACAGAAGAGGAAGATACATTTTCTTTTTCTCCCTCATTATTCGGTCTGGAGTTTAAATCGCACAGCTCTATTGGATTTTCCACCGCTAGTGAGTGGATGGTTCTATACCGCAGAAGTGAAACAGATTTACTAAGACAAGTATTCAGGGTCAATTCATGGTGCATACCGACTCGGTGCCGCAGTGCGCCACCTCACATAGTCCCGCATACAATGTTGCAGGTATGTGGCCGGTTGGAACGAGGTCCGAGTCATGTCTCGTTAGCAAGAGGAGTCTTTAGCCCCCCACAAACCATAATTTCGTTCACTGACCACCATCCTCTCCATCGCAAGTTTATTCCCGCTCACAAACCAATCAAAGGTTGAATTTATGTTATCATCGGGTAAGTGTAGGTACGATGTGAGATGCGCAGACTTATCATGTCATAGATAAAGCTTTGAATTCAAAGGGACGCAGCAATTCGGTGGTGAATGGTCCGTATTTCTCGATTCATTCATGGTCGGGAGTCTCATGCGTTTGATTCCTGTTTCCATTTATTCCTTTGGGCTTTCTGGTAGAGTGGGCTACGAGCCGGGGAAGAACTGACTGAGGACCAGTGTCCAGAGACCGCTTACACATGTTCAACTCCCCTACACCACATCACACAGAAGAATGGCAGGATTTCCTGTTGGCCGCTCGGATATACGTCCTGCTCTCGTATATATCCGACGAGTCGGAGTGAAGTACATCCGGCTACCTGTGAATACCTTACGCATCTGCTATCCTTTCCTTCCTTTCCTCGTCCAACTATTTCGTGTTTTAGTACGAATGTGACCGCTTGAGTAGACTTAGAGCAGACCAAACAATTGTATGAGATACAGATTGCAGGCACGTGTAACGAGCATCTCTCGTAACTCATACTCTGGGATACGAATTGCAGATGCTCGGAGATGCAAATAGCAGTTTTCCCCGGTACAAAAACGAGAACAGGCGGTAAAGGCTATCTGCCGAGGAGCAGCACTTTGTCTACAAAACCAGTCACCTCCGGCATCTACAGTACCCACGGACAGCATCTCGGAGATTGCACATAGCAATTTAATTTACCCAGTAAAGGAAAACATCTTAGATATCATTGCTGCAGTATATAAACGGATCGTAGCTCATTCCGCTCAGTACCATCAAATGCCTGCCTCACCCTCCGTCCAAGTAAATGCAATGAACAACATTACAACATGTTTGACCATATCCAGGAATACTTTGGACCTTCTTGCCCAGAGCCTCAATAGCCCCTTCTTGGAAGCCCTGTCCAACACCGCTGGGTCTCTCTTGAAAAATATTCAGGTGAATTCTCAATAAATTTCCCAAGATCGAGAATCTTACTGTGACATATAGCTCGTTAAGCAAAACAAAAGCAACTGCATCCAGTTGTTAAAGCAAGCTCAGGAACTGCTCGATGCGGTGATCACTGTCCATATTGCGTCAGAAACGGCCGGCGAGTTGCCACCGGATGTGTTGAGTCAGATTGGAAAATTCACAGAGCATGTTGCGGGTCTTGGATGAACATTTGGTTGATACTAACCTTTGACTGTTTAGAACCCTTCACAAGATTCATGCCTTTGTTGAGGCTCAAGCACATAGCAAAAGACTCAAAATGATCTTTCAGCAGGGAGCACTGAGTGCATTACTTAAAGATTGCAGAGCAGGATTGCAAGAGGGATTCATCAATTTTCAAGTGAGTCATATATTTGGCATGGTAACAACTCCGGAAATAATATATAGGTTGAATCCCTCTCATTGATGAGGGATGTTACCAAGATGCAAGAGGATGCAGAGAAGAGACACCAAGAAGTGCTCGACATGATTGAAGCCCTCTCCAATTCAGCAAGCTCAGATGCTGCATCCTCCGTATGCAAAATCTATTGTCGGCCAGCCATGACAATAACATATGTATAGATGGGAAGGATCCACTCAAGTCCACATACCAGGTCAGTCATTTCCGAGGAAATTCAACAGTATTGCCCTAATGTTTTACAGCTCCAACTCAATCTCTATGCTACCATCGGAGGCACAGATATTCTATGGCCGAGACTCAGAGATTGCAGCCGTTGTAGGCCTGTTCAGCCAGAAATCTCCTAGAATTGCAATTTTGGGTCCAGGTGGAATAGGGAAAACGAGTCTGGCGAGAGCTGTCGTCCATCATCCAGACATTGCAGCTAGATATGATCAACAGCGATTCTTTATTCCATGTGACTCTGCAGCAACCAAGGTGGAACTTGCTGCTCTCGTGGGAGCCCATTTGGGGATGAAACCCGGGAAGGACCTTACTCGTGCTGTTATTCAGCATCTCTCAAGTGGTCCACCCAGCCTCTTGCTCCTAGATAATTTGGAGACTGTGTGGGAGCCTACAGGAAATCGTAGGGATATTGAGGGATTTTTGTCCCTGCTTGCAGATGTGGATCATCTTGCATTAGTGGTATGTCTAGATCTCACATGCTAAGGGTTTTACTCATGAGTCTCAGATCACAATGCGTGGAGCAGAGAGACCGGCTGATGTTGCCTGGACTCGGCCATTTCTACTACCTCTGAGACCTCTGGTGCAGGGTGCTGCTCAAAGGATGTTCATTGACATTACAGATGACAGATATGACATGCAGGAGGTGGATAAGGTCCTTGCCCTTACAGACAACTTGCCACTTGCGATCAGTCTATTAGCCCATTTGGCAGACTCGGAGGGATGTTCCAATGTGTTGTCTCGCTGGGAAACGGAGAAGACATCAATGATTTCGGCTGGTTATGACAGGAGAGATAATCTGGAATTATCAATTTCCGTGTCTCTGTCAAGTCCCAGAATTCAGTCTTTTCCTCATTCACAGGAGCTCCTGAGCCTCCTGTCAATGCTTCCAGATGGCCTTTCAGATTTTGAGCTGGTGCAGAGCAAGCTCCCAATCGACAATATTCTTGGTTGTAAAGCAGCCTTGATTCGCACCAGTTTGGCATACAGTGACGAACACAAAAGACTCAAAGCCTTGATGCCTATAAGAGAATACATACAGAGAATAAAGCCACCTGGTAATCACCTCATTAAGGTTCTTCTAAAGCATTTCCACCAGTTACTTGGGTTGTTTGTGGCACACTATAGCATACCATCGAATTTTATTGCACGAATATCATCGAATTCAGCCAATATTCAGAACTTACTGCAGCATGGGCTACACCCAGGACACCCAGATCTGGGAGAGAATATTTACTGTGCGTGTTCCTTGAGCCAGGTCAACAACCAAATTGGCAAGGATACAACCCCCCTAATCGGTCAAATTCAAGCCATGCTTCCCCAACTCAGTGACAAACGACTCAAAGTTTGTTTCCTTACTGAGTTATTGAGCTCATCGAGTCAATATCGGACCCTCAATCTGGACCAATTGGTTTCAAGTGCCTTAGAGGACTTGGAGCATTTTGATGATTTGAACGTGAAGTGTATGTTCGAATTTATCTTGATTATTTTCGCTCACAAAATATCTTTTCTCTAGATTCATTCTATAGTTCACTAGTTTCCTATTATATGGAACACAAGAAAGACTTCCCACGAGCTGAAAATCTCTGTCACACTCTTTTATATCTGGCAATTTCAAGCGGACACACCGAAAAGCATTCCCGGGCATTGCGCAAATTTGCATATGTGAAGTATCTGCTCGGTGATTTTCATGCAGCCCACAGCAGTGCATATGAATCCCGGCAGGTGGCGAGGAGTGCTGGAAATCTATATAGAGAAGCAATGGCCCTCCGACTCGAAGCTAGTTGCTGGCGTGAACTTGGTAACTACAAGTATAGCATGTCTCTCTGCTGTAGGGCAAGAGACCTGTTGGGTGTTTGTGCCTTGGCAGGTGGTGATTTGGACCATCGGATTATGGCTGCGCAGAGCGTGATCCACGCATTGAAATCAGAGTATCTTGAGGCCCGTAATATCCATACTGAGATTCTTCGAGGGGCTCCTGTTGACCAAAATCCTCTCCATCATGCGTATGCACTGCTCAATATTGCTGGAGTTGATGTGTGGCTGGGTGCTCCAGAACAAGCTGTGCAAACCAAGATTGAGAAAGCGAGAAGCATATTCAGCAGCATGGGATCTGGCTTCAACACCAGTATATGTAATATTACTCTTGCAGATCTGTATCTGAGAGAGGGAAACAGACTACTTGCCAAGACCCTCCTTGAAAAATCACTAAAATTGTCCCTTGGGCGTCACCAAATGGTGTCACACTGTTTGGAGACCCTTGGTAATATCAGTCGATGGGATAACATGCATTGGATGTCCAGTTGGACAGTTGTGTTCCTTGCCCATTCCTTCAAATTCAAACAGAAGCTTGGAGTGCTAAAAGCTCTTCAGTCACTGGGAGATATCTTGCTTGCTGAGGGTGATGAGGTCCCAGCTATCACATTATTTACAGTTACTTTGGATGGGTTCACTTCGATGGATGTCCATCACAGTAGAGCCGACTGTATGCTCCGCCTTGGTGATATTCACAAGAAACAAGGGAACATGCTGAAAGCAGTAGACTATTGGACATCAGCTAAACCTCTGTTTGAGCGGTCATCACAGGCAGATCGGGTTAAACATATTGATCAAAGGCTGGCTGAGACCAGTGTGGAAGTGGTGATGCAGCACCAGTCCAACTTGGCTTATCTGGCAATGCTCAATGCACCATCCGAAATCGTGGATGACCAGGGTGACCCATCGGGGATTGAAATGGAAGGGCTAGGTTTGCATTATGAGGCTGACCTTGATCCAGTTTTGATCTAAATGTGGAGAGGAGGACGACTTTGATGTATGCGATCATCCTATAATAGTTTAATCATGCTTCCGTACAATTTACCCATATGCGTGAGGTTCAATGCAAATGAAGCCTTGCAATAGAAATGAGATTCTCTACTCACACTACACAGGAATCACGCGGTGAGTTGACGAAATGGAAATATCTCACGTTAGCCCGGTGCGAAAAAAAAAAAAAAGCGGTGAAACAGTAACTGGGTGCAAAGGCTTTTGGGAAAGCTCGACAAGACGGTAGGTAGATGCGAGGCTACAAAACCTTTTTCTGTTGCAGGAGGCACTTGTCGAGACGACCGAGAAGACTCCTTGTGTCGGGAACAAAACTGACAGACAAGGAGGAGCAACGACGAAGCCACGACGGGAACCCCCAAATGATGCCCACCAGCACCATTGCCACTGTTATCATTCTTGTGTGGGTCAGTGGTGCTGATGCAGTGAAGGGCAGAACACAAGTGGCGTGCCACAGTGTCTTGAAGTGAAACAAATGTTGGCTATCCCAAATGCAAGAATGGCGTCGAGAACGTACAGCGAAGCGTAAGATAGAGAATTGTGGTTTGAGTGTGAGCCAAAGAAAAGAATACCAGAACATGGAAGGACCTGGCCCTGAATCGAACAGATTTCTGCTCCTTTAGACCTATCGACGCAACTGATGATTGCAGATGCGAGCCATCTGCGACCGAGTCGGTGAATATTTCGAAATAAACCTGACGAGGAGTGACTTTTGGCCACTGCTGAACACAGATGAAGAACCCGCTCGACCTTCGATAAATGGCGTAGGCCAAGTTATTAGGACCAGGACATCTTGGAAAAGGTATACTTGGCCGTGCCTGTTCAAATATTCTGTGGGATTTTCAGAAGATTGTGATTTTTGATCCTTTTACGTAGTGAGATGAATACAGGAAATGTTTGGGTCATTCTTAGGTCTCCATTCTTCCACAGGAGAAGAGTGTTGAGTGAAACAATGGAGCCTTGATTGCCCGCTCCGCAAGGATGGGGCCAAATAAATTGATTACCGACAAAGAAAGTTTCTGAGAAATATAATCCATATGCTGGATAAGTATCCCATATACTTTTCCAAAATTTATGAGAATTTTAATTCGATCTGTGGGACATGCATCAATTCCACGATCACTCAAGAATCGAACCTTGTCAAACCATTTCTTGAGCTGATGTGGCCATTGCGCGTCTCGGCGGCAGAAATGGCCATTTTTTTTTAACGGCCGTCCCGTTTATCGGGTTGGAACCCTACTACAGGCAGGCCCGGTCACTGGTACC
The DNA here is from genome assembly GCA_029204075.1 of Mycena capillaripes. Classification (NCBI taxonomy): domain Eukaryota; kingdom Fungi; phylum Basidiomycota; class Agaricomycetes; order Agaricales; family Mycenaceae; genus Mycena; species Mycena capillaripes. The sequence goes on from JARHKZ010000027.1 coordinate 1,351,569, forward strand.
CCTGTGCGTGCCACGTCTGTCTGCGCAGCGCTGTCACCCCGCACACGTACGCGTCTCGTCTCGACTCGCCTCGGTCAAGCGTCGTCCCCGCACCTCCTCCCACGCTCCCGCGAACCACTACCGCGCCGCCTGCTGCGGCACGAACAGCGCAGACTCAGCACATCCCTCGACCGCGCCTCGTGCAGGCGTCCGACAGCCATAGCATCCCGAGTAGGCAGTGGCACTCGCGCCTCCGTCTCCGCACACACCACGCTCGCTACCGTCCCAAAGCCGGTGGGTGCATCAGCAGGTAGTGACGTCCGCCCACGACACGGTACCTCCACCTGCACGCGCCTCGACTCGGAGCTCTGTCTGCACCTGCACCTGCGCACTACACCGCTCCTCGCTCTGGTGCGCGCGCCTCGACTCGCTCCCACACCGACACCAGCACCTCTGCACCTCGATCTCGGGCATCAGCTCACGCCAGGGTGTCGGCGCTCCGCTCTGCACACCTCCTCTTACTCTCCTCTGCCCCTTCTCCGCGCAGGGCGCCACCACGCCGCAGATCTATGCCCCTCGACCTGCGCCCTGCGTCTCCCGCACATCGCACGCTTCGTGTGCACTCCCCTTGCGCTCACTGCCCGCCTCCGCGGCGCCCCGATAGAGACACATCCTCCCTCCCTCCCTCTCTCATCGCACAGAAATGAATGAATAAAAACGCACCCTCTCATCATCATCAAACCGGCCCGCACTGACCTTGCCGAGCACCTCCTCCGCGGCGCGGATGAAGGCTTCTTCGACGCCCGCGCCGGAGCGGGCGGAGGCTGCGGTGAGGAAGAGGTCCTGTTACGTTGGGAGCGTTAGTTTGCGTTTGTGGGGGTGTTAGGATAGGCGGGGAGGTGGAAAACAGGGAGGGGCCGAGATAGAAAGAGAGGGAGGGGGACGAAGCGAAGGAGGCGAACGAAGGCAAGGCAAGGCCAGGGGGGAGGGCGAGATAGTGGAGAGAGGGGCGGGAGGGAGGTAGGAGGTGAAGGAAGCCAAGGCAAGGCAAGGCAAGGGGGACGGAAAAGAGGGTACAGGGATGATGATGGGAGGGGGGGAGCAAAGAAAAGCGGAAGGAGTGCGTGAGGATGAGGGAGTGGGGGGAGAAACAGGAAGGAAGGGGCTCTCCATACTCGCGTGTGGTGGAGGTGCACACCATGAATCTATGCTCGACGCACACCATCAATGCAGGCGTATCGATAGACGCAGCGCCGGATCTCTCTGTCCCCGGCTGGCTGAGCATACATGCCAGATGCATGCCCAGACTGAGCACGGGGACGCTGAAAGAGAGAGATATTTCCCGCCCGAAAAAGCAGACGCATCCTTCTCTCTCCTTCGACCATCGCACGCACGCACGCACGCACGCACGCACGCACGCACGGCACGCCGTGAGCTCCGCACTAGCAGATGCTCCGCGTCCCCGAGCAAGCAGGCCTGCGGAATCGGCTCAAGCGCGCGTACAGGCACCACTTGAGGACCGCCATGAGAGTGCCAATCTCGATATCGCCACCAAACCAACGCACAAAGCAGCCATACTGGCCCGAGCGCCACCTACGCATGTAGGCGAGACACGTCACGACCCGAGTCCATCGCCCACCCACACCTACTACCGCACCTGGCCGCGCACGTTCTAGGCAGCGCGGCACCCGTTCGCCACGTCCCCGCTGCGGGGCAGGTCCTTCAGGGGCGGGGCCGCACGCCTCTCGTCCCCGTCCGCCGCCACCGCAGCAGACAAGCTGAGACCGAAAAAATAAAGAAATGCGAGAACAAGGCTCACCCTCCCCCTCACACAAATCCACCTTATTCCCTACGAGTATACATCTGACATGCGCATCTGCATGTGCCCGGACGTCTGCGAACCATGTGCGGACGTTGTCGAAAGAGCGGCGGGAGGTGACGTCGTAGACGAGGAGGCAGCCTGTGCGTGAGAGTTAACGAGTGTAAAAGGAGGAGGAGAGAGAAAGACAAGACACGCACCTGCAGCGCCCCGATAATACGACCTCGTTATTGATCGAAACGACTCGGTACCCGCTGTATCCCAGCATTGGAGCTTGACAACTGTGGCTTCGGGGCCGGGGAGGGTGATTAATTTAGAGCCGAATTCGACGCCGAGCTGCGTGAGGGGAATTATTTATAATATTCTGTGTAAAGCGAAGAAGCAAAACGCACAGTAGGATCCGGATTCGCAAGAAATCGCTGGTCCGTAAGTCGTACAAGCAGCGAAGACTTGCCGACCGCAGCGTCGCCAGTGATGATGAATTTCAAGACGTAGTGCCATGCGGGACTTGCCATTTTCGATTCTCCTCCTTATTCCCTCGAGAAATCTTGTTAAGACTCCAACCGTTTCCGTTTACAACCGTTTACAAACCGTTTAACCGTTTATATTAACCGTTTAGTTTACCAACCTCTGTAAACGGTAAACAAACGGTAAACAAACGGTTTAAACGGTTATTTTCGGACAAGTGAGACGCCGGATTAGCATGATGTGTTACCTCTTCCGTCATACACCCCCTATACGCTCCCTACGCCGCCTGCTTGCTCGCTTCCTCGCTCATCCACAACGACCCCAATTTTACCGACATCATGCTTGGCACCTCCACTCTATAAATTTGTCACATTTTGTGACCAGAGTCTGAGACGCGTTAGACACTACCTTGAAGATGTCCTCTGCCCCCACTGCGAAATCACGCCGCAATTGCCAGGCATCGTCCAGAGTCACGGATGGCGCCAATGGGGAAGCACCTAGCGCTGCTCACCAGAATGTTCTTGCTAGTGCGTCTCCCACACGGAATGAACACGATTTCCCGATTATCGCTGCCATGGCGCGAGACTCGCTGGCCATCCCAGGGACAAGTGTGTCCGTGGAGCGGCTGTTCTCGAAGTCAAGACACTTGTGTCGTGATACCTGGTCATCTATGCATGCTGACACCATTATGTAGTGATGCTCACGAAGATGTGGATAAAGGCGGGGCTGTTGAAGTTCTAGTTCTGTAGTCAATCCAAATGCAATATTTAACTGAAGAAAATCGAGGGAAAATAACCGTTTATAAACGTTTATAAACGTTTTTAAACTGTTTACCAACCGTTTCCGTTTAGTTTACCGAAATCCGTAAACGAAAACTAAACGGTTGGAGCCTTAAATCTTGTAATCGACTAGGCCTGAATCGAGTGGCGTCCAAGTCAAGTCAAGTAATCCTTTCTGGAGTTCTTAGTGGTGCAAAGGGAGTAACCCAATAGAGCGTAGAATGCAAGTCAAAGCGAGATCTATGGACGCCTCGACTGGACTTGAGTGTTCGACGAGAGAGTGTTACACAAGAGTTTGGACGAAAGAGGAAATGACGGCAGCAACGCGTTGCTATTGGCTGCGGCCACGTGCTTTGCCGTGATGCCGATTCTGCTCGGTGCCCTGTCCAAGCTCTGTCTTCAAGTTTGTCAGGTTTTCGTTCTTCCACCTATGAGACGCATTGACTCGATGGTATAGTGCTAACGCATCCGCTTGTGGTACTTGAAACGAACGGACGGACGTTCGCGGAAGTCGCCGGTTCGAATCCGGCTTGAGTCATGGACGGAGAAATGAACCATTTTTTGGGGGGGCCCCTCCTTACTTTTCCACATTAGCCAGATTGTATACAAGAAAATGCCTCGCAGCTCAAGTCGCGGACGAAGCCATCCGATCCTCTTCTCCACCATTTCTCGAGTCCGCGAGTTCATCATCACCATTAAAATTGATGCTTCGCAGCGTCCTTTGGCGCTGTGGGGAAAGAGGAAAAGCAGGTTTTTTCTACCAAACTTGTTCGAGCTTCGGATGTTTGAAATCTAAGGCGAGTGAGTGGGGCCTCAACTAAGCTTGATATACATAGGAGTGCGTCAAGTTTCTCATGTTATCATTCTTCCTTCCACATTGTGGGTACTAGACGCATCAGCTCGATGGCGTAGTGCTAACGCGTCCACTTCCATTGTGTGGAATTCGCCGGTTCGACTCCGGCTCGAATCCTAATTTCGTGGTTTGTCCATTTTTTTTCTTCGTTTCCTTTTGGCTTCGCTGACGCTTCACTTACCCGACTGAGTCGGGTTTTCCATTTCCTCAAGTTCAAATCCCTAGGGCTGTATGCCGTGCCCGTCGCGCCGGTTCTACGGGTTCCGTGCGATGGGTAGCCGACCCGTTCCGTCGAGGCCTTTGGAAGTTTTTCGACGGGACGGCAACGGGACGGTGTTTGGACTCAACGGCCGTCAAAATAACGGCCGTCGACGGGCGACGGATTTGATAACGGTCAACGCATGAATCGTGCAAATTCCGATGGCTCTTTGAGTAGAAACTCACTGCTCTAGTGTTAGGCTCCTTACAGAAGTGGTATGAAGTGATTTGGTGATTCACCACCTCAATTCTATCTGTTCTGTCACGACCCCATCCCCCCGGTGCGGTAGGACTCAATCGAGTTGAAAATTCTCGACTAGGAGTTGAGTGTTTTTATTGGAATTAGAGTCTTCACTTCGACCGTCTTGTTACTTCCCAGATTTTGGGAAAGGATTCCCAGGACAATATCTTAAGCAGCTCTAAAATCAGTGCCTCTCACAATGGAGGTTCTGGAGTACAAAACTGCTCACTGTGCGCCTATGCAAGTAGCTTTTAATATCGGCCTGACCGCTAGTCTTCCTCGGACTGAAAGCGACGACACTAGGCCAAATTTGCACATATTTTAAGGCGAAAGTAGAAAGTTATTCCTCGGGCCACGATCCGTCACCGTCGCGTTGACCGTGACGGCCGTACCGTCGTCCGTCCCGTCCCGTAGAGATTTTTCTACTTGGTACGACGGGACGGAAACTGGACGGGTTTGCCCGTTGCACTCCCGTCGAAACGACGGCCGTGCCCGTGACGGGCACGGCGAGCAGCCCTACAAATCCCTCCCTCCACCCTAGCGAATATCTATCTGAATGCTTCCACAGAATCCGCTTCACTGCCTGTCCACGACACACATTTTATTTACTTATTCTACTCTCTGTTCGTTCAAGATGGTCCGAGTTTGTATCACTCAACGACCGATTCGGTGGCGAAATGCATCGCATCCACTTCACGTGATCAAATCTGCTCATTCAAGTGGAAGTTGCCCCTTCAAACCCGCCCCGAGTCATGATGGGGTCGACAACGCGATTGTTTTTTTTTTGCATTCCTGGCAGTGGAAAGAGAGAATCAGGTTTCTTCATTGTCTATAAGCGCGTAAAATCCGTTCGTATCGATTTCTGTGAGTGAGGCCTTGAATACTTGCAAACTCAATGTATTGAATTTTTATTCCGCCATGTACTTTTGAGTCTACATAGAAGAACAGAAGACGAAAGTGCTTTTTCTTTTCTCCCTTATTATTTGGTCTGGAGTTTAAATCGCAAAGCCCTATTGGATTTTCCACTGGGTTGGTCTATACCGCAGGAGTGAAACAAATTTACTAAGACATGTATTCAGGGCCAACTCATGGTGCGCACTGACTCGGTGCCGCAGTGCGCCACCTCACATAGTCCTGCATACAATGTTGCAGGTCAGTGGCCGGTTGGAACCAGGTCCGAGTCATGTTTCATTAACAAGAGGAGTCCCCAGCCCCCCACAAACCATAATCTCGTTCACTGACCACCATCCTCTCCATCGCAAGTTTATTCCCGCTCACAAACCAATCAAAGGTTGAATTTCTGTTATCTTCGGGTAAGTGTATGTACGATGTGGGATGCACATAATTGTCATGGCATAAATAAAGCTTGCATTCAAAAGGGCCAGTGGCGGATGGTCCGTCCGTGTTTCCGATTTAGTTGCGCTCGAGTCATGATCATTCCTGGTCGGGAGTCCCATGCATTTTTCTGTTTCCATTTATTCCTTTAAACTTTCTGGTAGATTTGAGCAGGTTACGTACCGGGTAAGAAGCAACTACGGACAAGGGTTCAGAATCCGCTTAAATACGTTCAACTTGGCTATACCACATCACACGGAAAAGACGGGGAGAATTTTCTGTTCGCCGCTCAGATATATGTCCGACTCTCGTATGTATCCGACGAGTCAGGGTGAAATGAAGCGGCCTACCCTGTGAATACCTTATGCTATTCTTTCCTTTTTTTCCTCGTCCAAATCTCGCCCAACTAATTCGTGTTTTGTTACAAATTTGACCGCTTCAGTAGACTCTCGGGCAGACTGAACAGTTGGATGACATACAGAATGCGGGCGCGTGTAATGAGCATCTCCTGTAATTTGCGCTATCAAATCAGATCCAAACTACAGATGCTCCGAGATGCAGATCGGAGTTTCGCCCGGCATCAAAACGAGAACCGGCAGTAAAAGTTATCTACCGAGGAGCAGCATTTTGTCTAAAAAAACAGACAACTCCGGTACTCACCGTACCGACCGACCGCATCTCGGAGATTGCCCATAGCGATTTAATTTACCCCGGTAAAGAAAGACATCTGTCATTGCTGCACCATATAAACAGATTGTAGCTCATCTCCGCTCAGTACCATCAAATGCCTGCCCCACCGTCCATCCCAGTAACTGCGCTGAGGAACGTGACAACATGTTTGACCATATCCAGGAATACTTTGGAATTTCTTGCCCGGAGCCTCAATTACACCACTACCCAGCCATTGTCGACAAACTCACTTTCTAAGAGATCTCGGGCAGCTGAATAACATCGAGGACGAGTGCATGCCTGGCGGAGCCTGCGTGTAATTAAACATATTCTCTAAACAAGTGGGTATTCCAGCTCCATGGTTCATCTATCCAAATGTGCAGAATTCCGCGTTCCATAAGCTGCGGCATCTTCTTCTCAACCATCGCCATCAACTCCGTACGACTGAGATCAGGGGGTTCTTCCACAGCCTCGGTTCTGAACACCTTCGTTTTTATGACCGATTTCCACTGAGCAATGCTGGACGTATCGCGGTGCTTGGAAGGCCAGAATACCTGCAGCTCCACCCTCTGCAGCGCAGGCATATCCGCCGCAAGAAGAGCGGCCTCTAAATTCGGGAGCTGCCCCCGAGCTTCGGGTAGAAAAACGAAGCGAATTGTGCGAAGAGTCCTTGCACAGGCAATGGCTTTTACGAGCAGTGCCGTCGTGCTGTAGACGGTGATATGCGACAGCGCTGGCCAAGATCCGAAGTCTACGGACACCACGGCGTGCTCTGCAACTATAAGACGTGGTGTCACTATGAGACACATTATCATTTCAAGAAGTGAAACACACTTACCCGTACCCCAGATTTCCAAACTTTGGATGGTACGACTCGCGGTGCGAAGGAATTGATAGAATCTCGGGTCCTGAGCCGAACAATTCCATTTAAGATGTGTGAGGTGGGATAAATCGAGGGGAGACGCGGCATGCACGACGAAATCGAAGATGTTAAAACCGACGGACAGATCGAGATGTGTGATCCGCAAATGGGAGGAGTTGTTTGCGAGTGGAGGATCGTAAGGAGTAGGCGGATCGAACACCCAAAAACCAACGTTGATGATGCCGCGGTTGCAGCTCGCCAGAATGGTGTGCAGGTCGTGTTGGTCCCAGGCACTATAGAAAGAGAGTTGGTGTAATGTGGGAAGAGAAACAAAGGCAGTGATCTGATCGACCGCCAGCCTTTCCTCCGTATGGTGCCGCGCGAAGTGGATTGCAGACAGACGCGACCAAGGTAAATGGACAATTGGGGCAAGGGTTTCTGCATCACACCTGCCAATCCACAGCTCGTAAATGTAGTTGATAAGATGTGGCGAGCGGGTGAGAATATTTGCGAGCTGATTAGCCGCGACTGGAAATGGGGGACGGGCGATGTGGGTGCTGCGAAATAGGAGCATCTGGGATCGACCGACAAACGCACGGCAGACGAGAGCTGTGGCCAAGAGCGCGCTAGGACATTGAGCAAGACAATCTAGGATTTCGTCCCACAGTTCCTTGGCGAGTAAGCTGGATGCAGTTACAGCCGCTGCAGTGGTGGGTTTGGAGAACCGGTTTTTGAAAGGCCTGAAGTGCCCTCGCAAGCCCTTGAAGGTAAGATCCACAGTGTAAGGAAGTAAGCGGGATGGGGCTGTGTCGAAAGTGTCACAAACACGTAAAGCCCTGCGGATGTGACAAGGCCCAAGGGGGAACCGGGATTCGAAAATCGGATATATTTCGACCTTCATCGGAACCCCCCCCCCCCCCCCCCCCTCCCCTTCCATAACAGGAAGGAGTTTTCCCACCCCCACCCCTGATGCCGGGCCGTATCCCCGCGTTCAGCGACTCATTTATTCACAAGTTCTGGGTGTACATCAAGGCTGTCTATAGTGATTTTTCAGCTACTGACATGCCCTAAACCGTTTTCTGACGCCTTGCAGCCTGCTCATGCCTACCACACACCTCGCAGGTCGGATTCAGTGACAACACACCTTCGCTCAGACAAGGGTCATGGAACTGGTGAGTCGTCAGCGCGAAAAGCCGTGAGACACAGAGTGAAATCACCCAATGCCTCTTGCATACCCTCCTTGAAAATTTGGCAATCTCTGCCCGATTGGCTTTTTCAATGTCGGAATAAATCTTACCGCAGCTGTCCGGGCACGGTAGCTTGCTGGATGGGACATGTTTGACGTCTCCGGTCTAGGATGCATATCGATGATGGACGACTAATCAATCAGTATGTAGTACCTGTTTCTTGTTCTTTTCTATTCCTAACGAGCCCGACGTGAAGCTGAAGAGAATTTTTGGAAGGCACGTGAGACTGATCCGCCACTCAAATCAGGGTTGCTGCTCATTTGGGATCACAGATTGGCAGAGAATACTCTAACAGACTCTCATTTGCTCTCTGAACCATTTAACACTGACAAAGCACATTTTTGAAGCTTCTCAAAGCTCTTTTATAAGTGACCCTACAAAAAAAAATCAGCCGACCTTGGACCCCCCCCCCCCCCACCCCATATCCGAAATTTTAATGCCGGTTCCCCCTTGACAAGGCCTCGGCGCAAGCGCATCACAAGCGCTCTTCCCAGATGCTTATTTCAAAAATTTCACTCCTTTGCCGGAACGCCTTAAACTGCGGCCGCAATATTAGCCGTTCGTTAAGCAAATGGTGCGAAAGGTGTTGGATCCCCATGAACTTGAACTGCCATCATGATTCATCTCCATTCCGCTGTGTCTTTTTACAGGCGGGAAATTCGAGAACGGGAGAAGGAAGCTGGAGGCGGAAGAACGACCTTTGGTCAGTGAACAACATTTCCCTCAATTTCGTATCCGCTTCAGCAGAGTGGCCGCCTCCTGCAGTTGAGGCACCCCGGCCAGGTCGACGACTTCGACTTTCCTCGGGGTCGCGCCATCCTCATCTTCTTTCGGGTGCACATCTCCCACTGATCGCAAGGGGTAGCGGGCTTGAAGGACTTGGCTTTTCTGGCAACGCTCAATGCACCATCTGAAATCCCGGATGACCAGGGTGACCTATCGGAGATTGAAATGGAAGGGCTAGGTTTGGAGATCTGAATGTGGAGAGGAGGGCGACTTTGATGTATGCGATCATCCTGTTTTTTTAAGCATATGCCTGAGGTTCAATGCAAATGAAGCCTTGCAATAAAAATGAGATTTTTCACTGGCACTATATAGGAATCACGCAGCGAGTTGACGAAATACAGGAAATATCTCACGTTAGCAGGGTGCGAAAAAAAAAAAAAAAAAAAAGCGGGGACGGAAACAGTCGCGGGGCGCAAAGGCTTGTGGGAAAGCTTGACAAGACGATAGATGCGAGGCTCCAAACAAGACCGTAGGCAGATACGAGGCTTCAAAGCCTTTTTCTGTTGCAGGAGGCACTTGTCGAGACGACCGAGAAGACTCCTTGTGTCGGGAACAAAACCGACAGACGGGGAGGAACGACGACGAAGGCACGGCGGGAGCCCCCAAACGATGCCGACCAGCACCATCGCCATTGTTATCATTCTTGTGTGGGTCAGCGGTGCTGATGCAGTGAAGCGCGAGCACAAGTGGCGTGCCGCATTGTCTTGAAGTTACGGAACATGTACAAGAATGGCGTCGAGAACTTACAGCGAAGCGTAAGATGGAGAAATTGTAGTTTGAGTGTGAGGCCAAAAAAGGATACCGGAACATGGAAGGACTCGCCCTGAATCGAAAAGATTTCTGCTCCTTTAGACCTATCGACGCAATCGATGCGTTGCAGACGCGAGCTATCCGCAACCTAGTCGGTGAACACTTCAAAACAAACCTGCTAATATATTTACTATGGTATGCAGAGCGTTTGTCTTACGCTAAATTTCTGTCATTCATCATGTGGCGACAGAGAGTATAGAGCTGACCCCAGATGCGGCCAGAAGAAGGATTCAAGAAAGAGGCGAGGAACGCATCCCAATTCCCTGAGGTTGCGAGAGCCCCTCGCTCATCTGCGAGTGCAGGGGGATCCAAGGAACGAGCTGGAGGGCGTCGGAGACACTATTCGACGTCATTTGCAGGAGCACTTGGGCAAGTCGATGGTTCTGAGAGGATGAAACCTCGACAAGAGACGTCTTTCGAACGGAAATCGCGATCCAGAGGCTGTCGAAAACGGTGACTTCCCGTTGATAATGTCTGGCAGTTAACGAACGGCAATTGAATTTCCCTGCGTGATACATACATGGCATCCCAATCTAGCGGAAAGGTAAATAAGGGAGACAAGGCAGCACGCGATAGTGCCGAGTCAAAGTCAAGGTGCGACTTCCCGAAAAGAGAATCGTGCTGGTTGAGAGACAGCGCGGCGACAAGCGGAGAGCAATGAGCAACAAGCACCATGGGTGCCCGCAATACGTCTGTGTTCCACCAAGATGCGCAGACACCCGTCGCGCAGAGGGCAGGAAGGTCATGTCGAACACCCAAGCCTACGTTGCATCCAAATGCATGCCAAACACCTCCACTAACGGGCAGCCGTCGCACACACGCGACTCGACAGCACCGTGTCCTCGCCTCCAGCGCATCAGGAGGTCGATCAACCTTTATTCAGCTCAACAGCCCAGAGCATAATCGCTCGGGCTGGGGCGCGCGCAGATGCCACGCGGCGTCCGCGCCTCAGGCGCAACGCAAGTGACACGCCGGATATGCCTCCCGCCAGGTCAGCATTGGCGTGTATCGCGCCCTCCCACGTTCATGCAAGAAGAGAAGCGATCTGGCTCACGAACCCATAGCCCCTCATCCCCTTCCCTCCCCAAAAGGAAACGAAACCCTAAAGAAACGAAAAGGAAACAAGCGCACTCACCCTCCCCCCACAAAGATCGACCCTATTCCCACGAGTATACACGAGAAATGGGCGTCGGCATGCGCGCGGACGTCGGCGAGCCAGGTGCGGAAGTTGTCGAAGGAGGACGGGAGGTGAGGTCGTGGACGAGGAGGCAGCCTGTACGAGCGCACATTGCAAAGGAGGAGGAGAGAGAGAAAGATAAGACACGCACCTGCAGCGCCGCGATAATACGACCTCGTTATTGATCGAAACGACTCGCCCCGCTGTATCCCAGCATTGGAGCTTGACGACTGTTGGCTTCGGGGCCGGGGAGGGTGATTAATTTAGAGCCGAATTCGACGCCGAGCTGCGTGAGGGAATTATTTATTATATTCTCTGAAGTGAAGAAGCAAAGCGCACAGTAGGATCCGGATTCGCAAGAAATCGCTGGTCCGTGCACGTTTGGACGAAAGAGAAAATGACGGCAGCGTCGCTCGTTGGCTACGGGCACGTGCTGTACCCGGGCCGTGATGCCGGTTCTGCTCTGTCTTCCAAGTCTCATGTTGTCGTTCTTTCACCTTGGAGACACATTGACTCGATGACGAAGTGTGGTAACGTATCCACTTAAATGACATGGGATTGGGTCTCTTCGAGGCAGGTGCTGAACCTTTAGGATTTTCCTCCAAAATCTTTGGACATAGCATGGGGTGGGCGAAAGAAGTGAAGGATGGCTGGGCAAGAGTGAAGGATGGGGAGGAAGTGAGGCAAGGATTTGTAGTATACATTAAGACAAACCATCCCGGCAGGTTGCATGACTGCTATTATTTTGACATTCAACTGGGGTAACAGATTGACAGATGGTCGAAACCTGTCATAGGAAATTGAGGTAAATAAACGATTGTCTCTGTAGAAGTTACTACAGTTGACTGGCTCATAATGGATACGGTCCGTGGACACCATTTCACCCAAAATTGTATGCATTATGAGGATTTATGTGTTATTGCGTGCTCATACAGTGGCACAAAGCAACTTGGTGGACGTCCAAACCTTCGGAGTTTATGTGTTATGTGTTATGCCCTTATGCATTATGAGCCAGTCAACTGTACCACCAGCCGGGAATTCGGCTCTGGATAGTTAAAAAATAAGGCGAAGAAGCAGGGCTGGTACAATGGCAGACTGGTTACCTGAAGGTGATACTGTTTTTAACAGAAACCAACTCCTCCTCCTTCATTGTACGAGCTTCAGAGTAACTCCGGTCCGGGCTTAGTTTCAACTTCCCGAAGTCACGGTTTGAAAATACTGCACAGGGCACTTATCTACATATTCACTTTTCAACATGTTTTCAAGCAGATATCGTCCGTGGTCCAGACCAGCCGATTGATCTCAGACTCATTTGGAACGGCGTATTCCGAGCCCGATGCAGCCGGACGATCACAAAATGGAAATGACAAATCAGATTGAACCCGTTTGGGACCTTGGGTGGCAAATTGAACTTATCGAGGACACTTACATGCTGGAATGGGGAAGATCAATGCAGGAACCAAATTGCACGAGCCCAGTAATTTTTCTTCTTTTGTGGTGAGCTGTTTCACCATGATGACCAATTTTGTATGACCAATCTCTTGTTTGTGCATATCAGGAAAATAGATCCCGATCAAATCCAAGTTCTCCCGTGGGTAGCCAAACCTAAAGGTTCAGCAATTATCTTAATCCAAAATCTCTGTGGAAGTTGCCGGTTCGAATCCGGCTCGAGTCTTATACGGTAGGGATGCCATCTTTTGCTTTCGTTTCCTTTTGGGCGTCGCCTCTTGAAGCTTCATAAAGCTCCACTTGTCCAGGTAAGCGGCTTATGCTGCAAGAGGTCCGATGCGGAGGTGGGCAGAAATGGCCAAAAAAAGGTCTCAATGTCCCATCACGATGCGTATAAAAACGCAAGAAAAAAAAACAGATGTCCGATCCAAAGCGAGGACAGACCGAGCCATTGGAGGTCGATGCCCGTTTGTATTGCGGACATATGCGCTCAATTATGCGCTCAAAATTCACCTTCTGACGTCCTCAAAGGTGCTCAGCTCCCGTGGTCCTGGGCCGTAGAGGAAATTTCACTTATTACCGCCAAAAACCTCGCTAAAAATACCCTCTCGTGTTTCGAGGTCCGATCACTTTGACAGACATGAACAGAGAAATGGGCTACCTGATCACAATGCGTACCGAACTGAAAGAAAAAAACTCATATACACAAACGGTCAAAATCAGGAAATTCTGATCGGACGTCTTGCAGCGTAGGCTGCTTACCTATTGACAATGTGCTCTTTATTGACCAAGTGCATTTAACACCCTTGGCTTTTGGGTGCCTCAAATTTTGCCCGCAGTGTGGGACGAAAATTCCCCCCTAATTTTTTTCCTTCAAGGGTTGGTCTGGGATCGATGCCCCATTTCATGAGGGGTGTTTTTTGACTTGTGAACCTTCTCGACCTTGTGCGCTTTTCAACAAGCTCACAAGCCCAAAAAGGTTGTAGGACTTTTATCAAAATGCTGATGCATGGTATAAAAGCCATCCATTCTTCCCTATTTTTTCGCTCGCCAGGGATTTTCGACCTCCACTTCTCCCACCAGTTTCCTCCCTATACCCACTCAGAGCTGTTTCGGCGGCTACTATTGAGCCAGGTATTCTTCAGTGGTATACTATAATGTATTATCAGAGTGGAGTAATTTTCCGACGCTTGTATATAGACCAGATGCAAGATGCACAGCGATTCGTTGGATATATTTGCGGGATACATGCGCGTCGTTGGGCTACAAATGAATTGAGAGGAACGACTCTCCATCATCCCGATTCCCGAGCCGGACCACACACACTCCTGCGCAGGGAACGAGTGAGCTGTCGGAGAGTCGACAAGAGCATGGCGTCTACTACCCACAACCTTCTACGCTGGGAATGAATGGACCGCAGCAGGACCTAGCAGGACCGGTAATACTTTGATCCTTACATCAGCCACTTTTTCGATTCCTCGCCTCCATTCGAAAACGCGGCGTCCGCTTGGGAATCGCAAGCCATGCCGTTCGTCGATATTTCGAGCGCGCGCTTTTTTCTAACATATCCACCGGTCGCCCCTCCGGATGTGAGTAGGACATCCGATTTGCAACTTACATACTCAGGGCTAAGCCGATTTTTTGCATGGGGAGTGGTGGAGGCTCGGGCTGCGAGGGGAAAAGAATGTCAAAGAAGGCGGATACAGGAACGATGGAAGTCGGAGCACATGGATGTCGATGTCCAATCCCGTGGTCTGAATCTATTTGAAGGGTGGGAACGAGAGAGTTAAAGGAGAAAAAAAGCGTGTTACAATCTGGATACTTGAACACTCCCACTGTAGGTTTCAAAATCACTCTATCGGCAGAGGGCAATGAAGAAAAAGGTAAACAGCACTGAACAACCTTCGCTGCAGTTATTGAAATGGTTCCCAACTCAATAGACCATGTGGGTCAACTCTAATATTTTCGTGGCTAGCCATTCTCACAGGATGTTTGGTTTCGATGTGTTGATAGGGGGAGGAATCGGACGCGGGTGCAAGATCAGTGGCACTCACTTCTGGTTGAAACCACTTTTTAGCCGAATTGAAGCGGAATACCATGCCGAATATTCGGTTCATCCCTTTCAAGATGTTGCCGGCTGATGTTGATTTCTGGATCGGTAATTCACACGCTACTTCCGCGGAGTGGGGGGCGTTACGGCTTTTGCGCAGCTGTCCTCGGCATTCCCACCTGTTTTCCGCGGGGGTGGGCCGCCTGTAATATGTGCATTATGATTGGAGCCGGTAGTAGTGATCTTCTGTTGCTCATCGTAATCAAAACGGAAGTAGATAAAATCCAAAAATGGCAGCCAATGACCGAAAAATGTCTCACAACGCCTGAAATAAAGGACGGCAGTGGCTACAACCCATTTCGGCCCCCGCCAAGATTCCCGTCCTACCCACAGTCACTCAACTTCGGCTGAACAACACTGTAACCTGCCTGGATTCTGTTGTGAATACCTTGGAGCTTATTTCACGCAGCCTACAAACACCATTCTTGGCCCCGATTTCAAGCACTATGCGGTCTTTGTTGACTTCTGTACAGGTAAATTCAGCACTTGGTCAGTGAACCTCACTCACGTTGCTCAGATGGTCAAAATAAACAAGGAAGATTGGACACGAATGCTAGAGCAGATTCATTCCTTGCTCTACGGAATTATCCGGCTCCACATGAACTCAGATACCGGTGGTGAATTGTCGCCGAATGAGTTATACAATTTGGCCAAATTCACTGAGTATTTCGCTCACATCTCTATCGCTTATCATCATTGACCACTAGCTAATAGAACTCTGCACAAGATCCACACATATGTGGGAGCCCAGCTGGAGAAAAGCCGAATCAAGCAATTTTTCCGTCAAGGGGAAATGAGCACATTGCTGAAGGCCTGTTATGCGGGGCTAGAACAGGCACTGGACGTGTTCAAGGTATGTTAAATGTCACTTTATATGTGAACCACTCAACACAGGGGTCAAACAGGTTTATGGGGCTGAGATTTTGAATGACCTGACGGAAATGCAACAATACGCACAAAGGACACATCAGGAAGTGCTCAAGTTAATAACAAGTCTTTCTGATGGAAGTTCGGACGGAGCATCTTCTGTGTGTCCATCTCTCATTTCATTTCCAATTGAGTAACTGACACTGTTTCCCCAGATCAGTCGAGTCTTTTCTAGCTCCCAGAACAGGTATGTGATTGTATTCAATTTTATACACTTCACCTAATATTGTCAAGTTCAAACTCGCTTTCATTGTTGCCATCTGAGCCCAACATATTCCATGGTCGTAAATCTGAAATTTCGACCATCCTAAAGGCCTTCCACCAAGAGAACCCAAGGATCGCAATATTGGGAGCCGGAGGAATGGGGAAGACCAGCCTCTCCAGAGCTGTTCTGCATCACCCAGATATCACTACCAGATTTGAGCAGCATCGCTTCTTTGTTACTTGTGACACTGTCTCAACCAGTGCTCAACTTGCCGGTCTAATTGCAGCCCACATAGGATTGAAACAAGGAAACAATCCCACTCAGCCGATCATCCGCTACTTTACAAGCAGCCCACCTTCCCTGTTGATTTTGGACAATCTGGAGACAGTCTGGGAGCCAACCAATTCTCGTGGAGATGTTGAGAGGTTTTTGGCCTTGCTCACAGAGGTGGATCACATGTCCTTGATTGTGAGCACAGAACCAATTGCATGTTTGCTTGCACACTAATATCATCATCATAGATCACAATGCGAGGTGCTGAAAGACCAGCCAATGCCCACTGGACCCGTCCATTTCTACCAGCCTTGAAGCCTCTACCACTGGATGCTGCCCGCCAAACCTTTGCGGACATAACGGACAATGTGGATGATACCAAAGACATTGACAAAATATTGCTTCTCACTGATAACATGCCACTGGCAATCAACCTCATTGCCTACTTGGTTGACTATGAAGGTCTTTCCACTGTGTTGACTCGCTGGGAAATAGATAAAACCTTGATTCTCTCTGAAGGCTATGACACGAAATCAAAATTGGAATTATCCATCTCGGTGTCGCTCTCTAGTCCCCGAATCACATCTTCACCTCATGCACGTGATCTATTGAGCTTACTCTCTGTCCGTCGGGACGTTTGAGTGATATGCGAGCGCGAGGAACGACAACCCGAATGACAGATGGCGCAAAAATGCAGACACGTGAAGGAGAAATACACCCACAGAAAGGCGCCATTAGGGGAAGTCAGAGTGGAAGAAACTCACGCGAAACTCACGCGAAACTCACTTCGAAACTGATCCGATTCTGAGTCGAGTTTCGATCAAGAATCGGCTCAGACTTTGACCGCACCGATTCTGCACTGTGATTCTTTTTCGATTCTGCTCTCAATTCTCATTGATCAAGGTGACTTAGCAGGAGAGCATTTATAGTAGATTATTATTTTTGTATGTGTTTGCCATCAGTGATATCACCCTTAGAATTTTTGAGTCTCTTTGCTGCCTTTGAAAGTTCGCCCACATGGCTCGCCTGTCCTCACGCCAGGCCAGAACTCACAGACTCGTTCGCCTTTATTTACGGTACCACACAACCCGAATCAAGCGTCGCATTCGCGTGAAGAACAAGACGATGCAGGTTTTACGGCGGGCAGGATATACGGAGCAGGAGCAGCAGCTAGCATGCCTCCCTGTGCATGTACAGGCTCCCATTCCATCGATCCAGCTGCGATACACCGGAGACTCCGACTCCGACAGTCTTTCTTCATCCCTGGATTCAGACTCAGACAGCACGGAGACCACGAGCAGCTCGAGCGACGATGGCTGGTCTGATGTGCTAGGCTCGGATTGGCGGGGCTCTGGCTGTTCAGAGTCATCCGAGGATTCGGAAGTCTCCTCTGAGTCCGATGGTGGAGATGCGGACGATGAAATGCCAGAGTTGCTCCCCCTAGGGTACCCAGACTCCGACGATGAAGACGACGAAGAGAGTCTCAGTTCTGATGAGGGTGGCTCATCGGACTCGCCGGCTCTACGCGACATGGAGGGGCTGCTGCACGAAGACCACGACCTTGACATGCCACGCAGCAACGCACCATTGCGCTGGGTACGCCAATCTGTGGAAGAGATGCATGCGCAGCGGTACGAGATGCCCCGAAATGCCTTCCCACATGGGCCCGCTTTCATGCCCCACGTTCTCACCGAGCTGAAGAACACGCGTCCCGACCTCTTTCGCGAAGAATTGCGCGTATCTCCGTCCACCTTTGACCAACTCGTTGGCACCTTGTCGGATGATCCCGTCTTTACAAACGACTCCCGTAACGGCCAGATGCCCATCGAAAAGCAGCTCGCCATCGTGCTCTTTCGTTTCGGCCACTCGGGGAACGCTGCGGGCCTGCAGAAAGTCGCTAACTGGGCAGGAGTGGGCAAGGGCACGGTGACACTCGTAACACGCAGGGTATTGACGGCTATCCTGCATCATGATTTCATGGCTGATGCCGTTCGCATGCCCACCCCCGCCGAGAAGGAGAAAGCTAAGGATTGGGTCGAATCCCATTCCTGTAAGGGATGGAGAGATGGGTGGTGTCTTGTTGACGGCACGCTGGTCCCGCTCTTCGACCGACCTTACTGGTATGGCGAGAGTTATTTCGATCGGAAATGTAACTATTCGCTTAACATTCAGGTAAGCTCGTGTATCGATTCATGTCACCGTACTTACGATCCTCCTGCAGATAGTCTCGTTGTAAGGGCAACCCTGGCGGCCCGAAATATCTCAAGAGTCCTGGCAGGGGGGATCCGAAGTCAATTGAAGTACACTACTACAGGAAGAAGCGCACCTGGCAGGGGGGATCCGAAGAGGAGAAAGTCTAAGGATTCCCCGGCCAGGTGCGTGCCTATATACCAGCTAGGGCTAACTACGGGTTGCGCATGGTTTGTTGATGGCGTAGTGAACGGCAGTGATCCCGGGCACGATCACATGCGGAGTGCCATGCGGAGTGCGGGGATCCGTCCAGATGGGGTTTGGCTCGGCGGGGGGAACGTCGGAGGATAGCGGAGGTCTGACCGGGGGTCGGATCGGAGGATCCGGGGGTCGGATCGGAGGATCGATCGGAGGATCGGGGGTTGGAAACGGGGGTTCCCCTGACATCACCCCCCCTTGGAATGCGGCGCCTCGACGCACAGCTCGGATGTGGGCGGAGGATGTGGCGGGGTCCTGGAAGGGAAGGGCGTCGAAAGTGGCAGCGGCGATGGCTCGGGGCTTCCCAGGGTATTTGCGGTAGAATTCCGCGATAGCATCAGGGGCGAAGACGTCCGAATGTTTTACCCATTGATCATGCGAGTTGTCATATCCTTTGAACCGGACAAAGTACCAGAGGCTTCGGTAGCGCATTTTCGCGTCCAGGACTTCCTCCACTTCCCACTCGCTGTCCGCTCCGTCAGCAAGTACGGGCGGGGGTTCCTCGTACCCCGGACGACCTCCGAAGGGGTCAACCTCCGCCAACTCCAATTTCACCACGGGAAACACCGGATGTAATCGGGAAAGGCGTGGGGGAAGGTCCAGTTTGAACGCGCCACGTCCGATAACCTCCGAGACACGGAAGGGTCCGAGCCGGCGATGTGAAAGCCCCGGGGATGGGCGTGTGGTATGGATATCTGACGCGTCAAGCCACACGCGATCTCCGACCTTAATCTCCGGTGCGGGGGTTCGTCGGCGGTCGTAGTACCGCTTGTACTCGTCTTTGGCCTTGACAAGTGCGGCTTGGGCCTCCGAAACCCCCGAGGCAATCCGATCTCGGAAGTCGTTCACGTCCTCCAGTCGCGAGCGTGGACCGTTCGGCTCGAACCCCATCCGAGGGAGCCGACCGGTGTCCGTCATGAACGGAACCTGCTGTGTCGACGAGTGGATGTGGTTGTTGTACGCAAACTCCGCGGCTGGCAGGAGCTCGTCCCAATCGTCCTGCTTGTAGTTTGTGAAAAGCCGGATGAATTGGTCGAGTTCCTGGTTAATGCGCTCGGTCTGCCCGTCGGTCTGCGGGTGGTAAGCGGTGGAGGTCGCCGGTTGAATCCCGATGAGACGGAACAACTCCCGAGTGAACTCCGCGACGAACTGCGGACCTCGGTCGGAGATGTAGCGGACGGGAGTTCCGTGGTGTCTCCAGACGTTCCGGTAGTAAAGGCGCGCGGAGCCCACGGCATCGATCTGCGTGTGGCATTCCATGAAGTGCGCCCGCTTACCGAGAACATCCGCCGCGACCATGATCGCATTATACCCGTGGGCCTCCGGAAGTTCGACGATGAAGTCGACGGAGACCGTATGCCAGCGCTCGGGGGGAACCTCCGTCGGATGAAGTTCTCCGATCGGAAGTTTCCGGAGGGCCTTGGTACGGCAACACAGGTCGCAGGTGGCGACGTAACGGCCGACGTGTCGGGACATCTGGGGCCACCAGTAGTTCCGGGAGACAAGCTCCAACGTCTTGAAACGGCCAGCGTGCCCGGCAATCCGCGTATCATGGTGCTGCTCCATTATCCGACGCCGGAGGTCAGTATCTCGGGGGACCACTATCTTCCCTCGGAAGTAGAGCAGCCCGCCCTCGACATGCCACTCGGAGGATCGGGTGGACCGGGTGCCGCGGACCTTGAGGACCTCCCGTGCGGCGCGGGCAACGGGGTCTTCGAGGTCGGCCTCTCCAGAGAGCGCGTTCCGGATGTCTCGGAGGATCGGAACCTCCGGGCCGGCGACGACGAGACCTTCCATTGCACGGACATGGAAGAGTTCGGGACGGAGAAGGGTGACGTCGCGATTATCCTCCGAACCTCCGTGATCCGGACGACGGGAGAGGGCGTCCGGGCGACCCATGGAACTTCCGGGTTTGTGGTGAAGGGCGAAGTCGAACCGGGACAGGTAGAGGGACCACCGAGCCTGCCGGCGGTTGAGGGTTCGCGCTTCACGGAAGTACTCCAAGTTCTTGTGGTCGGTCCAGATCTCTACCGGATGCTCCGTGCCTTCGAGGAAGTGTCGCCACTCCTCTAGGGCTCGGATGATCGCGAGCATCTCCTTGTCGTGGATTTCGTAGTTACGTTGGACCTCGTTCAAGCTCTTGGAGAAGAACGCGACCGGATGCCACTTACTGTCGGCATCGGGCTGAGACAGGACAGCCCCGGTGGCAAAGTCGGAGCTGTCTGCTTCAAGCCGGTACGGCTTGGACGGGTCCGGAAGGATAAGAACCGGGTCGGAGGTTACGGCGTCCTTGAGAGCTTGGAAGGCCGCATCCTCCGGGCTTCCCCAGGACCACCGCATGCCCTTTTTTGTGAGATCGAAGAGGGGCCGGGCAATATCCGAGAACCCCCGAACAAACCTCCGGTAGAAGTTCGTGAAGCCGAGGAACTGCTGCACGTCCTTCTTGTTCGCTGGGGTCGGCCAGGCGGCAACTCCCGCAACCTTGACGGGGTCCATCTCGACGTGGTTGTGGGAGATGATCACGCCGAGATACTCGATCGAGGCCTTCTCGAACTCGCACTTTTCCGGTCGGAGGTAGAGTTTGTGCGCACGCAACCTCCGAAGAACCTCCGAGACGATCTTCCGGTGGCGCGCGAGGTCCGAGTGGGCGACAAGGATGTCGTCGAGGTAGACCATGACATCTCCGGACAAGATGAGGTCTCGGAAGATGTCGTTCATCATGGTCTGGAAGGTCGCCGGGGAGTTGGTCAGGCCAAAGTACATCACCAGGGGTTCGAACAATCCCCGGTTAGTCCGGAAGGCCGCCTTCCATTCATCACCCTCGCGGATCCGGACGTTGTTAAACCCCCACCGGACGTCAAGTTTCGTGAAGTACCGAGCTCCTTTCAACCGGTTAATGAGGTCATTGATCAAAGGGAGCGGGTACCGGTTTTTCACGGTCATGGCATTCAACGCCCGGTAGTCCTGGACGAACCGGAGAGCGCCGTCCTTCTTCTTCACAAAGAAGACCGGCGAGGCCATGGGCGACTTGGACGGACGGATTCGGCCGGTGGCTAACCCTTCCTCTATGAAGGCATCGAGCTCCTTCTGTTCAAGGGGGGAGATCGGGTAGACCTTGCAGTTTGCCGGCTTCGAATCGGGAACGAGTTCGATGGCATGGTCCCACGTCCGACGCTCCGGAAGAGAGTCGAAGGATTCCCGATTGAAGACATCCTCGAACTCCCGAATCCAGTCGGGAACTTCCGTCGGAGGAGGTCCGGAGTTTTTAGCGTGAGCCTCCGCAAGCCTCTGGGAAACGGTGGAGGTCGCCCGGATATCCTCCGAAGGTCCGAACCGCGTATAGAAGATGCGGTCGCCATCTTCGATCGGGTCGTCCTCATCCTCCGAGTCATCCTCCGAGTCGGGGGTTAACTCCGGAAGATCCGGATCGTCGTCGTCGTCGTCCTCATCTTCTCGGTCATCCGCGTCGACGACGCAGATGGATGGGAAGGGGCCGGCGCGGACGGAGCGGAGGATCTGAGCTACGACCTTGGCCTCGCGGCGTTCCTTTCGGACTTCGTCGCGGCAGGTAGCGCAGGAGGCGGGGCAGCGGGTCATTTTGACATCCCGCGTCTCCCAGTCAATCTCCGGGTTATGTTTCCGAAGCCACGAATACCCAAGGATGAGCTTCTGCTTACCAAGGCGCGTGACTGCGAACTGGACTCGTTCGGAATGCCCCTTGTACCGGAGGACTACATCCGCAACTTCCGAGATCGCTCCAGCTTCGTTCGGAGACCCGTCCACATTGAAAACGGGAATGGGTTGCGAGAGTTTACGAAGCGGAATTTGGGTGGAGATGGCATACTCCTTGTCGATAAACTCCGAGGTGGCGCCGCAGTCGACCAAACCCTTGAGCGAGAGTTTGACAGCGTTATCGACCGACTCAATCTCCACCGGGAGATGGAGGGAGTTAGAGCCAGGAGTGGCCGCCACCGTGTAGCGTTTCGGAAGCCTACGTTCCCAGCCGGGTCGGCGGACTCGGGGGATCGTCAGAGGTTTCGGAAGTTCCGGAGGTTCCGGAAATCCTTTCGAAGCAGGGGGTGCGTCTCTCGTTTCAACTGTTGAATCAACTTTATTATCGGACTCGTGATACAAACAGGCAAAACGATTGGAGGACGCGAACGAGGGCGCACCGCTCACTCGTCGCGGGGGACAAAATCCTCCGGCACTTCCACTTCGGGGTTTGCCATCGCCGGCTCGGAGGTTACGAGTCGGGCGGCAAGCTCTTCCAACAATTCTCCGCTGAGCTGCCGGATCACCTCATCGAGGACGTCCACCGAGCGGATGTCCACCGGGGTGGTGCAGTCTCGGGCAAGGTGTCCCGGATCGCCACAGCGGAAGCAGGTGCGGCGTGGGACCACGCGGGCACGGGTCCGATCAACCTCCATCGGGACCGGAGGTGGGAACGGAGGAGCCGCCGACCTCGGAGGTTGAGCGACTGCCGAGACGGGGGCGACCGTGGTCGGGCGGGGGCGGGGAACAACCCCCGTCGGAGGTTGCGATGATCCTCCGGCGGCTCGTGCGCGGATCAGTGCCTCGTATTGGCGGTAGGCACGGGAGCGCCAGCCCGGATAATCCGTGAGGCTCGGAGGATCGCTCGACGTGGTGATCGCGTGGTTGATGGCGGGGGTGAGGCCGGTCCGGTATTTGGTGACCTTCACCAGCTGGTCCTCGAAACCGGCGAGCTCGACGAGGTCCTCGAAGTCGTCGGTGTAGCGGAAGACGTCCCGGGCACCCATGTAGTACCCCCGGGACTCGAGCTTGGCGAGAGCATGGTCCTGCTCGTTCTCCTCGATGAAGCGGAGACGGAATTCCCGGACAAATGCATCCCAGGTGGAGAGTGGGAACGGATGTTTCCCGGCCATGCGCTCTGCCCAGCGCTGCGCCGAGTCCTTCGCCATAAAGGACATAGCGAATCTCACGGCCTTCTCCTCGGAGGTTTCCCCGTTCTCGAGGAAGGCCTCCGGGATGAGCCGGACGTAAGTCTTGACAGCGTGTAGGAAGGCCCGACCTTGCGTGCGATCGCCGTCGAAGACAAACGGAGGGTTCGGTCGGAGGACCGATTTTGAGGCTGGGCTGAGGTTTGCGAAAAGACCTGGACCTCCGACCGGATCCGGATCGGAAGGGGCCGGGGCAGGAAAGGAAGATTGTGCGGTGTTTTCAATTAGCGCTGCGAGGCGCGCGACGGTCTCTTCGATGCGGGACAGGCGGTCCATGTCGGCGGAAGTCGCGGAAGTAGGATCGGCCATGTCGGCTTCGGAGGACGGGGAGGAGGGGGCAAGATTCGAATTCGGAGGTTGCGGAGGATCCGGAGGTTGCGGAAGATCGTCTTCCGAATCGTCGCTATCCAAGCCGAACTTCGCAATCTTGACCGGTTAATCCCTTAGAGACTTTCTCCTGCTGTAAGGGCAACCCTGGCGGCCCGAAATATCTCAAGAGTCCTGGCAGGGGGGATCCGAAGTCAATTGAAGTACACTACTACAGGAAGAAGCGCACCTGGCAGGGGGGATCCGAAGAGGAGAAAGTCTAAGGATTCCCCGGCCAGGTGCGTGCCTATATACCAGCTAGGGCTAACTACGGGTTGCGCATGGTTTGTTGATGGCGTAGTGAACGGCAGTGATCCCGGGCACGATCACATGCGGAGTGCCATGCGGAGTGCGGGGATCCGTCCAGATGGGGTTTGGCTCGGCGGGGGGAACGTCGGAGGATAGCGGAGGTCTGACCGGGGGTCGGATCGGAGGATCCGGGGGTCGGATCGGAGGATCGATCGGAGGATCGGGGGTTGGAAACGGGGGTTCCCCTGACACTCGTTGCCGAACCTCCGAATCATCGATTTTGGTTACGGCTTCACCGGGAGCACGCACGACTCGACGGCGTGGGAGGAGACCAGAATTGTGAAAGAACGCGATGTGTGGATGGAGGAAGGAGAATTTATTTGGGCTGACTCCGCTTATCCTGTATGTACATTAGCTTGAAATTGCTCACCAGATCCTTATTTCATGAGTTTAGATTGAAAAATGGGTTGTTGCCCCGTACAAAGCACCGGATCGGAATCTTCCTCGCAATGAAGAATTCAATAACCATGTCTCCATGGTCCGCATCCGTTCAGAACACGCAATTGGGTTCCTGAAGGGGCGGTTTCAGTCGCTGAAGAGCCTCCGCGTCAGCATCAAAGACAAGAAAACACACAAATTTGCGACATACTGGATAGCAGCTTGCATCGGTGTCCATGCTTTTGCTATGCAGCGGGAAGAAGTGGAGCGAGGGGCGGAATCTGATGAAGAGGCAGTCATGGCAGACCCATTCATCGCGGAGGGACTGTCATCGTCCTCGGACTCATCGGCGAACGAGGCACCCCGCACTCGTGGTGGTAGCAATCTGACACGTCTTCAAACGGGGAAGGCTAAGAGGGAATCACTTAAACGGGCTTTATTCAAAGCAAAGGAGCGACGTGCTCGCCACCGGGAGCACAGACGGCGGGAGGAGCTAGGGATGAGTAGTGACGAAGACGAGTAGCGACAGTAGATAGTACGTGTAAAGACCGTGGGCACGCCGTAAGGTTATGAGACACGCCATAAAGTTACGAGACGAGGATATCCGAGTAAAGACCGTGGTGTGGGAGCAAGTAAAGACCGTGGTAGAAAGAGGTAGCTAGTAAAGACCGTGGTAGAGAGACAAGCACGAGTAAGGACCGTGGTAGAAAGACAAGTACGCATAAGGACTGTAGGGTGTGCAAAGGTGGTAAAGATTTACGGGAAAGGTGGGAGAGATGGGAGCTGGTAGTCGACATCGAAAGAAGATTCGGTGCTGGAGCCAGCTCGTCCACTGACACTCCCCAGGTCGCCGTACTCCGAGTCGGCATGGGAATGCTGGGCCGCGGACGATGTGTACATCGACAGGGATGGATCAAAGAAGCGCCCAGCGTGAGAGCTGCCGCCGGCGAGTTGTGCCATACGAAGCTCGTGCGTGTGCTGTAACTTCATCTCCCTCATTTTGAGCTTCGCCCTCCTCTCCTCCCGCCGCGCCATCTTATCCTCCCGCTTCCTCTCCTCCCTCTTCTCATCGAGCGCATGCTTGACCTCGAGGGCCTTCATGGACTGTTTGGCTCTGAGGGTCGCCAAGTCCAGCTCTTTCTGACGTGTCAGCTCCTCTGTCTTCGCAATCTCCGCAAACTCGACGACCTTGCTCTTCTTGGACGCCTTGGAACCGGCGCTGGGGACAGGTGTGGGTGCAGGTGTGGATGTTCCGGGCAGAGCTGGCGTCTGGCCAACGCGTCCCTTGCCTTTCGACCCCTTTTTCTTCTTTTTATCCGCGTCATCCTCGTCCACATCCTCTAGCTCGTTGCCGTCAAGGCTGTCGGAGGGGTGGTCTCCATCACTGCTGACGAAGGTGCTGCTGAGCTGGTCTGGAGTGGGAAAGTGCTCGTCGTCGTCATTGATCTCCGACAAGGTGCGTCCCTCGACTTCGCCGTCAGAGCTGATGTCGACGTCCAGGGTTTGGGCTGGGATCTCCGGGGCAGCAGCGTCTGAGTCTGAGTCGTAGGGGGGAGGGGGGCCTGTGCCCAGTACGTCGTCATCGAAGCCCGACGCACTATTGCCAAGGCCTGCCGGGACGAGATTGGGACGCTGCGCAATGAGCTCGCGCATCTCAAAAAACCACGGGGCGATGGGGAGGATCTCCTCTGTGAAATGGCGACGTGTGAGAACGGTCCTAGGCATGCAGGTGTGTACTTACGCCACTTTGTGGTCAACGAGTTAGTGACGCTCATGTCGATCTCGGTCGCACTGCGGATACCAGCCCCCGTCTCTCCCATCTCGTTCATGAAGTTGCGGGTGAGCTTGGCCATACTGTCAGCCCGTCAGTAATCGAGACCTGGTGCGTGCTCCGACTGCACTCACGCTCGGAGACGATTCTTGATCTTGTTTGCGTATGCAGTCCTTTCCTTCGCAGTGACTACGGCAGCAAGGACAGCTGCATACTTGGGGTGGCCGCTGAATAGCTTCAAGCACAGCTGCCAGTGCGCAGCAGTCTTGGTTTTGCCGCCACCATTGGCCGTGGAGGCATTTGGACCGGGAGGCGGGTACAGCGCTCGCTTGATGTCACGGCTCTCATAGATGAGAGTCAGAAGACTCTCGCTGAGTGTGTGGTCGCTCCAGCTGTGTATCGGTCAGTGAAAAAAAAAATGCAGTGAGAGCGCGATTCACTTACTCAAAAGATAGGGTTCTGTCGGGCCTTCCGCCGCCCTCCTGTATGTCAGGGTCTTCGGAATCATCCGCAGCATCGTCATCCGATTCCAGCTCGTCGACGGTCTTGTTTTTTTTGCTCGCTCTTTTCACTGCGGCCTGGTGCGCCCTGCCTTTCTCGGTCGGCGTTTTCTTTCGTGTTGCCTTGGCAGGGCCTGGGGCAGTAGCAAGAGTTGGTTTGGACTTGGGAGTGGATTTGTTTTTGGTGTGCACCATGGTGTACAAGACGGTGGTATGTAGTCGAGGCAAGTGAAGACTTTCAGTGAGATAAATAAATACAAATTATGTAATTATTCAAGACGACTTAAGGACAACTGAGCACCGTGACGCGAGTTTCGAGAAGCGATTCTCGAGTCGATTCTCTTGAGTTCCTCCTCTGGAGGAGGAACTGCGAAACTTCTTCGAAACTCGAAACATCGATTCTTGATCGAAACTCGACTCAGAATCAGATCAGTTTCGAAGCGAGTTTTGTGTCAGTTTCGCATGAGTTTCGCGTGAGTTTCTTCTACTCTGACTTCCCCTAATATGTACATCTTGAGAAAAAAGCTCGAGAATTTTGGCATTCCTTGATAACATATTCGGGTTTGGACCGGCATTCCGGTGGATCCGCCGAGGCTGTGTATCGTTAGCGAAACACTGTGCAGTGTACGAATACCTCCGATTCGGGCCTTACAATTCCTTTCAAGGTGGATTATTTGATAATATTATAACCATGGCGCCAATGAGGAAGAAGACCTTCAAGATCGAGAATTTGGCACTGGAATTGCCGAAGGACGGTAGAATCGATCTTGACGTACTCATTGATTGACCCGAAAGAACGAAGTGGTGCAAGTGAAAACGAGTGCAAGAGCAGTTGCCGCAAAGAGATGCGAATGCGAGGGCGAATAGGTTTTGATTCACTGCAATAAACTGTGTGAGAGAAGATCAAAGCATGGTTGGACATACGAACCAGCTAAGATAGCCCATGCAGCTAGTGCGGATAAAAAGCCGTGGATCCCTGTACGAGCGGAATTCAAGTCAGCTTTGAGGATGTTCTCGCTCTGATTTTTTGTTGATGGAAGGAGTCAAGAGATGGTTTTGACTTAGACTTGACCTGCCGGCACCTGAAGTAGATTGATTGACCATGCTCTTGCTGTGGTGTGCATCCAAGAGGACTTGACGGGCGGGGAAACTGAAAGAAACACATCGTCGTATAATGAATTTCAGGACATAGTGCCACGCGGGGCTTGCCATTTTCGATTCTCCTCCTTATTCCTTTGAGAAATCTTGTAATTCGACTAGGCCCGAATCGAGCGGCGTGCAAGTCGAGTCAGGTAATCCTTCTGGAATTCTTAGTCGTGGAAGAAGATTAATTCAATAGAGCGTAGGATGCAAGTCAAAGCGAGATCTATGGACACCTCGACTGGAATTGAGTGTTCGACGGGAGAGTGTTACACGAGAGTTTGGACGAAAGGGAAATGACGAAAAGGCTATTGGCTACGTGCGATTTATTGCCTACTTATTCTATCCACATGTTCTTCATGTTGCCTGGGAAAGAGAATACAATTCGAGCCTCCATTCGAATAGAATTCAGGCGCCATTATTCTAAATCCTCCTTCCACTTGAGCTCTGGTGCGCTGTGAATTAGGTGTATTTCTCCTGTGCGAGCGCCAAGTCTGAGACCTCGCACCCTATGAAGACATGCTTTTCCTCAAGAAGAACATGCTGCCATCCGCATCATCAATCCTTCTTTTGCGACCGCCTCGTCTGCCTTGGCCTGGCCCTGGGTCCAAAGCCCGAAAAAGACCTCAACTCTCCTCAGGACAGTCAGGAACCGGGGCTAAGTTCACTGCGTGTATTCCATCTTGGGCTCTGAGGACCTAACCAGCGTCACCCCGTACTCTCTCTGCTCCAAGCCTCCACTTGTCCCGTATCTTCCTTCCTTCCCTCTTAGAGATCAAAATAATCACCTTCTCTCTTGTCTTGGGAGTCGATGTGCAACTTGAGGACAAGTTCGCGTCCTCGGGTTGTATTTTCAATTTTGCTCATTCGAGTTGAAGAAGATAAAATAAATGTGAGAGCGATTTAAGAAGCAGAACGATAATTATTATGGCTTGCGAATCAGGCGTGGGCGAAACGAAGAAGATAGGTGCCGAGTACTGAGAGATGAAGTCAATTTCTCGTACCATATTTGGTTTGATTGCTTGCGTCCATAGATTGTGCGGTGAAGTCTGATGACTTCCCAAATCTGTAATGTGGCACTTTGTGGATTCGCTCGTCTCGTTATTGGAGATGGAAGGCGGGAGAAAGCCGCGTCGGTCTTTCCGGCGCAATGTGAGGATGGGGGAATTTCTGCGATGGATCCCCGAAACCTGAAACCTGAGCAGTGGCCCTGAAAGATTATACAATAAATATATTGGTGTCAGATATAATTGCTAGATGGTTTCGGCGTAGTGGATGCTAGCATGTACAGTAGAAGAGAAACAAAAGGATAGTGACCGTATAGTTACATAGTGGAGTACTCATAATGAAAATTAGAAATGCAATTAGAGAGCGGAGCGCGGAAATAAGAGTAGGAGTGGGTGAGAGGGAAACGAAAAATCGGCGGCGTGGTATGCACGCTGTAGAGCGAGTCACCATCGTAGTAAGGAGAGAGAAATATTGGAAATAGCCGACGGATGTTCAGCCACAAACCCTGTAATAATGTTAACTTTAATGTAATGTACGCAGTACTGTACAATTACATTCAATTCGGCAGCGGGTGTGACGCGTGACATTTTGAACATATTCGTCAGTTCGTCAACCCCGGGGAGCGACCGTGACCGACGTGAAATTTCGTCAGTATGGAGATTTCAGAAAAAATTCAACACACATGATAACTCAACTTTAGGTGGGCCTAGGAAGCAAGAATTC
The DNA here is from genome assembly GCA_029204075.1 of Mycena capillaripes. Lineage (NCBI taxonomy): Eukaryota > Fungi > Basidiomycota > Agaricomycetes > Agaricales > Mycenaceae > Mycena > Mycena capillaripes. Next base: position 1,381,438 of record JARHKZ010000027.1, read on the forward strand.
AAAGGCTGAACCAGATCTTTGATAAAGAACAAAAACTCACAATTTCTTTCACATATTTCACCCCTGGACAGCAGAATTCTGCATTTCATAGCAGAAATCCGCGGAAATGGGCAAAAACTACACCAGAAGGCCGCTGTGGCAAAGAAAAATTAAGAGATGTGGCCCATGAAGGAAATTTTGAAAAGAACGTGACACCCCGACATATTCGTCAACCGCCGCCGTGACTCGTGACACCGACCAAAGTTCGGCGCCGTCAACCCCCTCCGTGACGCGTGACTGCCGAATTGAATGTAATTCTACAGTAGATGCTGAATATCACATTACATTGCATGCTGTAACTGCTGCCCAGCAATCTATAGGTACATTACAATGTGCCTGTATAAACGTTGTTTTGTCCTAATTGGGAAGGAAATCACGTTCTGAATTCCACCTTATATTATTTAATAGTATTATAAATATCCTAAACGGGATGGCATCTGATGCTTGGTCAATAATTGTGGTCGGCTCGTGAATACGCCCATCGGGACTTCACCCATCTGATCTCTCTACACCTATCTCCATTCTAGCTGTTGGCGTTGCTCCATAAATAATTTTGCGCATCTGATTGACCGGGGATTCCCGTGCGGCTGCGTTCCTTGCACATATTTGTTTCTGGGGCCACCGCATATCAATCCGGCGCTTTCCGCCCCTTGCACATATTTGTTTTCGACGCCGCCGGTTTGGTTCTAGGTCCCCGCGCCCGTTTTGCAGATGTGGCTGTACTTCGTATTGCACATATTTGTTTTCGATGCTGCCCGCTTGATTCTAGGTGCCCGTTCCCATTTTGCAGATGCGGCTGTACCTCGTATTGCACATATTTGGTTTTGGGGCCTCCGGCTCTTTTTATTTGCTTATACGGCTATTGGCTCCTGTTCTGTTTGTTAGCACTCCTGATTAGGCTCACAACCATTTTCGTTTCGACATTCTTTTTGACGTCTTTCTATCGCCCAGGTACTGTCTTCTACTCCGTATCCATTATTTTACTTCACCGTACCCCATGCAATATCAAACCCTCGGTGCCTACCAGCCTCTGGTATGCTGCCTTTCCACCATGTCCTCGGACTTCCTTCTGAACTCAAAAGCCCCAACAAATCCACCACATTTCCTTTGAAGTTCGCTGATCACTCACGTGACGTGACGTTGCGCGCGGCCACACACTCGTTCGCTGGCTCTTTCAAACACCGTCTTCATTCTTTCTCTGCTGTACATAGTCTATCCCGCTATCCGCCCTCACTGCTTTCTCGCCCTCTCTGTCGCTCTACGCCCCGTCATCTCCTCCCTGTAGCCGTAATTAAAGAAGAATTCACCGATGGCTTTCTGAGATCACTTACCCTGTGGAACTCCGCCCACGTCTCCCTTGCACCTCCCTATGTTATTGTCAGTAAGCCCATCTTCGATATCTCGGAATTCGCACTAACTCTTGTCCAGCCTTTCTTTTCTTCCCCTGTATATCCCTGTCGCCATGTTAAATCCAGGTACATTTTGGGTGACAAAACAAATTTCTATAACTCACTTTCTGCTTATCACTCCAGGTTTCAGCATCTCCTGCAACACCCAGGAGACATCTGCGACTGCGATGAACCACCCAATCTGATCCAGGGGGACTCCGTCGGCAGTGCTTCGCCCCACCAGAGCAGACTTGCCATCACCTGAAGCAAACCGTTACGCCCATGCAATTTTACCAAGGAGCTCCAGTCAAGGTCGGACGGACGCAACAGCACCCCCCCCGCGCCTGAGTTCCCTCGCTCTTCTGGCTGCACGCCACTCCACCATTTCCACCAATCGTCCACAAATGTGCCGGGTGTCCCCTCCGCCCCTATCTCCCCCACGTCCGCTTTCGCGTCCCATTTCTGCTGTCTCCCGAGCCAGCGCTTCACTACCTCGGGTCGACCCGCTGTCGTGATCTGCGAGCCGTCTTCGGAGTACCCGAATTTCTTCTCGAAGTCGAAGAAGTATTCGGCGCACCACGCCCATTCGACACCCCCAACTGCCTTCATACGCTCGAATGTGCCGTGTGCGCTCCAGCTCGTCATTCCATTTTGCTCGATCCTTCCACTTCCACAGACGATCTACTGCTGCGCATGGATCGGGCTCTTACTTGCTACCACCACCGCCTCCCCCCCGTCCATCTCTTCTTCCCTGCTACCGCCTCCCTCGCCGCCTCCCTCGCCACCGCCGCCGCCGCCGCTTGCGTCACCTTCGCTGCCTCCCCCGTTCGCGCCATGCACACCACCGCTTGCGTTCGTATCTGCCCCACTGCCCGCAGCTGCGTCACCGTCGCTACGAGGGCTGTTGCCGTTCTTATTGTTGCCACGTGGCAGCGCGCGTGGTGGCGACGTCGTTGGGACTGCTGATGGAGACGGGATGACTGGCGCGGGACGGGCGGTGCCTGCGGCTGGCAACATTTCCTCGACCTGTACCTCAGTTCTCCGCATGTCGCACTCCGCCTGCGCTGTAATACGTAACCCCAATATTAATCTCTATATCACATTTCGACATCGCAGAGCTTACTGAAGACATGGTGCCCGAAGTCGACCATACACGCTTCCACCATTGAGAATCCATCCGGGTCGTGGCTCGGCCAATCCTTTTCAACTAGCTCCCGCGTCACGCCCGCATGTACACTACATATACAAAGGCAATCAGTACTTGTTTGTGCCTTCTGCGTTCTGCGTGAGCCTACCTTCGCATCCCGATACACCCTCCCCTGTCGCCGATTGGCCCGCAGAGCAAGAGGGATACGCACATCCCATAACGCTCCGCAATCGAGTCGACGAATGGCTGCAGATAATGCGCCGCAGTTTGGAGTGACCTGCATTCGTTACGGTGAGTCCAGCAATATCTCCGACACTTCAAGCCTACTTACACGCTAATCCTGACGCGTCTTGGTCTCTTCTGGCAACAGGCGCACGTTGACGACCTTGTTGGCGACCCAGTCCGGTGGGTCCGCAACGCCTACTTCAAAGTCTTCATCATCCGCGAGGTTAAAGCTGTACTTCGCGGTGTACAGCTGGGCCATTTTCAAGTAGAAATCCCCCACCGTCTTCTGCTCGCTCGCCTGTACCCACTGCTCCTGGCACGCTTCGAAGAATATCAATTTTGTTCCCCATATCCAGCTCCGCTTTCCGGGCTTCATCATCAGGTCTGTGGACCTGCGCCTCGGTCCCTTCCCTTTCGGGCGCGTCACAATCGTGGGACGCGGTGGAGGCATGTACACCTCCCCGTGGTCTGAGAGGATGCTTCCGGGTGGTAACAGATGCGGGCCGTGGGGTTGTGCGTCTGGGAGCGGCACGCCAGAGTCGGGCGAGTTCTCGCGCGGCAACGTGCCTGGCACGCCGCCATTCCCAGCCCCATGTATCTCGCGCGACTCGAGGTCTTGTGGGCCGATTAAGGGTGTGTCAGTCATCGTAGGGGAGTTGTGGTGCATTGGCTGAGTTGAGGTAGTCGAGACAAGTGGAGAGAGCAAGATCAACAAAATCTCGCGTCCCTTTTCCTTTCACGTGGTGGTCATCATCCCCATCTCCTAGTAAGTGTGTTTTAAATCAATCTTTCTCCCCATTCACCCCATTTCCCAAAGAATACCAAAACATAAACAGTTAAATCGATGAGAATACAATATTTTTACACCAGATCTCTGCCCTCCGCATATGTCAGCGCAACCTCGAGATCATCCGTCGTCAAAAGCTCAACCTCCTCTCCCTGCTCCACCGCCTCTTCGAAGGCCAGCTGTGCCTTGTATCTGTAGATAGATATTCACCTTAGCCCACCGCTTGACCGAAAAAGAAAGAAAGAAAGAAAACGGCCCACCTCGAGCCGTACACAATGCCGGCACCCCAAATCGCATAGAAACGAATAACGCGCGCAGCGGGCGGGCCACCCAGCGCCCTTTTGCTGCTGTTCACCGGGACCGATGTCGAGCGCCTTCCTCGGCGTGCGGCGCGCGATGTTGAGGGGACACTGGTGGTCGTCACGGTAGTACTGCTGCTGGCGGTGACAGTCTTCCCTACACCCGTTGATAGGGCGCGTACTGGGGTACGCATAAAAACCCGAGTTTTTATTCTTTTTAATACCTATCGCCGGGGGAAAACGTGAGGTTTAGCAACGGGGCGTACACCTACCTCGGGGTGGTATGCTACACCTTTGACGGCCGAAAGCCAGCGGGCAATCACGAGTTGTTGAACAGTTAACTCTAACGAGTTAACTGTTCTATTAATCGACCATACTGCTGGGCCCCGGGCGTCAGTTGATAGCTGAATCCTTGGGCGCTAGAGGTGATCAAGAGGAACTATATTATCTCAGGGCTGGCCGCTGGACAAGCGGAGTACGGAACTATCATACGAAAGACAATTTTAGAGTTTAGCCGCGGGAGCTGTTCAGCCGCTGAAAGAGTTCAGCCGCTGGAACGGTTCACCCGGCGGAGCTTAGATTAGATTTTACTTTGGCAGAATGTCAAGCCGGTTCACCGGGGCGAGATATTACAACAGCGGCTGGTCGGGCGCTTGTCCCGCTGAACACCGGATTGACGCCGCTGAACCTTGAACATGATTAAGAGCTTATTGTAAGAGCCGGGGAACCGATTAACCCCAGGGGAAACATATGTGATCAGCAGGCGAAGATTTGCGATCAGATGAACTGGTCTTGCGCTTCACCCGCTGGTTGAAGACTCAGACACGGGGGTAAAATTACTCCCGCTGGACTAGTTTGTGTTCCCGCTAGATAAATGAGAGTAATACTTTCTGCCGCGGGACCTGGACAGAGCTCCTGCTGGAACTTTTGGGTTCAGCGGGTGATGAAACAAGCATCCTATTTAGGAAGCATCACCGGCAAGGCTTAGTAAAAGCACGCCATACTCGGTTCACTATGGGGACCGCATGATATACCCCGGGAGACGGTGGAAATACCCACGGGAGAAAATACCGAATATACCATTGGCCCGCTGGTCTCTTGGAAGAGCAGAATGTGTTCCGGCTGGTTTCCTTATATCCCCGTTTGTAATTCTGGACATGTATATAAGCAGTAGAATAATTAGTAGAAAGGCAGTAAACTATCCCCCGCTGTTCAGGGCAATATAGTAGACTAAGAAATAGAAATCAGATTTGAAAGACTTGACAGACGGAAGTCACTGAAATTGAGAAGAAGCCAACGTGAACAAAGCCGTTTGCCTTGTAAGAGCTCAGCCGCCAGCTTGGAGCCGTTGGTACGCCAGCCGTTCAATTGCAGCCACCGGCCCTAAATCAGAGTCGTCCCGTTGGGATTGAGTTGAAGACGCCTCGGCAGTCGTCCGGCCGTTGTCATTCCCTGGCACGGTCTAGATAAACCGCCGGTGCCGTTCTCCCTCATTTCGGACAGTCAGATCCCTCATTTCACGGTCGAACTATTCGCCCCGCGGTAGAAGTTCCCCTGCTGATAAGAACCGAGCTCCTGCTGGACATAAAAGTCGTCCCGCCAGAAAGATTAAAGTAGCATAACAAACTTGACGGGTTTCTGTACCCTACCTCCCCGAACATACACACACGAGTATTTGGATATTGGTTGTGATTGAGATTGGATTTTATAGATTGGTTGATAGTAGTGACTAGTTCACTATGTTCACTAGTTTGTTTAGTCATTTGATTTCACGGCTGCACCCAAGTGCACCGTTTCACCGTCGAGCGCACCTCCTTCCCCTTCCATTGCGGATCCACCGGGTGCGGGTGTACCCCCAGCTGGCAATGCGCCTGCCATTCCGTGGTGCACGACACATACAAGTGATGCCCCTTGTGTGCGGCATCGGGGTAACCAGTGACCATGCTCTGTGCCACTGTCCTGTGGAACGTGTCAAATCCAACAGAACATGTATCTCCTCCCTCCAATTGCTCACCAGTTTCTCCACACCCCCACTTGGCGACCGCGTGTCACCAAATGGAACTCGTAACCCCCGCTCACTCTCACCACCTCGTCAGGATCGTCACGCATCGGTGGAAGGCACCAATATCTCGGGTCATGGCCCGCGGTTTGGCGGTCAAGCACCATTTCCTCCACTGGCAAATTTGTACGCTTCAGCCCTTGCGACATGGCGGCGATGATTCAGAGAGGATATACCTGAAAAGGAAATTCTGGCGCGTGTCACGCGTTTCAGTATCTCTCTCATCAACGACAACATGTACTGTGAAGACGGAACAACGCTTCGCAGTTGCCTGCTCCCCCGAGGAGAAAATAGACCCGCCCCGTGTTTCCAGGAAAGCGAAATATCACCGTACTATTACTTTTCATCTTTGGGTGCGCCATTGTATTCTCTTCTCCCGTTTTCATCATCTGTCTTAACAAAAAAGGCTTCGCGGCGGCAATGCTAGCTTCTCCCTCAGGCTCGACTTCTGACACAAATACCCCACACCCCAGGCTTGGGCTGCCTTGAGGGTAGTGCAGAATTCCTGCGGGATTGAGAGCGCCTTTCGGCTGGCCTCGGTAGGTGTATATATTGCTCAGCATCCTATAAACCTGACATTTAACATGTGCAGCATGCACTTTCACCGTCAAGCTCGAGCGCCTTCAAAACGAGGCAATCCTCGCCGTGCACACCGACGTCCATGCTACCCTCGAGCTCATGACCGACGATTTCGTCGGCTCCTGGGGCCCTCACATATTAATCCTCGCCGCTACGCGACAGGTTAGGGCTCTCGCTTGTGCGGGTCACAGGCGTGCACATGAGGCTGCGGCAGAGGCGGAGGCTGCGGCCGCTGCAGCGGCAGAGGTCCAGGCTGCCTCTACCTCGACCTTCGCCGTCGTAGCCTCCAGCAGCAGCGGGTGGGGCGACAGCAGCGGTGGGTGGAACACGGCTCACTGGGCCACGGACTGGCAAACGGGATCGGGTGGCTGGGGCGGAGGCGGCTGGGGCGTGGCTCCGCAGAGGGAGTGGCAACGTCCACGGTGTTGCCCCCTTCCGTGAAGTAAGCCCTGTCTCGTGGGCCAGGCGCCCACTCTTCTGCAGACGTGCGACAGGCTCTATCGGGCCTATGTTCGCACAGCGACCCGAGTGCTCAACGAGCTGCGTCGCGCCGAGCACGAGAGGCACCGCGACGAACACCGCGAGCTGCGCCTCACCGCCCATCTATTCCTTTGATTCATTGTCATTATTTCAAGCAATACAACCCGATTGTGTCCCTCCCACTTGTAAAAAAACCCAAAAGGATATATATGTGAGGACTTCTACTAACGGTCAGAGTTTTCATCGGCATGTAGATATGTTTTTAGATGGACCCGCCACCGCCAACCATCGGTACAACTCCATTCGGGATAGGACATGTATCCCGCCTTGAATTCAAAATTTGTTCTGACCCATTTGCGTGACTCTTCTCGAGTGGGCGGCATCAGACCGCCTTCGTTGACCTGCGCCACCAGCGCCAGCGCAGAATGCACGCGTCGACTTGGTTCCAATCCGGTGTCTATGGGGGTTTTGGCGATATGCCCACCCAACGCACCAGAACCTCGATCGCAGCCCTTTCTTCAGGACTCGCACTGTGCCGGGCAGTGTTGAGCTCAGAGCTCGCTGTGTGCTGTCTGTGCTCCCCATAGTCCGGGTCCTCGTCGCTTTAAGCCCTTGTCGCACCACGGAGATCCTTAAAATAAATGTGGCCATGTAGCATTTCATCGCTAACCATATTGGAATTGAAACTCGGTGGGGGCGCCCGAATAGGTTGGAGCGGGGGTTGGGGTTGGAGCTTGGGCAACTTGGGAGGGTCCCACTGTCGTTTTTGCCCCTTGTCGGCAGCTCTACCATGAATATCATATGAGTAGCACACAAATCCAAACGTCGGGAGACGTACAGTGCATGGCATCACATCACGGTTCCACTTTTGGCAGTAAACAGGTCAAAACTTTGAACTTGAAACCACATTATGCCATCAGAATGGATGGGTCCAAAAACACTCGGAAACAGTCAGAGGGATCCTAAAGAAGCCACCTTGTGCTTTGCTAGTCATTCAGAGAAGATTTTACTTTTTTACCACAGAAAAAGTGAAACAAACCCTAATGATACCATCAAATTCCCTTATTGGGTAGGGTTAGCAGTCACGTGTTCGATAGGGGCTGCCGACATCAATTTTATCTTTGTTCCCTACAGACCCAAGGGTATGTTCAGATACTAGGGGAAAGCATTTATAGTACTTTAGGTGGTATCCAACATTATTCATGGCAAGGAGGCTGCTATTGAAGCACTTTCATTTTTTTCTGACCTCGTAAAAGTGAAACACCATGGGAAAAAATGAGATCTCGACGTCAATCACATTCTTTTGACCAGTTTCCTGACCCAGAAAATCGGAAATAAATCACAGAAATTTTCTTGGGGTCAAAAAAACAGGTGATGGAGAGGTGGTGCTGTGCACTGTACCGGCGCCGCTGCATGCTCAGCCAATTTTTTTCACGGGCCTCGGGGTGTCTGCCAATGTATTGTTCAGTGGTGAGTTTGTCCTGCAATCTGGAAACTGTGTTACCGTGCATAATATGAAGTGGACGAATTTCGGTGGTTTTCTTTCTTTTGAGCCTCTGTGGGACTTCAACTAGTTGATAGCGGTGGACAACTGTGTAAAGGGAATACCTACCCAGGTTGGAAGGTGTCTGAGTTCTTTGGGCTGCGGGGAGTAGACCGTCGACAATTCGACATGAGAGGAAGGACCGAGTGATGTCCTGATCTTATGTGATTTCTTATCCATCTCGACACGATAAAAGTGAGCTTGGTTGTTGAATACCCCATAGCCTCACAAATGTGGGTATTTTTTCATTTGGTTATCTCGTGCTACAATCTCCTCCATGACCGTGGTGCACATATAAGTGGGTGGCCCGAGCAAAGGGTCTCTCTTCTCGTGTATGATTTTTGACACCCTGGCTTCTCAATTTTTTTGGACAAAAGCCTTCGCTAACCGAGCTGGAATGTTGTTTGAATGTGCGTTTGACGAAAATTGCGCGCGTTGAGGTGAAGGAAGGCAATTTTAAACGTGCGGTATAATACCCAAAAAGGTAATTCGCCATGTCGGACCGATGTGTCACGTGCGACTCTGTCAAGCTCTCTCTCTCAAACGCGATGTCGACAATCGAGTTGCCCGCCGAGGTGCGTCAATGTTTTTACTGGGCTAGGCTACATTCTAACCCACCATGCAGGACTCGGCTGTCATCATTGGAGATCCGGAAGCGTGTTTTACGCGTGCGGAGACGTGGGCGCTGTGTGTATTCTATACACTCTCTCCCTTGCCTGACTGACTTCGATGGCAGGACGGTTACATCCTGGAACGCCAGAGCCCCACTCACACCGCCAAACTCCCCCGAGCTGGAACCTAGCGTGCTGGACACCTTCACCGCCCAGGTGGCCCATTTTCGACTGCCCTCCGCTGCTCTCCGCCGTGACCGCGTCCGCGCTCAATTGCGAGAAGGGCTGATCTTCGCTGGTTGGTTTATGTGATTTTCTCCTTCATTTCATTGGTCTCAACCTCATGTATCTGACGCTGCTCGTTCAGGAATGAGCGGCCTACCGATACGGCCACGCGTTCAATGCTAATCTACTACTACTTTCGCCATCTACACTTGATACACCAGCTGAAGCGCATGTGAATATTTTGAGATAGACTTATTTCCTTTTGCGAATCGCACCACATTTCCCCGAGCTCCAACTGGTATTGAGGCATCGAACACCGACGCATCAGGCGCGTGATTACCCCCGAGTACGAGGACTGTACTTATCTGTTCCTGGTTTCTGATCAGGCGCCGCACCCCTTGTTTTCCACCGATGAACATCCCTGGAGGCACCTGCCTGTCGAAGACGAGTTGAACAAGTTAATCGAGGTACATATGTGAATTTTCTGCGGTTAACAAGCTGACTGTGGCCAGGACGTCCAACGCTTTCTCGACGAAACCTCGGCGCCATCCCCGAGTCCAACCACGTGCACATGTGGGCAGCCAGCGCGTTTCCATCGCAACGAGTGTGTGGGACCAGACCTTTGCAATAATTGCATGGTCAGGACTCATCAAGCTTTGCCGTTTCACAATGTTCGGGTAGGTTCTTGGTCGCTGATTTTCGGCAAAGTTTGATTGAAATGGCAGGAATGGAACAATGCTGGACAGTATTACATGCGCGCGCAACTCTGCGACATGGGTTTGCGGATTCCACTGGGGCACGCAGGCGCGACATGCCCGACTCCGTACGCAGGCCGACTGGAGGCAATTACCACGAAGGGGATTATCGACGTCACGGTGGACTTCTGCAGCTGCGCCAATGCAGCAACCGCCTCCGAACAAATCAACGCACATGGGTGGTCGGAAATGCGCTCCAATTTCGTCTTGGCAATACCCCTGGATGTGATTTGGACCCTGCTCGTTCCGGAAAGCGAGGCCGAGTCGGAGTCGGAGCCAGAATCGCACGCAGAGGATGGAGATATTAGCAGATCTGAAACCTCTGTTGAGCCCGATTCGAGTTCGGAGACTGAATAATATATCGCGCTTTTTTACGCCTTTTCCTCTGGATCCTCTGTTCTTTGTCCTGAGATGTCATGGAGCAGAATATGCCCTGGGGATTCTAAGGACTTTCCTTTCGTCCTCAATGCGGAGGACCATCTGGTCCAAGTGGAACAAGGTTCGTCACAATTTTTATTATTGTGTTAAGTTCTCCACTGACTCGATCAGCACCGCCGCCACCGCGCCGCCGCATCATCTTCAAGGGCCCTCCTTCGACAATATGCCGCGCGCCAGGGGACAGATAAACTATGCTGTGGGATCAACGTGAACCTCGACGACTTTTTGGCGACCGCGACTCGTGACGAGAACAGCTACCGCTACAGCACATGTGAGCGTGTCGCTTTGACGAGGGCCACTCAAGGAAGGGCCTCCACTCCTGAGGCCAGCACGAGCTGTTTTCCCAGCAACATGGGCTCGTCGCCCAAGCTGACGATCACGGGCTTTCGTGGCGCACAAGTCGATGTGCCATCGTCCCCTGAGCTGACGATCACTGGCCACCAGCGCGCTGCGGGGATGCTCAGTCCCGCTTCGTGCGTGACACGCGCGCGCAATCGCATGCACCGTCTTACGCAGGCCATCGAACGCGCACGTGGATCGCGTGCCCCACAGGATCCTCTGCTCACCCCCGACGGACTTTGGTTGACGGATGTGCGACCCAACTACGTCGCGATCGACGAGATGCACCTCTGTGGCATCTGCCACAGTGTCAAGGCTCACCCGGTGTCGTGTGTTTCCGTTTTCTTTCATATTGTTGTGGAACTTAATCTGGAGTTTTGCAGGTACGAGTGTGGACATAGCCACTGCTATGTGTGCATTTGCGTGTGGCTCGAGAAAATCTGGCACTGCCCTGAGTGCTGGACCACCATCAATCACCCCCCCAATAGGCACTGGTTCGAAGAACCGGTTTTCTCAGCGGCATACCCCGGGTGGAACTCAACGACTAGTGTCTCGTACTCGTGGCAAGGCCTCACGTTCCTGACGGAGCGTGGTATCCTTGGGCTATAGACGTAGTTTCTGAAAGTTGGTTATACCGTTGTTACTTTGAATTCATTGCTGTGTCATGTCCTTTGTTCAGTTCTAATATGGGACTTATACGATTTGAGAATGGGCCGGCCCGTCGCGCTCCACCGAGGCGGTGCGTTGATGATCAACAATATGATCTGATTTCCTGATCTCTTCATCTGAGCATGTCACCCGTAGATCAAAAACGGTATTCGGTCTCACCATGCAGCGTCGTGGAGGCGGGCAAGGAGGGCGCGGCGGCGCCCCGACTATGTATCAACACCAGCCCGACCGAGCTTCGGTTGTTCGCATCTCAACTGACGGTTGTCGAGCCCGGGACCAGCCAGTTCCCGTGAACCCTACTCCGGCGCCTCCCCCCACCTACTTCGAGGAAGATGTCGCCACCAACGCGGCAGTGGACGTGCCCGACTTTGACTACACAATGGGCGACGCCTCTCTTCCCGTAGAAGAGCAGGATCCAGAGGCGGATGGGATTTTCGTGAAGGCGAAACAGTATCAGAACTCAGTGAGTTTTTTATTATGATAGAAAAATGGCATTCTCATGGCATTTTGTCTGTTGTGTAGGATCTTCCGTTTCTCACCTGGGTCAACCACCGCGACAAATATCTTGACGAAATGCTGTGCCTCGAAGGGCGAGGCGACTACGAGATACATTCCACCTGTGGGGGGTGTGGTGCCGCAGATCCGACCTACTGCTACGAAAACCAAAGCTGCTTCGGAGCTTGGATGTTCTGCAAGGCGTGTATTATGGCACGACACCAGGTATTACCCACTCACTGGATCCAGGTGCGTGTTGCTTGATTTATTTTCATTGATTGCGTGGTGACATCTGGTTTAACAGGAATGGACTGGAGACTTCTTCAAGCGCGTCACTCTGGAGTCCCTGGGGCTGGTTGTTCAGCTGGGGCACACGCCTGGGTCCTTGTGCACAACAATGCGGCGCGGGAAGTACAAGTTCACCTTGATCGATGTCAACAGGATCCACAATGTCGCAGTGCAGTTTTGCGCGTGCGATACGCGAATCAAGCATCGCCAGCAGCTGATGCGGGCTTGTTGGTGGCCTGCGACGGTCCGTGATCCCTCGACTTGTGCGACCTTCACGGTGATTCGGCTTTTTGAAAAAGTCAACTGTTTGGGAAAAGTCTCGAGCTTCCATTTCCTGCGGTCTCTGGAACTGTTGACGAACAGCAACGGGCTGAACCCTCTTCCGGTGAGCTGTGGACGTTCTGGGGCCGCAGGGCAGTTTTGCTAACTAACTGTTTTATTTAAGAATCGCCGCCGAGCTTTCATCCACATTGTGCGGCAATACCGGATGATGGAGATGATGAAGCGTGCGGGGCGTGGTCATTCTTCCTCTGGTGTCCGCGGTACGGCCCAGGGCGAGTTGGCTGACAATTGCAGGGCGTGTCCCCAGCCCAACAAGAATCTCCCCGAAGGATGGGACAAGATTGATTGGAAGAACATGCCCGAGGATTTATCGTGAGTTTATGCATTGAGTCGTTGCGTGTGGGACTAATTGTTGAGCCAGATACAAATACTTCCTGTTCTTAGCGCAAGATTGCAATTTCAGACTCATCAATCGACCCGATCGTCGATGACGGCCTAGGGTACTTCTGCAACCGGGAACAGTACAAGAAGTTTTTGGCGAACCACGTCGACGACGAGGAGATCTCGACGTGTTCGGGCTTCCAGGCCATGTTCTTGGCCAACGCCAAGCGCATCAAGGGCATTCAGATGACGGGCGTGGGTGGAGTGACGTGCACGCGCGCCATAACATGTGGCGTGCAAATGGAATCGGCGACTTACAGCATGGGGAGAGGTGCGTAAGCCAGTTATATTTTTTGTTATGCGCTGACATGCGTGTGCTAGATTTTCCAATATGGATTTCATATTTTTCTCCGCAGTCCTTAATACGATAATTTTATGTCTCATTCTATCCTACGACATCGCATGTCAATACAGCAAAAAATTCTGGTCCCAGATGGGCGGATTACCGGCAGCAATGCACCTCGATCCGAAGAAGATCTCGGTCTGGTTTAAAGTGCCAAACTTCCACATCCTAGGGCACAAATGGCCGTGTCATTTCCCGTTTTCCTTCCATTGGATGTGGGGAGCGGGGATGACCGACGGCGAAGATGTGGAAAAAAATTGGGAGTTTACCAACGGCACAGCAGGCTCGACCAAGATGATGGGACCCGGGGGCAGGCACGCTTTCCTGGAGGGACTATTCGCCTTCCACAACTGGATGCGAACGGTCTCATACAGGAAGATCTTCGCGAATCGGCTGGCGCGTGACCTGAAGGAGGGGCAGAAGCACAAGGAGGCATTTGACGCATTTACTGAGCTCATTGAGGGTGAGAAGCCGGAGCTCGTGGAAAAGTGGAGGGGTTGGGTGAGGGATTGGGAGTCAACGCAGCATACGGATGGGCACAGCTCGCCATTTGAGATGCCAAGGCCAGGTACGTGGAACGTGATGATTACCGAATTAGGAATTGATCTCGCATAGAGGAACCTATGAAGAAGTTGCGAGTGTGGCTAGGGGAGGAGGAATTGACGCGGACAGGCGCCGGCGTCAAATAGAGCGGCATCACACCTCCAGTACCTTCATCACGATGGGTCTGGAGCTCGAGCAGAGCCAGTGAGTATCGGCGGAACAAGGATTGGCGTGGTACTGACTACTCATCGACTCCTAGGCGAATCTTGTCAATAGATTTGGCAGCGGTCAAGGATCCATCGATGTCGCAGCAGTTCGACTTCGTGAAGCGGAAGACGGGGCTGGCGAAGCGTATCCGTCGTTTTCGCAAGCTTCAGCGGACGTACATGCCAGCACTGGTCACGTATCTGACGGCGTCGCAGCGGGAGGTCTGGGAGGATACCAGCTGGGGCCCGAAGCTACAAAGCTGTTCATGCCGTCCGAGCTGGGAGCGGGATGCAGGCAGAAGGCGTGCGAGAAGGGATTGGACAAGATCGAGGAGGAGATGTGTGTGGCTGAGCTGCAGGAAACACTGGAGGAGCTGCACCAGGCGTTGCGCGCGTGGACCGCCACAAACCGCTTCAGGCACCGGAACACAACGGGCCAAAGAGTGCTGACACGCGGGCAGGGAGTGCTACGTCAAATCAGCATCCGAATCCACAAGGCGAAGTTGCGCTATCGCTACGCGCGCAACGCTCTTCTGAGGCTGCATGGGCACGGTGGATGGGAAAAGGATTTCCACGTACTGAGCGATGAGGATGTGCAAGGGATAAACGAACGGGCAGTGAGCGCCGAGGAGTTGGCGGAGCAGGAGAGGCTGCGACGGCTGGGGGAGATCGTTACCGGGGGGATGGCGGCCGCAGCTATAGTGGCGGCTGGGGAAGGGACACATACCATGTCATGGATATGGTACAGCACCAAACTCAACGGCGACGAGGACGTGGTCGACGGTAAGTTGGGTGTTCATTGGCAAGATAAACTGTATAACTGATTGAATTTGAAGCCCTGCGTGTGGAATGGTGCAAAGTGTATGCGCGTATGCGCCGCTGGCACGAGGACATCGTCCTCGTGGAGGAGGAAATGCGGCAGACGATACAATATGGGGCGTGGAAGGGGGCTCAATGGGAATTGCGTGCGAATGCGAGGACGACGGCGATGTCGGCGGCGTTGGCGGAGGGCGTGCGCGCGTATGCGATGGAACACGTACAGCGCGAGCGAGAGACCTGTCAGAAGCTGGTGAGAGACTGGGCCGGTCTGCGTGAAAAGGCGAGAGCATATTCGGAAGGGGTGAGGGAAGAGGTTGAAGTGGTGATCGAGGTCGACGCAGACGGTGACGGTGAAGATGCAGAGGCGGATCCAGAGGGTGATGTGGATGGGGAGGAAATTATAGATGACGACGGCGATATGGGGGGAAGAGGATGAAGAAGACGAGGACAATATTTAATCGGCCATTGTATCCGGACAGGTGCAATGGAATGGGTTAGCGTAGCCGGGGACCGCTGGGTGACGGCGTTGATGGTCATGATGCGCTCTGCGAGGCGGAGCGCCCGATGTAAAGAGAAGATCGGAAGGCGGGCCGGCGGAATTGAGGCGTATACGAATTAGACGAATTAGGTTGTAGAGATGGTCCGAAGATGCATAGAATTTTGATGGATGTCTTGTTGACGAGATATTGAATGATGCGAGAGTGCTGAATCTGGTTGAGAGTGTTGGAGTGGCCCAATATGGATAGATATCACTTTTGGTGCCCCAGACAGACGGGCCATCACGTTCGGCGGTGCACTCCGTGGCGGCATCGTTTTGCCGAGCTGCTAACATAGTATTAGGTAAGGCCGAAGACGCCGAGGGGGGTGTTAGCAGGTCATGACAGCATGATGGCAAGAATACCATCATTCACGGGCGCATTGTATTGCGCCTATGTTTTACTGGGCAGCAATTGGTGCAGGAAATGCAATGTGACGTGCGGTAATTATTGCGTACAATGCATTATGACTACTTGGGCTTGAGGGCCATTGCTTCGCATGGCGTATCCGAGTTGTTTCTTTTATACTTTAAATTTATATCTACCATTGATCAAAACTTAGTTTGTGTCAACCGTTTCCGGTGGGTACATCTCATCCTCCTCCATTGGCTGAAGTTGATATTATTATTATTTTTTGACGTTTGGCATCTACTTTCAACTCTTCCAGATCTACCGCGTCAATATTCCTCTTTTACCAACGTGTACAGAGGGGTTATTCAGTGTACTCCACGGCCTCAGGAACACTGGGTCCCATGGTGTTATTCTACCTCATTTCTGGATAAAAGTGCGCCGAATTCCCGCGATCAGTCTTCCAAGCATAAAAAGATCTTATCAAACGTTAACGGCGGGGATCAAGTCCAGTCGCAGAGCTAAGAAGTTTTCCCTCGTATCTCAGGTGAGTGATCTCATCCAGTACTTACTTCTAATTCCCTTAGCTCATGCCGCAAGTAGCCGGTCGTTCCTGATATAATCTTCTTTTCCGGAAAAACTTGGACTATCACAGTGCCTTCAGCAGTGGATCCGCGGGACAATACATCCGATCTGTGGTTCAAATAATCATGTGGTAAGATACTTATACCGTTTCGGACCTTCTTCCTATATATTTTTCAGATGCCGGGGCGAGATGAAGCAAAGGTGTTTCACTGCGGGACATGTGGACATCAATCAAGTGCCATGACAACGCATGCTGCTTGTGTTCTCCTTCAAGGAATGTCAACGAAAACTCGAACGTCCTGATAAAACAAGCACACGGTGACACTAGACGTTCCAACTCGCATACTTCCTAAGCCTTGAATACCTGTATATCGGACTTGGACGTGGGCGAAGGAAAGAGAATATCCGGTGTCATAATATAGCCCTCATCTGTTGGCCGACGGCGCTCTGAGTATTGATCGCCCATGATCTCGACGAAGTTTCAATCACGAGTGAACGTCACAGCCGGCAACCAGGCGAGTGACAGCCTGCACCAGATTATACTCCGCCTACTGCAGGTGGCTGCACCCAGCCCAAATTAGCTAGTAACGACATTTTACGGTGAACAAGGGTGATCAAAGCCACTAACAAGCAATATGCTTAAGTGAGGCCTAGAAATTCGACACCTTACTTACTCAATGCCTTATTTTTACCAATTCATTACACGTGCTAGCCCAATTCCCAAAAGTATACTGAAGCACTCAAACAAGGTGAACAATCAGTAGCTATACAGCACCCAGCACATAAATCGCGGAATTAATTGAAAAGCCCCAACAGCGGCGAACTTGACCGGAAAGTGCTGCTTCAGAAAGATATAAGGACCGCACGCACGTCGGAAAATCGGCCGCAGATATATCTTCAGTAATGAAGCATGCGTAATTCAAAGCTCCTTAAGGAAGGAGACCACGAGAAATTACCATAAGTAGAAAGATTTCCAACACGAAGCCTCTACGTCACTCGACACAAAACACCCTCACTTTGGCGGACAAACGGAGATAAAACCGAGTTTAAAAATAAATTTTTAAAACTCGGAACATTTTTTAGTGACAAACCCAGTTCTGCCGATCACTCATTCTTCGATCACAGCAGAATGCTAAATGTTCCATGTAGATCTCTTTGTCCGCTGTGAGCCCGTCGTTGCACAAAGTGGCAGAGCAATCAAACACTTTAATGACCCAATCAAAGCGTGTCGCGATGGACGGAATTGTCCGGAGGAAAGGTTGGCAGTAGGTGCAAATGTCTCGAAGTAATCAACATCCAGTACCTGGGTGAAGCCTCACGCAACGAGACGAGCCTCGTACTAGTCGATCTCGCCATTGGCCATCCGTTTGAGACGAAGCGCCCATTTGATCCGACGACATTTCGGCCGACTCGTCTTGAAACAAGCTCGTCCGCTTCCATCTCCACGTCCATCGCCGCATCGCCTCTTTCACCGTAGGTGAGTCCGACATATCTCCCATGCCCACAAATCCGTAATCAGCATAGTTCTCACTGTGTCGCAGTAATTTCTCTCGCTGCGTCGCAGCCACTGCGGGGACGTGTGAATTTTCCATCGATGAAAAGGGCCTTGGAAAATGTTGACAATTTCCCAAGGAAATGTTCCTAGAATTGGAGAAAGTATGGCAAAAGTATCACTTTCCCAGTCCCTCTTCCACCCCGGAAAATTGTTGCTTTTCAGCAAAGGAAAATGTGAAGAGCAAGGGATTTGCTTTGTTCCCTCCTTTTCCATTGTGGAAAAATGTTTATTTTCCACCAACGAAGAGCTGCGTGAAAAGGATTCATTTTCCCCCACCTTTTATTGAGTAAGGAAAATCTCCTTGGGACCTGGTCAACATTTTCCAAACCACTTTTCTTTGATGGAAAATTGTCTGATCCCCGCAGTGAGCACCACTCAGTTTCTCTAGTTTTGAGGCCTCAGCTGATCAGACTCGCAGCAAATTTCTCACTGCGGCCGTATCCCCGTGGCTCAGACAAAAACCAGCCTCCTCGCCCCTTGCTCATCCCTGCTTTTGGCTGCTCTCCCTTTAATTTTGTACGTCGCTCACTTGCAATCTTGGGTTTCTGATCTGTTGAATCTTTGCCGTCGGTTACTCATCTTACTCTGTGAATTCGCTCTTCCTGGGTGGTGGACCGTAAAACTATGGTTCAGCTGGATCGTTTGAAGACAAAACCTGGTTACTTGAGACCTCAAATAGTGTTAAAATCCCACAAAATTCTTGAACGGCAAGTTCAGCGGGCCACTCCGATTTGTTCCTTGCGGCGATGCCAGTGGACTGCGGGAATTCGACTGCTCAAATCCGGATCGGGAATGTTTCCATCGCCAATACAATGCGCTCCTGCGGTTTTGTCTGGAAAAGTGAGTTTCTCCTGAAATCCCTACTTCCCAGTCGCGATGTCATTCGCAATCCAACTGCATCCGGAGAGTCTTCTCTTTTAACAGCTCAGAATCCTTTCCCGCCGCAGCTCCCAATGGTTGAACTTCCTGCGGTTGTTTTAAAAAAAATTGTCTCTCTTCTGAAGCAAACGGCCAAACCGTCGTGGAATCTCTTCGCTTCCGGGCGACGGCTGCCAATCGTACCCCTTGATGGTCAGGCGATTCCTTGCCGTAACTTAAGACAATTTTCCAGGACTTTTCACCCAATTCAACATAGCAGCTTCATTTTCATTTATTTTGCAGATTGCCAGAGCGAAGCGACGGCACGTCTTGTTCCATGTCATAGAAGTCGAGACAGATGTTCCCTTTCCCAATAGGTTTGCACTGAGAATATCTACAAGGATGTATGTCCACAGAAGTCTCCGATGCTTGCGCTGTGGCACGCAAAATTCCTCTCACTCTAGCTGCTAAGTTTCTCCATCTGACACCGCCAATATCACAAAATCTTTGGCTATAAAACACTCTGGTATTCTGCTTGAGATGAAAAGAAATTCCGAACCAAACCAAGGACTGGTTTTGCCTCCATTTACATACAAATATGGCTCGTCCTTGGGGGATGGCGCACCAGCTCCATCCGGTCTTACTCTCTCGCTGCTTTCTAAACTTGATTCTGTATTGCACTTCTTGAATTGTTTTCTGGACTGCTGATCCATTTATGTGACATTAAGCACCAGGTCTCTATCTCGGCGCTCTTAGCTTCGCATCTTTAGTTTGTGTCTTATTGACCGAACCCACATTGTCAAAAACTCACTTCTTGCCTCTGAATCGCTCTGCGTGCCAAACGGGAACTCGCTCCAGGCCGAAAATTTGAGGATAGACTTCATCCAGCCGCCATATCTTCGTCAAAAAAAAAGATGACCATGGAAATCATTCCTAACGCCTCACTGGTAAAGGTCGCAGTTTCCATTACCCACATTGGCTCACTCAACGCAGCAAGACTCCCGTCCGTCAGCGTTTCAGAGAAAGCCGCATTTATTATCTGCCTCGCCGTACACCGTAAATTGCCTGACCGTCGCTGAAAGCGCTGCAATATTCAATCTCGTCCGCTCGTTATTTGCATATTCTTACCTCCACGGCCGGCGCCGCGCAAACGAAAACAGAGAAATAACAAGACAAAAGACAAACACAATTGCCCTGTTGAGCACCCGAGCACGAAATTAAATAGGCTGTCTCCAATCCAATTATATATACCGCCATCTTGGGGAGACGGTAGGGGTCTCGCCTCGTCTGGCCCCACGTTTCGGTGTTGTCATCTTGCACTTCTTCACTCAATTTTGTTGAAGTTGGTTTTCTGCTGCATATCTAAGGTTCGCAATCCAGTTGTCCCTCCCGTCGACCACATACAGTACCCCTCTTTCTCCGTGGGACTCAACCTCGTCGTACCGGGCATCTCTCGGGTCTTATTATACACACACAAGTCATCATCAATATTTGCTGAAACACCAACTCGACCAAAAAAGGTCCCTTTACCCGAAAATCACATGCTTCCTCGAGAACCGACTTTTGATTAGGCTGCTCTAAGAGCAGAACTGGAGATTGATTCGAGTCTTCTGAATATGGCGACACCAAGTACACAAAGAAGCGAAACAGGAAGACGCGATTCCGAGACCGTTCTAGATAAATTGCTCATTCAAACACTCGACACAAGTAAAGACAAATCCAAGAAAAGTCTCAATCTCTTTGGTCTTGCGTACTTCACCGCGAATCCTCTTTTCGCCGCCATCAGCGGAGTGACTAAGAACGTCGGCAAGCAACTGCTTTGGCCCAGACTTGGCGCTCAATCATTTCGCACTGCGCGTCTGGGGCACTTCAGCCACTGCGCGCACGCCGACTTAAATGCCCTTCTACCTGCACTGCGGCTCCCAAACGAAACCTTTGTGTTTCTACTGTGGACCTATTCTCTCGTAGACAGACGCTCTATACAATCTTGCTCGTACCTCGCTGTATAGAACCCCCACACAATCACCATCTTCAAGACCCACATCCTCTGATCGCCACGTTTTCGCTGGGAAGTGTGCAGCAGTACTTCAAAAAGACTCAGGCTTCTTTGCTCAGGTTTTTGTGTTTCCATGCTCCGGCTAGCTTATCTTCTTTCTATATAACTGCCTATTGACTCCATCTCACGTCCACTTTCATTCAATTCATTTATTCATTTGGCTACATCCCCAATGGAACCTGTCGCCGCTCAGGAACAAAATTCTGCAAACCAAGTATCCTTTCACGGTGAAGTTGTTCGACCGCGCCAACAATGCAAACTTCTTCCGCCACCATATAGGCACGCTGGGGAACCGGGTGGCTCTCCGTGTTCGTCAAACGATGCTTATATGGATTCGTTCAAGCCGCCTGTTATGATGCGTACTGTGCAAATAGATGAAGTCCATGCACGCTCGAGCGGCCTGTGTTCCCGATCTCCCTACCCGCGTATCTCCCTCTTCGCGATTTTAACTTCCCCTTGGGCCAGGTACACAGGCTTTCCCGCGCTGGCCACGCAAAAGGAAAAGAATTCAATCAAGGCAGGTCTTTGGCATTCTGGTACCAAACCGCCTCCTGCGCGCTTGTTCTGTCATGCTCGGGGTCCGGCCTGTTTAATTCTGCTCCGATAGTATCGCTGCTGGCGTTCGATGCATTCTCTGAGGCGCTTCACTTGCGCGACGGGGCATTTGACTTCAAAACGAGCGCTGGACCAGCATTGAATAGCCGGCGCTTGTTGAGATTGTTGGACAGATCCAATGCTCGATATTTTAGCGCTGGAAAATCCAGGCATCCACACTCTTTGATGCAGATTTGACAAGGCTAACGCTCGCCCTTCCACCATAAAAGGATTCGTCTTGAAGTGCTTGCTTCAGTCGACCTGCCCACAAGATTTCGCAAATGGTGCCTCAGTGTAGGTCTTTCTACCCCACTGTTGCAACCTCCACTGACCCCGCGGCTTGTTTAGTTACTTGCTTCGTTCTTGCGTGCCTCGCCCTTTATGTCGTTCCTGGCGTGGCAGGCCTCGACTTTGGCTCTTCGCAGTGGATCTGGACAAATGAGCTTTCTGCCCCGGGAGCCATCGCTCCTATTGGTGCACGAGCCTTCCGCAAAGACTTTGTCCCTCCACTCGGTAGAACCCCCGTCCAGGCCGACATAATCGTCACAGCCGATGATGCGATTACTACGCTGTATGTCAATGGCGCTGTGGTAGGCACTGGCGGAGACTATCGATATGCGGAGCGTTTCTGTGTCGCCTTACGCCCTTGTCTCAATGTATTTGCGGTCACGGCTGTTAACGGCGGGGGCCCCGCCGGGCTCCTTGCGGCTATTCAAATTTCTTATAGCGACGGTACCACCAGTACCATAATCTCTGACACCACCTGGTGCTTTTCAACTACCGTGCCGAACGGTTACGAGCAGCTCTTCTTTGACGATAATAGCTGGGCACCTGCAGTTGCTGAAGGTGTGTACGGTGCTGGCATTGCTCCTTGAGGGCCAATCGCCATTCCGTCGACGCCTCCAGTGCTTTCGCTCACGAACGCCAATTGGATCTGGACAAACGAGGTGGTGAATGGTGTTGCGCCGCTTGGGCCCGGCGCTTTCCGTTACACGTATACGCCTCCCACTGGGCAGGTTGCGACCTCTGCCACCATCATCATCATCGCGGACAATGAATATTCATTGTATGCGAACGGTGTGTTGATAGGGTCCGCAGACAACTTCCAGGTTGCCCAACAGTACACTATCGACTTCACTCCGGCTCCGAACGTTGTGTTCGCAATTAATGCCACTAATGCCGGTCCTGTCAACAATCCCGCCGGAATGTTGGCTGCGATCGAAATCAACTCGGCCAACTCAGAGTGCAACTGCACCTCGGGCGCGTATCTGAGGACTGACGGTACCTGGAAGTCAAATACGGGTGTGTGCTCTACTATTTCTTCACGGCCTCCAACTCACTCCTCGGTTGATCTAGGTACCCCCATTGGTTTCCAGTTGCCTGGTTTTAACGATTCCAGCTGGCTAGCCGCTACGCTGGAAGGGGTGTATGGTGTGGCACCGTGGGGCATCGTTCCCGTGACCTCGGTTCCCGGACCAGTCGTTGCAATTGCAGGCGCCCCGGTCACTAATGCAACCACCAAAGAGGGTTGAGGCTAGTGGTAATCCAATAATCGTCCACCTAAGACCATTCCTTTTTTTTCTTGTAGTCTCTCTCTGTACTTTGTTCTATATTTCATGGTCTTACCTCCGTATAGTTTGATGGATTTATCTGTGGATGTGATGAGAACTCAACCCTTCACCCTGAATTAGCTCGGAAAGGTGAGTGTCCCGCCAAGATGTCCGATTTCCTCGGATACATTGTACCCGGCTGAACGCAGACTTCGTCGGCTGATGGGTTTCCTCCGCTGAAGAGCGTTGTCAGTGGAGTGATTGCCCTCTGGGACATCGCCGAGGTATCTCTCGCGCTTGCTTGCAGATATATCAATGGATCCTCACCCGCCGTTATCCAAGCACGCAAAGCATTCAAAGACGGATGCACTGGACATTGCACAGCGAACGCAGGCAATCCTCGACGTTGTAGCCGATGCTGTTCCAGACGGCTCTAGGATTGCGACGCCAATGCTGGAGAGCATCCAGCGCTTCGAAGTTTAAAACATTCTCTTTTGTCTTAATGTGAATATCCTGGCATCTAAATCATATCCACAGTCTGCTGCATCAATTCAGTGAACGTCTGAATCAAATTGCCCGGGCAAGGACCCTGTCCCGTGTTTGTCATTTGAATCGAAACACGCGTACCCTTGCAGATATGAGGCGGGCATTGGACGATGCTTACAGGGATCTCATTGTACGTCGGCGATTTCATCGACCAACACAAGCTGATTTCGGATCGGCAGGCCGCTTCCATGCTCCGCCTCGAGGTGAAACACGCGCAAATGACCTCGAGGCTCATCGTTCTCGACGCGACTATAGTCAGTATTGTCCTATTCTTCACAGATCGATACTTAGCGAAGCTGCAGAACGATCAATTGGCTCCTCGAACTTCTGAGATTCTGTTCCACTCAAGATTGATCATTTTTTTTGGCTTAACCCCGTGCTAGATAACGCTTGGAATCTCGCGACCTAGGTGATACAAAACTCGACATCACCCGAGGAAGAATGAGGAATCCCCCGTTCTTCACCCAGATATACATACGCCCTTACCATGTTCACTCTCGTACCTAGGCAACGAGCCGGGGTAAACACAAGCCGCCTACCCAGTATTCTTTTGTAATAATTTATCTGCTATCTTTTCTTCCTTTGCTCGTCTGAATCTTCTCCCCATTGTATGTCGTTTATTGGATGACCGTTTGAGTTTACGCGTTTGATGAACGGATCGCCGGGATTCAAACTGGGCATGAAACTGGAGCCCTTCCCGATTATTTGCGGAAGCATATTCGTCGACAAAGCTGTCACCGGTCCTTTGATCACCTATACCCAGCACCTCGGGCTCCCGACAATCATGCAGCCGAGAACAAATTCCAAGCGCTTCTCGTCGTAATTGTTGTAGCCTTCCCGAGTCCGTTCTGGAGTGCAAAGCAAAAGCAAGAGCAGTGAGTCAGGAAAGTGTAGCTGGAGGATGCCAAGTCGAAGCGAGATCTATGTACGCCTCGACTTGACTCGAGTGTTAGACGGGAGAGATCGAGAAAGGAAATGACGCAGTCAAGGCAAGTGTCGAAAAGAGACATGGTGGTGAAAAGGCGCTTGCTGTAACACAACACGCGAGGCAAGGGTCGGTCGTCATTACGCCGCACTCTTCCCGCGGGGCACAGCCCTATTGAATAAGGAAACACATAAATATATCCGCAATCCGCACATGTACACCCGCCGCGTAGCATCATTATTGTAGTCTGCACGACAAAGAAAAGGAAAGAGCCCAATCAAGCGAGTGAGGCTACCCCTCGCGGGTGCGATAAATGCAATGTACGAGGATCGCGCCCCGCCTATAACTGCACCACCAGTCGGCAATGACACTCGCGCCGTCACCCTGCGCGCCTCTCCTCGCACCTCTGTCTGAGTATGCGACACGCTGTCGTTTTCCAGCTGCACTGGGCTCGACTCGATTAGCCTCGCGAGCGCCCCGCGCGCCGGTCCCACAGCCATGATCATCATCTGGGGCAGCAGAGGTCGTCGACTCGTCTGTACCCGAGGGTCGTAACCTCGGCAACAAGTAGTAAGACTCGCACCTCCTGCGCGCGGCCCTCGTGGCTTCACCTGCCGCCGAAGGGAAGGGACAGGAGAGTAGGCGGAAGCCAGGAGAAGAAGGCAAGGATAGATGGTGAAGATGGGGAATGAGGCAAAACGGAGGAGGTAGCAAGGAGCGGGAGAGAAAAAGGAAGCAGGATGAGGAACAGGAAGGAAAACTTGAAGGAAAGGAACTTCTTAGGAAGCACACCTCATCAAAAGTGAATTGGGCGGCAAGCTCGGTGAGGACGGCACGTTCGTGGGCTCCTGTAGGCGTGTCAGTACGAGTACGACGTGAGAGAAGAGCGGGAAGGGAGGGCGGTGGAGGGTCCCTAAAACGGAAATCGACGGGGAAGCGGAAAGGTGATGAGGAGCAACAAGCACCGCGATACGTCTCCGACGCCCACACCCACGCATTTGAGGAGCGCCGCATGGCAGCCTGTCACCCACACCAGATTCGTCAGCAGCGCGCGCACCGTATCGGGCGAAAAGGAGATCCACAACAGCTAGCCCAGCTCAGGACCACAGACAGAGCACACCGCATGCTCAGACCTGCATCGCACGCACCGACATGGACGATTCACGCCCTCCGCTGCTATTCATCTCCTCTGCACTAGCGAATTCCCGGCCAGGACCCCATCTCGAGCGGCACTGCGCGTGCTGAGCAACGCCAGAGGGCGGACAATCCCCGCAGGCTCCCAACGCAGCCACAAGCAGGAGCTGCGTGCATCTCCACGTACCCGTACCCCGTTGAGAAGGCGCACTCGTCGGGCTCGTACGACATCACGTTGACAATGTGCAGCTCACCACATGCGAGCACACGCGCACGTACCGCCCATGGCTCCCCGCATCTTCATCTGGCTGCGGGCCGCGCCCCACGCATGCACACACAAGGCCACCTCGCACGCGCACGCCCACCAGCGCTGCGACGGTCTGCATCTGCACGCGCGCTTCGCCCCGGGCCCGGAGCGAGCATCCACTCCTGCCCGCCACGCAGGATACACTGCGACGCGGGTGCCACCGGACGGGCGCGGCTAGGAAGGGTGGGCATCGCATAATCGCATTGGGCCCTGCGCCAACACCGACTGTGAGCTATTACAGCTCGGAGAGACAAGCCTGCTGCACCGCACATGCGTACGCGTACCTACCTCTCTCTCTCCCCGCACCCCCTCTCCCTCCCCCTCCTTCTCCAAAAGAAACGCATACTCACCCTTCCCGTCTAACAAATCCACCTTATTCCCCGCGAGTACTCAATCCATTTCTAATCCCGGCGAACGAAGAAGCAGTGATCCATGGGTTGCGGTTGTTTAGGGTGCAAGTCAAAGTGATTTATATACGTCTCGACTCGAATTGGTGTCGGACGAAAAACGAGAGATTCAGAAGATGACTAGGGCTGCGGGCCGAAGCCGTATAAGACGGTTTTACGGCAACCGTAAAACGGCAGCCGTACCGTCCCGTCGCACCTCTGACGCTCCCTCCCGACGGGACGGTATATGCCGTCCCGTACACCGTAATACCCGTCAAAAATACGGCCGTATACGGGGTACGGTACGGCATGTACGGCTATCCAAATTGAGCGAAAAGAGACAACCGGGAACTTGCGAAGAATGTAGATCCCGCACTGATACCGCCGACGCAGATCCCAATCAGATCATAGCTTCTCTTTGACCACCATGTACGGCTGTGGATTCACCTCAGCAATTTCCCTCTTTCACATTTGATTCAACTGCACTTCTGGCTGTTGGCTCACTTACTTGCTACCTGAGGCCTGGATAGACCCACGCGTTCTAATAGCACACAGCTTCGGAGCATTATCAAAATCGTTCGAGGTAGCCCACAACGTCGTCAAGAATGGATCTGGGAGGTTAAGATCTCACCGGCGTTCATGGACAACGAGCTCGGGCGGGTGGCGCTGATGCTTATCCTCGACGTCAGGACTCGTTGGTCTTCAACGCATCAAATGATGAGTGAGTGTGAATTTATTTCACAAGGCAGAACTAACCACAAAATCATAGGACGGGCTATTGATTACCGTTCCGTCATTGATAATTTCGTGGCCAAAAACCGTGATCTCCGGCACCTGGAGCTCTCGGACGCGGACTGGGACGCCATAATGATGGTTACAGGATGGTTAAAGTCCTTCCGCACCGCGACAACAACGATGTCAACCACCAAGAAGCCGATGCTTTCATTCACCACGACCATTTTTCGCGGGCTTCAGGATGATTTACGCACCACAATCAAGAATCTCCCTATTGGCACACCTTCTGTGTTGCGTAACGGACTGCTTGAGGCTCATCGCAAGCTGAGTGATTATTACTATAAGTTTGATCAGTCGCCGTACTATACCTGGGCGGCCTGTATGTCTTTTAACTCTCTGTTAGCATCTGATGTGCTGACTCTGTTTAGTACTCGATCCGCGCATTTCTTATGATGGGCTTCGTGCCGACTTTGAGGGGGACGACGACCTCATTGACCACCTCAAAAGTGCTAAAGATCGACTGGAATCTCATTTCCACATGCACTACGCCAACAAGAAGTCCCCAGCACGTCCATCTCAGCTCCCGCAACCTTCTTCGCAGCAGCAGAAGGGATCGCCACAGAAGGACTTCACTGCGCGTTATCGCGTCAAAGACCGAGAGGTAATTGACGAGCTCCAACAGTACTACAAGCTTCCGCGTGAGGATTTCGACCTTTGTGATCCCGTCGAGTGGTGGTTTGGCCGTCGCGCTCAGTTCCCTAACCTGTTCTGTCTCGCACGTGATATTCTCACTATTCCTGGTATGCATTTATCTTACTTCCTCAATTTTTTTACTCACTCAAACGACTCATTCAGGCTCTGCAGTAGCCGTCGAACGTGTTTTCTCAGGTGGCCGGGACACCATTTCTCTTCGCCGAGCCAGCCTGAAGCCCGAGACCATCCGAACACTGATGATTGTGAAACAGCGACTCCGCCTGGCACGTATGGCGGTGAAGGAGTTGATTGGTGATAGTTAGCGCACCTGTACGCTCTTGTAATGCCTCGCTCAATTTTTTTTACGCCCCGTACTGCCGTATTACGGCCGTTTTTGCCCCGTACCGTACCGGCTGACCTCTGAGAATTTTTTGTACGGGACGGGATACGGTACGGTTGAAGACAAATACGGCCGTCGATCTGACGGCCGTCCCCGTATACGGCACGGCCCGCAGCCCTAAAGATGACAGCGCCAGCGGCCAGATTGGCGCCAGTCTGCGCACACGTGCCGTGCCGGGTCGGCAGCCGGGATGCCGACTGCTCCCCTCTTTTCTGCCTTTTCATGCAGGTTGTCGATCTTCCTCTTCCTAGATATGCACCGACTCGATGGCGTAGTGCTAACGCATCCGCTTATGGTACATAGTGATATTCCAGATGTTAGGTGGAAGAGGCCGGTTCAAATCCGGCTCGAGTTGTGCGGCAGCACGCTTCTCCGTTTGTTTTTTCCCTCTTCCCTTTCAATGAATCTTTCAGAAGTCTCACCGCATCTACTGAAATTATTGTGTAGCGACAGTCGCCGGCCTACTTGGAGTCTGGCTGCGAAAGCGATCCCTTTATCTTCCCCTTGCCAATGGATATCCAAAATCTCACCCGGCGCGGTGGTGCACTATCATGCGAAAGTCGCCCGTTAGATTCCGGCTCGAATCACAGCATTGTTCGAAATCTGCCTCTTTTTTTTCCGCCCCCTTCGTGACTCTGCCCCGTCGTTTCAGCCGTCAAGTTACCCCGAACGTCATGCCTCGCCAGCCGACTTCTCGAGCTTATCAGCAGCCGCATATCTTCTCTCCACCGCTGTCTCTCTGGTTGTAATCCACTCTCGGTGCATGAATCCCTCCCATACCACATAACGGGAATTTATTTCTGCCAATATTCAAGCGTGGCATACACACTCGGTGGGTGTCACCTCTAAGGGAGTAGGTTCCTAAAAAAAAAACAGTAAATATTCACCGTCTCATGCACTTACTTATGATGACCTTAGTACCAAGTGAGTCTGATTTAGATGCGAAAGCGCGTTGGGTTCATTCGGCCATTTATTCGGCCTAGGTCCCAGCTGTAAACTGACTCGGTGGCGAAATGTCTCGCGTCCACTTCACTTTCATCAGTCACTACACATTTGCGGTTCGTAAGTGGAAATTGCCCGTTCGATTCGGGCCCGAGACATCATTTGACGAGAGCTTTGTTTTTTTTTGGTTTCTAGTGCTTGCTACTCACATAAGACTGCATCGTCTGACTGCCTTGATAATCTCGGGAGTCTAGGGTCGAAATGGAATCTCCACCTGCTGGTGAGTCGGTCTATACAATACTCGGTCAATTCTTCATATAATTTAGAGATATACGATTGAGACTCAAGATGGATGTCACTCGGTGGCGAAAAGCATCAACATCCAACCCAAATTCAATACTTCTCCGGCGGAATTGTCGGTGGAAGTCGCCCGTTCAAACCGGCTACGAGGCATGGGTCTTCGGGGGCGGTTTTTTTTCCCCTAGTACCGGAAGAACTTAAGAAGAGAACAGAACTTCCTCCTCCCAGGTCCCTACAAGATTTGTCAATTGAGATCTACTCTGGTGCAAACCTGTTCGGCCTATCAAATGATTGAATCTCGAAGTTGTGAGTTAAGCACCTATGCAAGTTATCCAGGGTGAATTCAACTAATATACCGACTCGGTGGTAAAATGTATTGCGTCCACTACACGTTAAGCGGAAACGTTATCAGGTTGCAAGTGGAAGGTGCCCGTTCAACTCGGGCCCGAGTCCTGCGCAATTCCGTAGTTGCCAAAAAAAAAATCTTCCTCTTTTTTTCTGGTCTGGAGTTTAAACCGCGAAGACTATTGGATGTTACACCGCCGGTGAGTTGATTTTTTTAATACCGCAGTGGGAAACAAATTTACCAAGACATGTATTCAGGGTCAATTCATAGTGTATACCGAGCCGATGGTGAAATGTATTTCGTCACTCCACATAAGTCCTGCATACAATGTTGGAGCTAGTTGCATTCGAACCGGATTCGAGTCATGTGTCGTCAAGCAATACATATGTTTCCCTCCACTTCTTCTACGTGCCGAGGAAAAGAGGACAGAAGTCATTTAGTTGGCCCCTACAAACCATGATCGGGCGGTTTTCATCGGCAGGTGAAATGCGCGAGACCATAATACAGGCCTCCCCAGCCGGCGTGGACTTATAGTGGAATTTGTTCGGCCTTAATTCAAGGGATACACCGACTCCGTGGCGAAATGTGTCGCATCCTCCTTAAATTCCGAGCGTTCTTTGCCGCTAAATTTCTGTGGAAGTTGCCTGTTCGATTCGGGCGGGAGTCATAAAAGACCATTCGTGGCTTTTTTTCTGCATCATACTCGAAAACGATTCCCTCGACTGACTTGATAATCACCTAACTTGTAATATATCTTCCTCCTCCTCCTCCTCCTCTTATGGTTTAAATCCTCCATTAGCTGGTGACTCAGTCCATGGTGGTGAATTCATGTGCAATTTTGGATGCGACAGGTACACAGACTCGGTTGCAAAATGTATTGCATCCATTGCACATTCGGAACAAGTGGAAGTCGCCTGTTCAAACCACGCCCGAGTCATGACATCTCCACGATTATAAACTTTTTGTGCCCTCTCTGCAGCCATGAACTGAACAAGCCATTAGGAATTCCAGTCTCATTCCGTTCTCTCACTCTTTTTCTTCTTCATTGTTTCAAATCACCCCCATGCCCATTTCAGCATCGAAATTGAATTCCCACTGCAGTCTAGGATTCAGGAGAGATGCTAATTATTGAGCTATGCATTCAGGGTAATTCGAGTGGTGTATAGTCTCGGTGACGAAATGAATCGCATCCACTTCACATATAACGGCATTCAGTGTTGCGAGCAGAATTCGCTCGCTCGAACGGCGTCCAACATTATAGAGCCTCCTTTTTGTGTTCGCTGGCTTGATGAATCCATCTTGTCTCTTTCAGGATTGCTCCCGCCAACAAAAGTTGAATGTACGATGTGGGATGGACATAATTGTCTATGACCCACAGCTACCATTCCTAGGTGCGCGGTGATTCGGTGACGGATGGTCCATGTTTGAATATCTTATGTGAAATACCTCCAATTTATTTGGCAGAGCTCGCTCGCTCGATTCGGGACCGGGTCATTCGTAGTCGGGAATCCCATGTTTTATATTCTGTTCCATTTATTCCTTCGTACAGTAGTTTTATATAGATCTGAGCAGGTTACGAACCGGAAGAAGCAACTGACGACCAGAGTCCAGAGACCGCTTAAACATGTAGGACTCACTCACATCACAGCACACGAAGAAGGATGGGAGAATTTCCGGTTCGCCGCTCAGATATATGTTCTACTCTCGTACGTATCCGATCAGTCGGAGTGAAGGAAAACCGCCTACCCTGTGAGTACCTTACGCATCTGCTATTCTTTCAAATCTCATCCAGCTAATTCGTATTTTGTTACGAATTTGGCCGCTTCGGTAAACTCTCAGCCAGACTGAAGTTGTATGAGATAGAGATTTCGGGCCCGTGTAACAGGCATGGCTCGTAACTTACGCTACCAGATACAAACTGCAGATACTCGGAGATGCAGATAGCAGTTTCGCCCGCACCAAAATGAGAACCGGCAGTAAAAGCTATCTACAGAGGAGGAGTACTTTCTCTACAAAACCAGCTAACTCCGGCACCTACAGTACCTACTAACAGCATCTCGGAGATTGCCCACAGCAATTTAATTTGGCCCAGTATAGAACGACATCTGTCATTGCTACACCATATAAACAGATTCTAGCTCATCTCCGCTCAGTATCATCAAATGCCTGCCACGCCCTCCGTCCCAGTACTTGTGACGAGCAACATTACAACATGCTTGACAATATCTAGGAATACTTTGGAACTTCTTGCCCAGACCCTCAATAGCCCCTTCCTAGCAGCCCTGTCCAACACCGCTGGGTCTCTCTTGAAAAATATTCAGGTGAATTCTCGATAAATCTCCCGTGATCGAGAATCTCACTGTGGCTATAGCTCATTAAACAAAACAAGCGCGACTGCATTCAGTTGGTACAGCAAGCTCAGGAATTGCTCGATGTAGTTATTACTGTTCATCTTGCATCAAACACGGCTGGCGAGTTGCCACCAGATGTGTTGGGTCACATTGGAAAATTCACAGAGCATGTTGCGGGTCTTGGATGATCATTCTGGTTGATACTAACCCGTGACTGTTTAGAACCCTTCACAAAATTCTTGCCTTTGTTGAGGCTCAAGGACGGAGCAACAAACTCAAAATAATCTTTCAGCAGGGAGCAATGAGTGCATTGCTCAAAGATTGCAAAGCGGGATTGCAAGAGGGATTTGTCGATTTTCAAGTGAGTCAATGTCATATATTTGGGAAAAACTCGGCAAATAATATGTAGGTTGAATCTCTTTGGCTCATGAGGGATGTTACCAAGATGCAAGAGAATGCCGAGCAAAGACACCAAGAAGTGCTTGACATGATTGAAGCCCTCTCTGATACAGCAAGCTCAGATGCCGCATCCTCTGTATGGAGAATCCATCATCTGCCAGACATGACAATGACATATGTATTATGTATAGATGAGGAGGATTTACTTGAACCCGTATACCAGGTCAGTCATTTCCGAGGAAATTCAATAATTTTACCCAAATGTTTTACAGTTCCAACTCAATCTCTATGCTACCATCGGCGCCACAGATATTCTATGGTCGAGACTCCGAAATTGCGGAGATTTTAAGCCAATTGACCCCAAAATCACCCAGAATTGCAATTTTGGGTCCAGGTGGGATGGGGAAAACCAGCCTTGCAAGAGCTATCATCCACCATCCACACGTCACGGCCAGATATCATCAACATCGGTTCTTTGTTCCATGTGAATCTGCAACAACTAAGGTGGAGCTCGCGGCGATCATAGGAGCCCATTTAGGGTTGAAGCCCCGGACGCACCTTACTCGTGCTGTTGTTCAGCATTTCTCAAGTGGGCCACCAAGCCTCCTGCTCCTAGATAATTTGGAGACTGTGTGGGAGCCTACAGGGACTCGGAGGGATATTGAGGGATTTTTGTGCCTGCTTACAGATGTGGATCATCTTGCACTGGTGGTATGTCTAGATCTCACATGCTAAGAGCTTTACTCATCAATCTCAGATCACAATGCGTGGAGCAGAAAGACCGGCTAATGTTGCCTGGACTCGGCCATTTCTACTACCTCTGAAACCTCTGGTGCAGGGTGCTGCTCAAAAGATGTTCATGGAAATTACAGATGACAGATATGATATAGGTTCGAGCCGGGCCCGAATCATGCCTGTCTTCCTTCTTTTTTTCTTAGCCTTCGATTCCTCATCTCACTTTCTTCCCTATTTCATTCGCGCCCATACAGAAGCGTTTTGGGAAGCGATCGCGTGAGGCAGGAGCGAACCCACTAGGCAATTTGTTGAAATTTTATTCCGCCATGTATTGAGTCTAGGTCATACCTGTAGACCGACTTTGTGGCGGAAGGTCTCGCATCCACTTCATTTATAGCCTCGCATCGCATCGCTCGGGGCTGCGCAAGTGGTTCGGGGAAGTGGAGGAATCCGTGTTTGGCCGGACATCGATGTCCAGGCCTAGGTGGAAGTAGCCCGTTCGAACCGGGCCCGAGTGATCTGTTGTAAAGAACAGGCTTCTTTTTTTTGCTTGGCCAAGACATGCATTTCATCGTTTACATCCACTGCAATCCTATTCTGGTCTTATGATGAATTTTAAATCGGGAGGTGAGGCGAGTCAGTCTGTAATACATGACCAAATGATTCTGGCATTTATTCAGTTTAGATCTAACGGGTGTACCAACTCGGTACGAAATTTATGATGTTCGCTTCACATAGTATGTGTTGGAAGTCAACTTGCGTGGAAGTCGCCCGTTCGAACCGGGCCCGAGAACCTCGGCTATTACTTAATTTCCCTGCACTGCTTCAAGATTTCAATTTCAGTGCAAATAATGCCTCGGGTGTGATATCTCTGCTTTTCTCCGACCTAGGTTCTACTCACCAACATGAATGTCTAGAATTCCGCGTTCCATAAGCCGCGGCATCTTCTCCTTAACAAGCGCCATCAACTCCGTACTACTGTGAACAGAGGGTTCTTCCGCAGCCTCGGCTCTGAACACCCTCCACTTCGCGACCGATGTCCATGGAACTATGATGGAAGGATCGCGGTACTTGTAAGGCCCGTATACCTGCAGCTCCACCTTCTGTAGTGCAGGCATATCCGCCGCAAGGAGAATGGCCTCTACGTCCGGGAGCTCCATCGTATCTTCGGGTAAGAAAATGTAAAAAAAAATTGTGCGAAGAGTCCTTGCGCGGGCAATGGCCTCTACGTACAGTGCCTTCGCTCTGCAGAGGGTGATGTGCGACAGCGCTGGCAAAGATCCGAGGTCTAGGGATTCCATGACTGGCCCTGCAGCCATGAGATGCGTTATCATTCTGAGAAGTGAAAAACACTTACTCATACACCAGAATTCCAAGCTTTGGATCGTACGACTCGCGATGTGGAGGACTTGATCAAGTCCCGCGTCCGGAGAAGAACGATAATATTTAAGGTGCGTAAGGTGGGATAAATCGAGGGGAGACGCGGAATGCACGATGAAATCGGAGATGCTAGAATCGACGCACAGGTCGAGATGTGTGATCCGCAAACGGGGGGAGTTGTTTGCGAGCGGAGGACCGTAAGGAGTCGGCGGATCGGACATCCACAAATTAACTTTGAAGATACCGCGGTTGCAGCTCGCCAGAATGGTGTGCACGTCGCTTTTGTCCCAGGCTCCACGGAAGGAGAGTTGGTGTATTGTGGGAAGAGAAACAAAGGCGGTGATCAGATCGACAGCCAGCGTTTTCTCCTTCTTCTGACCCCGCGCGAACTGGATTCCAGATAGGTGCGACCAGGGTAAATGGACAATTGGGGCCAGGGTTTCTTCATCACATCTGCCAATCGACAGCTCGCAAATGTAGGCGACAAGGTGTGGCGAACGGGTAAGAATCTTTGCGAGCTGCTTAGCCTCGATTGAGGGAGCTGTCTCATACGGGGTAGCGATGTAAATGCTACGAAATAGGAGCATCTGGGCTCGCCCGACAAGGGCCCGGCAGACGAGAGCTGAAGCCAAGAGGGCGCTAGGACATTGAGCGAGACAATCTAGGATTTCGTCCCACAGTTCCTGGGGGAGCAAGGTGTATGCGGTCACAGCCGCTGTGGTGGGCAAGGTGTGTGCGGTTACAGCCATTGTGGTGGGCAAGGTGTATGCGGTTACAGCCACTGCGGTGGGTTTGGAGAGCTGGTTTTTGAGCGGCCTGAAGCGCCGTCGCAAGCCCTTGAAGGTAAGATCCATTGGGTCAAGAAAAAAAAAAGGGATGGGGCTGTGTCGCCATCAGAGGAAATACTGCCAAACAAACATCATTTTTAAAGCGCCTCCACGACCTCAAGAAATTGCAGCTTGGCGCGCAAGCCCTCTGCATGTTTAACTGAAGATTACTTACCATGCCTAGAGACTTCAGCCGTAGGAACTGCGCCCGGACCGTTGAAAAACAATTTCAGGTGAAGATAGCTTAAAGACCCACCCGATTGAACTACGGCCTTACATTTCGGCGGCCGCCCTACAGTCGTGGCGTTGGCTGCTCTTCTCTTTCCAACTCGGTTGGCTTACTGGCCGGAGCGGTTCTGAATCGCCGCGCCTTTTGCGGACCGCAGGCATCACAAGGGCCCTGGCTCCGTCTCATGCTCAATTGTCGGCTGCTAGTGGAAGCGTGCAACGAGTGCTTATATTCCGAGCCAGCACCGGAGGCCTTAACAGCACTCGTGCACTGTACACCAGGATTCAAACTCTTTGCCTTTTGTCGGTTGCCGCCGCCGTACATCTGCCACGCCAAAAAAATGATGGCGTTCATCTTGCTATGCCTAGGTGAGGGAAGCTGGATGGGACTTTCGCTGACGCTAATGCTGGGATTGAAACCACTGGCATCAAAACACTTGTCGCCTTTGGGGTATATTTTTCGCACACCATTGGCTCGTTTCACTGACGGTTGCTATAAGACTCTTACACGTCGGGTGGGCGCAGCGATGGCGCAACTCTTCCGGCCGCCGTCCTCAATGGCACCAGTCTCTCTGCAGGTGGCCGCAGTACGGACGGGCCGGTCTGGGCTGAAGACGTCGCAAGCGACCTGGGTGCCATGATCAAGGACTACGCCGTCCGCCCCTTCTCGTAAATTGGCATGCCACGGCACCGTGCTGATAATTCATTAACGAAGGCCTCTGTCGCAGTCGTGAATGTGACCCTTGGCCAAGCGAAGCAGGCGCCTCAGATTCCTACATCAAGCCACGCTTGACATTGCCTCGAAAATGGTTTCGGCCTAGACGAATCATCACAGCCGCACTCTTCCTCAGCCAAAATAATACGTTGACCCTGGCGACGACGCTCTCCCCGGTTTTTTTTGGAATCAATTAAAGCATCAGCTAGCCATCTACTCGATAAGATGGTATTGACAGATTCAATCAACAGCGACTTCGGTGCTTCTTCAAGTGCGTGCACTCTTTCCTTTTCAACGCTGCTCATAGGCTTATAATCATCTATTTGAAGCGGACGGAAACCACCTCCCTCAAGCCGCCGCCGCGCTCCTCGCGCAAATCAAGCAGCTCGCCGCAGCTCCCACAAACGCGAAAAACATCGTCGTGCTGCAAAAATGCGTCTCGGATGATACTCGATATTGCCATCGCGAGGAAGCACGATACGCCCGGCCGTGCGTGACATCCGCACCAGAGAATTCCGCTTGGTTCCCGACTCTAAGCGAGCAGGCGTCCGCTGCGAAGCGAGCATGGGCTCGCTGGGCGGGCTCACACAAGCACTTCGCGCATCGAAATCGCAGGCATCGCACGGAAGCATGGTATGGACATCGACATACCCATTGCATATATCGCGCGCATCAGCGCTTTCGCGCCAGAATACGAACGCACCCTGAATGAAAAGCAGTGCCATTGCGCGGCACGCGACCCACACACACACACACACGAGACGCCGCGACAGGACGCACACACACACACAATCCTCGTCATAACCATGCACGCTCTATACACGCATGCAGTGCCACTTTAAAGCCACGGCGAATATATCGAGACGAGCTGGACGAGATGCGCGAGAGATGTACCAGATGCGGGAGGCGCAAGAAAGACGTGCAGCCCATCGTCCCCTCCGCCGCGTCGCGTCCGCGATATCGCTGTGAGGTGAGCCACGTCGGCCTAACTCCCAGCTGACGCTATTCCCGCGCTCGTGTGCGCCACTACGAGAACACGGGATGCGCGCGACGAGCGATCCGACTCGGAGGGAGGAATGTTAGACAGACACGTTCACGCCGAGAATGGGGTACGGAGGAAGGAGGGAAGGAAGCAGACGCACTCGAAGCCCCGCGATAATACGACTTCGTTATAGATCGAAACGACTCCGTCCCTGCAGTGTCCCAGCACTTGACTACGGTGGATTTGGGGCCGTGGAAGGTGATTAGTTTGAAGCCGAATTCGACGCCGAACTAGGCGCGAATATATTATCAGTATCGTTATATTGCGCGTAAGCGGAGAATAACAGGGAAGCATAACGCACAGTAGGATCCGGATTAGCGAGAAGTCGCTGGTCTGGGTCATACGAGCAGCGAGGACTTGCCGATTGCGTTGTCAATTTCAGGATGTAGTGCCGTCTTTTTGACCGGCTTCTCGTATGTAGCCTTCCCTTCAAGAATCGTCCGGACATGGACACAACATGGACAAGTCCTGGCAAAACCGAGAATCGAGTGGCGTGCAAGTCAAGCAATCCTTTCTGAAATCCCCAGCCTCAGGTTGCAGCAGTAATAAGGAGCAATAATCCAGCGATTGCGGATAGAGATCACAGCGAGTTCTATGCGCCGACTTGATTTGGTGTCGGACGGAAAGAGAGATTGTAGAGAGATTCAAAAGAGGAAATGACGCAGCGCCGAAGGAATGCGTCGCTGATTGGCTGCACACGTGCCGTGCCGGGATGCCGACTCTTCTCCTCTCCTCTCTGTCTTTTCAAGTCTTACATGTTATCAGTCTTCCCTCTTACAAGATACGCATCGACTCGACGGCGCGGTGGTAACACACAGCCGCTGCTTATGGAGATAATTTTCGATCTGTTCTGTGGAAGAGGCCGGTTCCAACTCGGCTCGAGTCGAACGCCGCCCCACTCCCCATTTTGTTTGCTTTCCCTTTCGGTGAATCTCTCACATGTCTCGCTGCATCTCTCTCCTGGGCAGGCAAGTATGGATTCAGTGGCGTAGAGGTAACACCTCTACTGAAATTGGCGTGTAACGGCAGTCCTGCGAAAGCGATCTTTATCTTTCCCTTTCCAATGGATATCCAAAATCTTACCGCGTGGGATAGATAGGATATGCGGGAGTGCCGCGTCTGCAATGAATAGCAAAGTTGAAATGTCTTCTCATGTGAAAGTCGCTGGTTTTATTCCGGCTTGAATCGCTGCATCTAGTGATGTTCCGGGCCCGGCCTGGCTTGGATACCCGGGCTTGGGCCTGGCTTGAGCGGGCCTGGGCTTGAGATTATCCAAGCCCAAGCCCAAGCCTGGTGAAGCCCGAGCCAAGCCCAAAGCCCGGGCCTGAGCCTGGGCTTCACGGTACAATTTTACAGTCCAATCTGCTGGCATTCTGGGTGTTGCATGATATTAAGTAAAGCCTTAAAAATTATATAAGAACTACAAATTTCATTAAGCTTTACCCATATGGTCATTAATAAAAAAATACCAACTTTCTAACCACCTCATCACAACATGTCACACTGCATCCATCACAACTAAGCCTTCGGCATCCGCGGCATGTTCAACACCATGATCCTACCGTTGGAGGACGTCAGTCGAAGGTTCAAAGTTTTTTTTCTCTTGCGCTGGAGCTCAACCCGACGTTGATCCTGGGTGGTGCTCAAGCCCGGGCCTGAGCCCTGGGCTTGGGCTTGAACTTGCTGAGGCCCGAGCCCGAAGCCCGCTCAAGCCCGCTGCCGGGCCTGGCCGGGCTTGGGCTTCATCGGGCCGGGCCTGGCGGGCCTCGGGCTTGAAGCCCGGCCCTGAGCATCACTAGCTGCATCTTTCGAAATCCACATCTTTTTCATCCATACCGTCGAGATTCTACCCCGTCGTCTTAGCCGTCAAGTTACCGAACGTCAAGTCTCGCCGGCCGACTTCTCGAGATTAGCAGCAGCTATGGTCGGCGGATTGGTCGCGGTTCAATTTTGGTTTGATCGCTTGGCCCATTGTTCTTCGGGCCTAAGCTCCGTTGTCATTATGTCACATCAAGGCTTACTCTTTCTCTCTCTTGGTCTGTACACCGTCTACTGCGCCTAGCCTGGAACCATGGGCCACAGCCAGCATCTACGTCAGCAGGCATGCCAGCCCCAGAGTCTCCGAAACCGGACTCTCAAACTTCTCAAAGATCAGGACACTGCTTGTCGCAAACTCATCACTCGGCTGCATCTCGCCAATCCAAGTTGCGAGCTTGTTTTCTTCTGCTCTGGCCCATGATATCCAATATATTTATTGAAGTAATGAATCGACTTGGAGGGAGCTCCAACACCACGGAGACGTCTGGCTGCTGTAGGAGGCCGGAGGCCACAGCGGTATGCATTCAAATTCTCTCTACTTGGGCCATGGCCCGATCGACGACGAGACTCTTTGTGAAGCTCTACACATTCCCTGCACTTCCCAGTGTTGTGCTCTCGACACTCTAGCCTAGGTGCAAGGTGCCAGCTTCCATATTCTTGGGTAATCCCATTGCACAGCCGTGTGTGTTCCGTAGACGTGAATTCACGTTTTGCGCAGCGCACACGGCTAAAGCGCTGGGTTAGCTGTGTCCTAACAACCTAGAAATATTGAATGCATTTACTTCAATGGTAATATCGACCGAGAAAGTAAAATGAAGTCTCGCTTGCAAAACAAAACATCACCATTAACGAATACAAACACAAATAATTTCTCTCTTTCTCTTTCATCTTCTCCGGGCTCACACCGGCTTAGACCGTTCCTACTTTGCTGCCTCCTTCCACAAGATTCAACTTCAGAATGGTCAACCGCACTGGGAAGAACGGTACCGACAATGGGGAGCGTGAGTGGCATTGCCACTAACTCAAGATTTGCCGCTCACAATGAGTCTAGGTCCACCCGATGATGTCTTAAAGGCGTCTTTGGAGAGATACGCGAGCCTCAGGTTGAAAAGTGCCCAGAAGCTCGAGAACTTGGCACACGACCATAATTATCATATCAAGTATATTCGCCTCTTTCAATTTTGAATCGTAATAACTTGTATAACTTGTATACAGATCAACGAAGCTGAAGGAACTTATGACTGAATTGAATGTTAGTACCGTGCGCAAGCCACCCCCCATTTCGGTCATCACCACCCTTGTCTGCGACAAAATCGTCCAAGACGTGAATCAAGCCAACGGCCCTGACGCTCTGAAGACTTTTCTGGCTTTGGATGGATATCAGATTCCTCGGTGAGTTGCCCTACTGATTTTATTAACTTTCGATTATTGACAGCTGTGCAGGGATACCATACGCGAGGTCATGAAGGATAATGCACCTTCTGGTTCCAAGACCAGATACCCCGGCAACAAAGAGAGAATCATTCGCAAGAATCTCACTGCTCAAGGGGTCTTCCAGGAGCTCCATTGGGACGGTCACGAGAAACTCTCTTCTGCCGCACTCAAAATGGGTCCGGTAGGAATCGCTATTTATGGCTCTCGAGACAAGGCCTCGACTATCGTCCCTTATCTTGTCGCTGTCCCCGATGCTAGGCATTCAGCGGTTGTAGGTCACATATACTTAGATTGCGTGGAAGAGTTTGGCGGCAAGTGTTCAATTATTCATTATCTTCATTTATTTATTCGCTCTTTGCCTTAGCTTTTGCCCTTCAGCTAACAGTAGATGGAGGGTCAGAAACAGGGGAGATGTATGCCGCTCATAGCGCTCTCAGGTTCGTCTGTATGCCCCCTATCTTATCTATTCCTGCCAAACCGTCTCCTAGACAAACATATACACCCGACCTTAATCCCATGGAGTGGCCAGAATTGGTGGCACTGAAGAGTGTCAACAACATTCCTATCGAGAATCTCTGGAAGTGGCTGCTCAAGACAATCGGTCGCAGCTTGCGTGAAATTATTGAAGAAGGTAAGACCAATGGTCTGTTCAATCCTGGAAATCAGATCCATATGTACGTCCTTCTTTTAAACCTCGTCGATGTTAATTCTCACGTAGCTTGCAGCGACCTCTTCCACTGGCTGTGGTCCAAGATTGTTCAGATCAAGCTGGACGAGTTCAAGCTCTACTGGAATTATCACACGCCACGCAAGAATCCCAAGAAAGCCTTGGTATCTGGCATCCCTCCCATCGAGATATACCGAAATCCAGAGGTGTACGGACTCGCTCGTCTCAGTACGCCCGTTGATCAGGAAACCATTGATGCCCTGCGTGCGAACATCCCCTTGAC
This sequence comes from Mycena capillaripes, assembly GCA_029204075.1. NCBI lineage: Eukaryota > Fungi > Basidiomycota > Agaricomycetes > Agaricales > Mycenaceae > Mycena > Mycena capillaripes. The sequence goes on from JARHKZ010000027.1 coordinate 1,423,113, forward strand.
TCGTGAGGAGGCTTTGCGTTGGGTCCCTGACCAATTTGATCTTCTTGCGGCTGAGGTGTACGCGGAGCTGGGTGCACCCAAGTTGGAGCCACTTAGAGGCTGGGAAATATTTGGACAGATGGCTGAATTGCTTGAGGGTCGTGATGATTTATACATTTAACTGACTAAATTGTTCTGGATCATCCAATTCGAATCAATTTTGGTGTTCTGTTCTTCGTTCATATTTTTGCGGGACATTGAGGCAAATTGGGTTCGAAAAAATATTTTAGACCAGGCACTGTGATATTGCGGTAACATGAGGTAACAACGTGTCCCGCATAGGACGTGTCAAATCTTCTCCGACAGCTCCTTCTGTTGTTAAGATTTTGGCGATATTTTGAGATCTTAGAGAATTGACAAAACAGCGCTGACCTAGCTATTTTAGGGCTCGGAAAACCCTATTCAGATTTCCGTGTCTGTGAACACCAACATCACCGAGCTTCACAAGGCATTCAAGATCGCAAACGACTTCAAAAAGGCTATCAACGATCAATATAGGCTCGAGATTAATTTCAATGACATCTTCAAACACCTTCTTTTTCTGCAAAAGAAAAGATACGCCGGCCACAAAGTGGAAGGTGCAACAAAGAGGTCGCCAGGTCAAGCTTGATGGATTCATCGTGAACAAGATCAATCCGCCAGTCCGTATCTTGAACAGTCAAAATAAATTTGATTTGCAACAGCGATTCGGAAAAAAATCCTGAGTATCACCCGGAGGCCAAATCCCAACCTGCTGCAACTGAAGCTTTGCGGTGGTTTGCGGTGGTGACGTGGTATTGCAATGTATTCCCGTGGAGGGCAAACAAACGACGAAAACTGCCAGAAGTTGGCCAGAAGCATATTAAAATCGGACAGCACCAAGTCGAAGGAAGTAAACCAATGAAATTGAGTCGCAGAAAGCAGGCCCAGTAACTACGCGTCATACTCGTGTATTAATCTCGAATCAATATATTTGTTCTAATTGAAGAAACAATTGTTCCTCGTGATTCTCATTTAACGCACACGTCAAGATTTGCCATTTGGCCAGTTTGTGACGCGTTCCTAGTAACGCCGCCTGCAAAACAGAATTAAACTTGACTCTTGCAGCAGGGGGTTTGGAATTGCGTTCGCAAGTGCGACGGTGTCGCACGTGTGCCCACGGGAAAGTGACAAGTAACGCGACAAAAACTGCCCACCTTGCACAGTTTTTGACGCGTGAAATGACGGCCACGTGAATACTGTCACACAATCAGTCATGCCTCTTTGCTTCTTAACCTGCTCCTCAGCGTCGCCTTTGTGGACTCTGCCGTGGGAGGTAACAAGGTGCGTGTCTGTGACCTCACGCGACAAAAATTGACGGACTCCGTCAATTCCTAGGCCTGCAACAAGACCTTTTGTCTTTCTTTTGCTGGACAACCCTTTTGCTGACAGTAAACCTCGAAGCTTATGCCGTCGCCCTCCGTGCAAATCACCGCCCGCTCTGCACTGCTTGCGGACACTAAAGACGGTCGGGGTAAGGGAGTCCTGGATAGTCGAGCCTGTGCCGCTCAATCCAGGATGGGCGTGAGATGTATGGACTTTCATCCAAAGTATGTGTATCCTTTGGTTTTTCCCTCAGGCCTTGAACTAAAGCATTTACAGTATTCTTTGAGTCACCTATATTGTCCCCCTTCGATCGTAAATGAAGCAATGATTTTCAATTTACACCCTCGCACTCCCTTCTCCAGACAAGATATACGAGATACATCCAGCGCGGCCTCTTTGCTGAGCTTCAGTGCAAGCCGTGGGTCGAGCGAGCGGTCTGGTGATCGCACCTCCCCGTATACGTTTCGCAACAATGACTCGCTTGGGCTGATCTCGGGTTCCCATCTGCAGCATCAGTGCGTCTGGACGTGTTCTCCTCTGTCTATCTCAGCACCCGACCACTTCTGCATCATCATCTCCATGCTAGCAAATGAGGCCGCGTGACTGCCGTTGTCGTGGCCAGTTCTCGCGCGTGGAGCGTGATGGGCGGAAGGACGGGCACGGCGGCGAGTGCGAGTGCGCCCGTGGGTGGGGGAGGAGGAAGGAGGCTGGTGCTGAGCATGCACGTTCCTGGGGCCTCCCGCGGCGGCGCCAGTGCCGGTAAAGGTGGGAGTGCAAGTGTGATGTGTCCCCCGGAGGCGGTGCCGCACCGGGCAGTCGCTCACCCCTCAGCCCGGTGCAGGGGCAGGCGTGGTACTGAACATGGCGCCTGGGGGCACGAGGGCGGGAAGGCCGCGGGCAGGTAGTGCACGTGGAGGCCATCGATGTCATTCGTCAGTCGCATATGCTTCCGTCTCTGAGACGCCCACTGTCAGCTCAGTCGTCCTCGTCCTCTGCCTACGCGTGCACCTCCGCCTTGTCCACTCTCACGCCCTCAAGCCCACGTACGACCACCCATACTATCACGAGCAGTACCCCGATACGCTGCCGTCGCGTGAGTTTTCTTTCTTTCATTTTCGCTATTGTTTCATTTTCGTTCTGGAATAATATCTAATTACCGAATAGACACATCTGCGCCTACCTCTCGATGCGGCCTTCTATGCGCAGATGGACTCGTTCCACCTCACCCAAGACTACGTCGGCGGCCTGCTTGAGCGCGGGATTCGCGTGCTGATCTACGTCGGAACGTACAATTACAGCTGCAACTGGGTCGGGAACGAGCGTTGGACCCTCGCACTTAAATGGTCCGGATGATTTTCTCATTCATGAATTTGTAGCGTATTTATTGTACGTAGGTGGTATAATTGTGATATTTCTCTAGGACCTGTAAGATGCAAGTCGGACGCCTGGGTCAATAAAGCAAAATATTTTGAGGAATGGGATCTATCTCATTCCACGGAGTGGGAAAATCCGTTTACACGTGATCGCGTTCCTTCAAGCTCTTTGACTTGCTCTTCGACGTTCCAACACTTGCCACCTCTCTTTGGCCATGGTTACAGCATCTGAAACTAGCAGCTTAACCCTGTGTACTGGTGAGAAACCTGGCGATGGCTGTAATGGCGACTTTCCTAGAAAAGATTTCAGCGGTCTGTGTGCAAGATGTCTGATGCTCGAAGGAGTGGCAAACAACATATCTGAATATAACCGCCGTTTTGTGTGTACCAACACCCCTTTGATGCTCTTATCCATTCTGATCTTCATCACTACAAGGAATATCCACAATGCCTGGAGTGCGGTGCAGCAGCGCGAAACTTCAAGGGAGATCAATGCGGAAGATGTCGGCGCTTGAGTGTGTACCCTTTCGTTCTAACCCTTTCATTCTGTCGTTGATTATGTATAGCTGAGGAAGAATCCGGGCAGGGTGACCAAACTCTTGTCGAGGCAGATCGTGCCTTTGGGTTTGCATTCCAGGAGAAAATGCGGGCCGGGAAGATGAAGAAGAAGGCTCTTGCTGCAAGCGCTGCGTCTGCATGGGTTAATCCTGTTCCCGTTGTCGCGACCTCATGGAGGGATCTCACCTCGGTTGCCCCTTCTCTGCCGCTGTCAACTTCGAATCTCAACCATCTACGTGACACTGCAAAAGGCAGACTTGGGCGCATGGTGCATGTTAACATTGTGTCCAATCTCGATGGCGAAAAGACCATTTGGCTGCCCGATGTAACGGCGGTGTTCCATGCTGATACCCCAGTCGCAGGTACGATATTTATACAATTCAAATTCCCTTCATTAATTTATTTCGTGCAGACATAATTCAAAATGCGTTAGATACTATCAATGAGACCTGGGAGGCTCGTTCGAGCAGTAGTTTGGTCAGGTATGCATTCCGGTGCAAATATTGTGATGCCGACGTTTTGGCTGATCTGTGAGTTAGACGCGACATTTTTGTTCTATGGCACAAAAATCAGAACCTCCTTCCGGGCACTCTGGATGGAACTATCGGCGAATTGTACGATCATCACAAGGCAGATTATAATGCCAAAGCGTATTTTGAAGGTGTTCCTCAAAAAATGGCGCCACATCAAAGGCGAGTCGGTGTGCTTTAATATACTCATTGATGTTTCGCATGTAAGTCTTGTCCCACTGGTGGCATATTTCGACTAACCTGCTGCCTATAGTTTGAGTCCAGGACAAAAACCCCTGCACCCGGTACAAGAGGAAAGAGGGCCGCTGATGATGACGGTGGCAAGGTGATCAACTACGCGGTAAAGCGCATGAGAACCAGCGGTACAATATTCCCTTATCTTAGTTATTTTACCAAAGCTAACTATTATCAGTGAATTCCGCTGGCGCAACTCAGCCCGTTCCATCGAATACTGGGAGGAAGACTCTTCTTCCTTACAGTTCTGGTCTGCGATCCCAAGTCAGCTCCACAACGAAGATATCCCTCCATGTTGCCTCTGTGACCATTGGAGAGCTCGATGGCCAGGTGACCATTGAATGGGACAACAGCGACAAATGCGAGGCCGTATTAGACGACGAACCGTGCGCTGCCGGAAAAACCAAGAAAGTATATCATGTAAGTAATTTATTTGACAGGTTTTACTAGCACTGATTAATATTTGAAGTTAATGCTTGGTGGCCAGGCCTATGTTGCCAAACGGTTCATCGAGATCGGGAATGGCCGGGATGTCGTGTCGATAGATGAGAACAGCGCCCAGCTCACCAATGAGATGAAGCGTCTCGTTCAAGGCAAATGGTTCCTGACCCAGTTCTACGAGCGGGCGGAAGAAACTGGCACGCAGGTCTCAGCTGGTACGCATTGATCTTTGAATTATGCCAACATGATTAAAGGTTGCAACTCTAGATTTCATGTTCTCGGACGGCCTCCTTGTCCAGGAAATCGTTGGGGACTATGCTCTCACTCCATCTCCGGCATCGGGAGTGCCCATGCCAGTTTTTTTGGATGCGATATCAGGAAATCCCGACAGCGCCATTACTTGGTTGCTGGAGCCATTGCGGGCGGCTTCTGTGGACCGATGGAGCGGCACGCTAAAGCATCCCATTCATTCAGACAAGGCCGGCAAAACAATTGACGCATTTATGCACTTTGCATATATCTTATCTACAGCCAGCAATCCTTGATTTTCGCCGACCTTCAAAGTAAGTCGCAAAAATTGTCCAGTTTCTAGCCGCATTCTGATCAGTGGTGACAGGCACGAGAGGCCGCGCGCCGTCTGGAAGTGGAGCTTCAATCTTGTTCGATGTTATGACTCACACGCTTTCGCAGTACGTCAATTGAATCTCACGAAAGCGAGCGAAAGCTGACATGTTTGCAGAGATAGCGGTGTTGGGGACCACGGTGCTTTGGGGATCAAAGCTATTCTTGACGGTCACATCTGTAGCGCAATGTGTATTGGACTGGAGATGGGGGACGAGCATAAAATCGGGAGCAATGAAGAGGAGCAGGAGCTGCCGAGGAGAGGAAGACGCAAGCGTGTGGCGAAAAAACAAGTTTGTGATAGTGATGACTCGGAATAACTGTACTAGTATTGCATTATTTATTCATACTGGCGGATACCGAGGATGAAATGGGGTATTGAAATATCATTGACACGTCGAATAGCCCTAAGGTGATGACGTGCCTAAATCACTCACTTGACATCCTGAAGTAGAAAGAAAATGTAGCGGACAAGATGGATCTGAATTGGGCGAGAAGAAGGAAAGCTTGTATATTTGATTTCAAAGCATATGATAGATTCTACTGGTCCTCGTCCTCATCCTCGTCAGAAGCCTTGCCACTTCCCACTTCGGTTTCTTCGTCACCAGCTGACCCGAGATCAAAGAGCCCACAGATGCGAGGGCACTGATGTAAAGCCTTGACCGTCTGAGCAGCTTTAGCCCCCTCATCGGTGTGTCTCCGTGGATTAAACCTATGAGTGAATGAATGAATATCGTTGCAAAAGGATGGATCTGAGACTGTGTACTTCGTGTCATCTTGGGCAAGCGCATCGAAGATGAGTTTGCCATACTCTCCGTTCGACATTTTCCCCGGCGCAACTGCGGTAAGAGGCGAATTAATACTAATTAGAGTAGCATGCTCAATTGAGACGTACTTTGATAGTGGGACATGACTTCGTCAGTGCGGTATTCGTTCCAAAAGAAATGTGTCAGCGCAAGTAGGGTGGCATCGATTTTGTTGGGCGGGTGAGTTTGAGGCTTGAGAAGGTTGCACCGCTCCTGGGTTTTACCGTTGTAGCGCTGGATAAGCCAGAGGATCTGAGGGGCATCGCTAACAGACACATCCTCTGGGGAAGTGGCTTGGTGCTCGTCTTGTGCCGCCTTCAGTGCGACAGCAGACACTCCCGATGCCACCGAGGGTGCAGTATTGTCTAATACTTCAGCCGCACAGAATGAAGGTTGGGCCTCGAAACCTATATTTAAGTCAGCACTGAAAATTGAAGGCGAAATAATTATGCTTACCATCGTAAATGTGATCCTCGAACCCATGAGTTTCGGCCACTGCAGAAAAGCGCCCCAAGGCGAGGGACATGACGTGAAGCCAGAAAATGTTCCGCTCAATGTTGGTGCTGTTGCGGTGGAAATCCGCAGCATTGGTCGGTGCTTGTCGCCATCGTTTAGCAACGTAGATGACACCGTCAACCTCCATCTACATAGCCATGCGTCAGTGGCAGGAGCAACGCTAGGGGAAACGACTGCACGTACCTTGAATACTGCCTTGTCCTTGCCAACAATCATTGGATCGTTGTACAAACGAACTGCAAGCGTCGCTGGACCAGGCCAGGGAAATATACGAATGTCGTCATCATCCTGGAAGGCCAAGAATTTCAAAGTGACTGAGGAGAACGGGGGAGCGGCCGCCATGACTTGGCTCATAGTAGGCAAGTAGGAAGAAGTCAGAGGTTTGGACGGAGCTGGAAATACGGATTAGATTAGTACCAAATGGAGAGAAGTAGAACTCACCGTGACGCTTAACCTCAGGTTCCTCAAAGGAGTCGGAAACGCGGCGCTTTCCTTTCCCCTTCCGGACCTTGTCGTCCAGCAAGGGAGGTTGTAGCCCATGATTCTCCTTGAACTGTGCGTGGTTTAGATAATTTTTATGGGAATGTGATGATACTCACTCGGATGGGGTCGATGAACATGGCAAGCGCGATCGCTGGCTGTGCCGTCACCTTGAATTTTGGCGGCATGCGCAAGAAGGTCGCACTGTTATGGAGGCGGAAGTGAATGTCATAAAATTCACCGACGGTTCCGCATTCACTACTCGGGTGGAAGCTCAAATTGCCATGCCACCGAATAATTACGTCCCGACTTGAAGCGGATTAGTACAACGACAAAGGAGGCAAGGGAACACATACAAGCCCAGGCTGACTTGGGATCGTGTCTCGAAGCTTGCATTGAAGGCTTGAAGAAGCTCCGTGATTGCATCTTGAGACAAAAAATTAAGACTTTGGCGGCCGTCTCGACAGTGGCATGACATACCTCCGAACATTGTACGGTCTGTGAAGGCTCGGGAGTTGCAGCCTAGCCATCCTATGGGCTTGTTGGTCTGGAGATGGAAAGCTTCGATGCAAATGGTGATCATTCGCTCTCCAGGCGTTCGCTTGACTACAGGTGCTGTCGTTGAGGCACTGAATGGAAAAACACTTGTAAGAATGCACAATGAAATGAATGAAACAAATACTTACAGTGCTTGGCCTGGGGAGGTGCTAGATTCCGAGCTGAGAAGGCGTTGGGGCGAGTAATGAGCGCAGCATTCTGAGCCTGGGATGCATTTTGTTGCGAGACCCTGCTCTTCTCTAAAATAAATGTGAGTGGCATAATTATTCGGCGCAAGGATTGTCTCACCTTTGCGCAAACAGCTCGCACATTTTTCGTTCTTGATATACTGGCCCAAGGCCCCACATTCCGCACACTGGGGAATGGACTGCAAAAGATAAGTTATACATGAATGAGATACAAACACCACATACTTCGATTTTGGTCTTCATTTCTTCGCTGGTGGCATTGTCAAGACTCGTGCACTTGGCACAGAGACCTGGGGCTGTCTTGTTTGGAAAATAGCCGTTGCAGCCTTCACCCGGAGTGCTGCTGCAACAGAGGGTAGTATCGGTCATCGTTGTAGAGATATAGTAGGTGAGGAAGGTGGAAGAGAAAGGGAAAGAGATGTTGTTTACAGGACAAATAGTTGCTTGGACTTACCCGAATAGGTGGTTCAATGCGACGGCAAAGCAGGCGCTCTAGTACGGCCAGATTCCGAATATAGTAATTCTTTCGAGATTCAGAGTTGGTGCTAAACTATTGAAGGAGACGGCGACCCGCGTTTGTAATTTGAGGTATGCCGCGCAGCTTAACGACGCGTGTGTTACTGTTGTGTCTGTTCGTGTTCACTGACCAGACTTAGAAGCACACTCAATACGTGCTAGAATAACTTTTTTTTGAGGAGCATAAGGGGCAAGACAGAGACAATTCCAGGCATTATAGCGACCAGAACCTTGATTTGACTACTGTGAGGTGCAAGTCGGCGTCGGGACACGGATCATTAAACCAAAACCCCAGCTTTGAGCAGTGGTAGGCTGAGGAGCATGGTCAGCAGGAACACAGAAAGCCCTGATCCATCCATATGATGATCCAGCGCAGTGCCAGAGTAGCCTCAGAGATAGGTGTGCATCAGGAAAGACGGAGAGAAGAAAGGTCGGAATCACGTAATGACAGCGGAGCTGAGGCCCGAAGAACAATGGGCCAAGCGATCAAACCAAAATTGAACCGCGACCAATCCGCCGACCATAAGCAGCCGGATATCTTCTCTCCACCGTTGTCTCTCAACTCTCCATGGATATTCCTGATCCACTCCCATAGTACATAACGCGAATTTATTTCTGTCTCTGTTCAAGCGGGTTGGGGTTGGTATACACTCGGTGATGAAAGGTATAACGTCTAGGGGAGCGAGTTCCTTAAAAAAACAGTGAATTCGGGTACGTGTATGTATGATGTGAGATGCACACAATTATAACACCATAGATAAAGCTTGCATTCAAAGGGCCGCAGCGATTCGGTGGCGGATGGTCCGTGTTTCCGATCCATTTGTGCTCGAGGCATTGGAGTCCCATACTGGGGAAGACGTACCTGAGGACCAGGCCCTAGGAACCGCTTGAACATTTACAACTCGGCTACACCCCATTACACAGAGAGGAATGAGAGAATTTCCTTTTCGCCAGGGCTACATTGTACTCATACCATGTCCGGGGCGGCGTGGATGGAGAGTTGGAGTCACGGCCTTCCAAATGTGATTCATCATTGCGTCTCATACCACCAAGATCTGGCGAGTCTGATTATTCGCCCGAGACTCGGTGCGAGCAAGCCAGGTCCCGAAATTGCGCAACTTGGGGGGATAGGACTCTGGATAATATTTGAGCCCGTATGGTCCCATTTCGGAACATGCCAGGTTGTAGTCTACTGTACATCGGCCTAAAAAATGTACTGGAACCCAGCAATCGTCGATAAACTGAGAGTTAGTAGACTCGGGCAGCTCAATAACAGCGAGGACGAGTGTATGCCTGGCGGAGTCTGCGTGTAATTAAATGAATCATGAAAACAGCCGCGTATTCGAGCTCCATTGTTCATCTCGCCAAATGTGCAGAATTCCGCGTTCCATGAGCTGCGGCATCTTCCTCTCAACCATCGCCATTAACTCCGTATGACTGCGAATTGGGGGCTCTTCCACTGCCTCGGTTTTGAACACCTTCGTTTTTATGACCGATTTCCATTGAGCTATGGTGGACGTATCGTAGTAATCGTCAAGCCCGTATACCTGCAGCTCCACCCTCTGCAGTGCAGGCATACCGCCGCAAGAAGAACGGCCTCTACGTTCGAGAGCTCCCCCGAGCTTCGGGGAGAAAAACGTGAAATCGAATTGTGCCAAGAGTCCTCGCGCAGGCAATGGCTTTTACGAGCAGTGCCGTTGTGCTATAGAGGGTGATGTGCGACAGCGCTGGCCAAGATCCGAAGTCTACAAACTCCACGACCTGCTCTGCAGCTATAAGACGTGTTATCACTATGGGACACATTATCATTATAAGAAATAAAACACACTTACCCGCACCCCAGATTTCCAAACTTTGAATGGTACGACTCGCGGTATGGAGGACTTGACAGAGTCTCATGTCCACAGACGAATATTTAAGGTGTGTGAGGTGGGATAAATCGAGGGGAGACGCGGAATGCAGGATGAAATCTGAAATGTTAGAACCGATGGTCATGTCGAGATGTGTGATCCGCAAACGGGGGGAATTGCTTGTGAGCGGAGGATCATAAAGAGTAGGCGGAGGGAACACCCAAAAACCGACGTTGAAGATACCGCGGTTGCAGCTCGCCAGAATGGTGTGTATGTCGTTTTGGTCCCAAGCACTGCGGAAAGAGAGTTGGTGTAATGTGGGAAGAGAAACAAAGGCAGTGATCTGATCGACCGCCAGCCTTTCCTCCGTATGGTGCCGCGCGAAGTGGATTGCAGACAGACGCGACCAGGGTAAATTGACGATTGGGGCCAGGGTTTCTGCATCACAGCTGCCAATCCACAGCTCGCAAATGTAGTCGATAAGATGTGGCGAGCGGGTGAGAATGTTTACGAGCTGATTTGCCGCGACTGGAAATGGGGAATGGGCGATGTGGATGCTGCGAAATAGGAGCATCTGGGATCGGACGACAAACGCACGGCAGACGAGAGCTGTGGCCAAGAGCGCGCTAGGACATCGAGCAAGATAATCTAGGATTTCGTCCCACAGTTCCTGGATGAGCAAGGTGTATGCGGTTACAGCCGCTGTGGTGGGTTTGGAGAGCCGGTTTCTGAACGACCTAAAATGCCCTCGCAAGCCCTTGAAGGTAAGATCCATAGGGTAAGGAAGTAAGAGGGATGCGGCTGTGTCGAAAGTGTCACAAACACGTAACTCTGCGGATGTGACAAGGCCTAGCTACATCTGGAAAACCATAGCCGACATGTAGCTACGGGGTCTATGCGAGCCTATGCAGCACTAGGCAGCACTGTATAGTGCTCCATAGTGGGCCATAGGTACATCACAGCCACATTTTGCTATGGAGTGCTATGGAGTGCTATGGTGCACTGTCAAGACACTTCTGGTTTTCCTGATGTAGGCGCAAGCGCTCATGCTTATTTCAAAAATTTCACTCCTTTGCAGGAACACTTTAAACTGGGGCAGTATAAGGGTGTGTACGGCAACAGAATCTTTTGAGATTCTGGTACTTTGATGGGAACTATTCCCTTTTCAAGTAGTCCAAACTTTTCTCAGTCACGTAGGAGTCACAGCTCTGATGCATCACCACCGCATCGTTGACTGCCGTGCTCATCGTGGGCGACGACGAGAACAAAAATAAAATTTGTCGCAAACCGCCTCGCTTTTTATCTCTGCCCACAGCTTGTTAAGGGTAATCATCAATTGTATTTCTCTCAAAGCCCGAGGGTTATCCTGACGCACGGAATGTCGAGGGCGGGCACTGGTTTGACAACGCCAAGAGGGCGGGAAAGGCGGGGCACGGTGAGCGGACGCATTGGATGCTGTTTGATGAAAGATGCGAGAAAGTCACGCACTCGGCAGCTGACTACTTGAAAAGGGAATAGTTGCCCATCAAAGCACCAGAACCTCAAAAGATTCTGTTGCCGTACACACCCTAATATTCACCGTTATTCAGCAAATGATGCGAGAGCCATGTTGGATCCCCAAGAATTTGAAGCCTTGCCATCATCTCCATTCCGCTGTATTTACAGGCGGGAAATTCGAGAGGAACTTGAAGCTGGAGCGGAAGAACGACCTTTGGTTAGTACAAAACTTTCTATTTAGCGAGGTACGAGCTGGATTATATAGAGCGTCTGTCCACGAGAGACTACACAACCTTCCGTTAATTTTGTATCCGCGTCCCGAGCTTCAGCACAGTGGCCAGTCGAGGCACCCCGGCAACCTCGACCACTTCGACTTTCCTGAAGCTCGCGCTATCCTCATCTCCTTTCGAGAGCGCATCTCTCATTGTGAGGCGGTTAGTTGGCTTAGCGGCCCTCCCGTAGTCGCGTAAGACGAGCCCCCCCCCCCCCCCCCCCATCTCGATTTCTCATCCCTCGCGTTCATCCTCTTTTCCTCCTTCATCCCTGCTCCTTCTTTCCCCCGCCCCCCTCTCTTCTTCCTATCCTATCTCCTCTCTCACTGTCCTTGCTAACCTTACCTCGCATCCCCGTGCCACCTCCGCAAAGACTGTTCCAAAAGCGCTGCCGCCCCGGGTACGAGTACGCCGGGTGGGCCCAAAGTCGCGGCTGCGGATGAGCAGGGGTGGCTACTGCTACAGCATAGGCATGGGCTACTTGTGGGGAAAAAATCACATTGCGACATCCTGCAACGCGCTTGCGTTCGGTGCGCGTTCGAGTTATACCTCGCACGGACACGGCCATCGGACTCGCTCTACATCCAATAAAATACTGCTCACCGATATCGCGCTCGACCTCAACTGTGACGTATTTCCCCTTGCCATGTGCTGTGAATCTGGGATCCTGGAGCACGTTTCCGGGACCGCTGCCGGTTTATCTATCTTCTTCTGCCCGCATCGTCTGGTGCTTTCTGCACATACCATTTTGTGCTTCAAGTTGGACGCGTGATGTGCGCGGGCGTGCTGTTCCACGGGCCATAGCTGCTCAAACGCCCTCGCACCGCCTCCGCTCCGGCAGGCACATATCGTTTTCATCTGCGCGCGCCGCTGCATCGCACATCCGTGTTTACATTTGACGCTGCGTGTTTCCATTCGACACATGGAATCATTCCCTTGCCTCACTGTTGTACCTCTTTCTCGGATTCCGGACTCCCATGCCAGCCCATCAGTGTCCTATGTATTCAGCTTGGCATCAAGTGGGATAACGATTCGCTAGTCAGAGCACCGTATCCACCAAATATCACGCAGATACTGAGTCGAGTGGAAGATCCCCGTTCGAATCAGGCCCGAGTAATACACATGCGGTTTAGTGCCGTTTTTTTTCTCTCCATCTTCTGCGTTCGAATCATCTGAACTATTCACTTCGCCCAGCGTTCATCTCATCTCCGAATCAAGAGGGGAGGTGCCCCCGCCTTTCTGAATCACAGCATACACAGGTTTCAAGATAATTTATTTGACTCGTACTGAGGTTGGATAACGACTCGGTTGCGGGGGTCCGCATTCACATCAGATAGACAGTTGTGGGTATCGGATAATTCCTGTGGAGGTCGCCTGTTCAAATCAGGCCCGAGTTGTATACCACTCTTCTCCGTCCTTTTTTTTTTCTCCCTTTCTTCCCCTGCCCATTTCTTGACATTCGCTCCAGCCTCCGTCCCAACTCGGTTGTCTGTAGGGCGGTATCTGTCTCCAAACAATCTCCAACAGCAAGCGGGAGAAGGTAATAACTCCACACTCAACCAACCCTTTCCGTGTAGTATTCGTGTCTTTATCTTAGAATTTGTTCTCGCCTCTCACAGGCTTAGATGAAGTGGCCTATCGACTCGGTGGCGAATGGTCCAATTCAAGGCATCCCCGCATCGCGCTGATTCATTTATCTGATCTCTTCTCTTTCCCGCCCTAGCGGCCTTCCCGTCTGTCTTTTGTTCATCCTCCGCTTTTTAAAGCCTAGTTTGAGTGCGAAACGCCCTCGCAACGCTCAAAATCCCGCCTCTACTAAATCTCTTTGGCTGCTGCATCTCCGCTCATCGCGTCATACATAGATCTTGGCAGGGAAGAAAATCTGACTTGCTTTGTGGTAGGTTCGGAAGTATGTTCAAGTTGATCTAATCTAATCTATTCGATCCGAAAACAGGTTCAGGAATGACTCCATCATGGGTGGACCGCATCTCGAATCAGGCTCGAGTCCTGGCCTGTCACATTCCAAGAATCATTTTTCCTTCTGCTTTGCTTCAGATTCTCAACTGCATTCAATGATCGTTCGCTCACAGGCTCGCCTCATCTAATGCTGCTCCACAATTTGCAGCCAATGATACCATTTGAAACCTGGAAATTTAAACTGCCAACATGCTCTTTTCCATCTTGCTCCTTATTTATTCACCTGTCTTATCGCTTTACGGTGGGAACTAGATCTTTTTAGCTGCATCTACACATGTCGCATGCATATGATCAAAAATCCGCCCTGTTGTGACTGTGGAATCCATTTCGAACCAATTTCTTCAGCTCAGGATGAATGGGTATACCGTCATTGCCGGAGTTCGGGACGGGATGGAACATCATTCGATAACGTGCAAGCAGTCGCCAGTGATGAGCACTGCAAGGGAGAAAAAAATGGAGGGCTCGAGGAAGGGAAGAAGATGTGAAAGAAAGGCTAGGCAAGACATGCTATTTGACTAGCACTCCTTGAGGACCAGCGCGAGAGTTTATTTCAGGCACCCGCCAAAGCGAGATGATGACAGGGACTAGGGGAACATGGATGTTATCATGCATTTGCAACGATCGATTTCTGGCAAGAAATGTATTGCGTCCGCTTAACGTGTGTTCTTCTGTGGGATCTTCAGACGAGTGTGGTTTTTGTTTGGGAATATCATTGATCTTTTTACGTAGTTAGATGAATACAGGAAATGTCTGGGTCAGTCTTAGGTGTCCATTCTTCCATAGGAGAAGAGTGTTGAGTGAAATAACGGAGCCAGGCTGGGATGTGAGTACTAGTGCCCACAGAAGCAAGGATGGAGCCCAAAGTAGGGAGGGATGGAGCATTTGCGCACATAACGCCATCGTTCCCCCGGGTGCAGTGCAGGCCGCGGCTCGGCTCGACATGCGCCTGCCCAGGCATCAGCGTCCGCACCGGCGTCAAGACCTGCAAGTCCTACACTTCCCCTCGCACCTTGATAGCCTAAACACCACCAGGAGGTACCTCCGTCTCCGCAGGGCCCTCACTCATATCGCCCTCTGCAGCTTGGTGCGTCCCTATCCTATCTCGGGTGGCACGTCTCGCACATCTGGGCCCACACTCCCAACGCCGCAGATGCGCCAACACCCGGGGTCCCCTCACACCGCCCGCCTACCGCCCAATGCCGCGACTCAATAAAGAGGAGTGACGCGATGTCCCCCTCCGCTCCTTCACAAGGTGGACTCGTATCGTATTCGGATTGGGACGGGCCCCCGCGCTCGTGCACCTCCATCACAGTCACTGTCGCGGGAAAATGGGAAAAGACCTCCCGTTCCCTCTCCAGCGCGCCTCCTCGTCCCGCTCAGAACCAGAGACGAAGCGATGAAACAGAGAAAACCCTCCAAAACCCCCCAAGAAGGGAAACGACACGCACCCCCTCATCATCAAACCGCCCCGCGCGCACCTTCCCTAGCACCTCCTCCGCGGCGCGGACGAACGCCTCTTCGACGCGTAGGCCGGAGCGGGCGGAGCTTCGGTGAAGAGGGGACCCTCGTTGGCTGCGAACTGCGCGGCGAGCTCGGTGGGGACGGGCATCTGTAAGAAACACCATGTCAGTGTTGTGGAAGTTGTAGAGAAGTAAGAGGGAAGGGAGTAGGAATGTCGAAAAGGGATGCGGCACGTAGTCCAAAAAAGGAAATCGCGCTGGTCGATAGACAGACGAGCGGAAGAGCAGGACGCAAAAGGCAAAGGGTTGCTTCCTCGCTCGTTCTCGATCTCGACGCTCGCGCTTTGCTCGCTGGACTCGGATCTCCCGCAAGAAGACGAGGCATGGACATCGAAAGAAGCGACCCATCACATCGATGTCCACATCGCGCACGGAGGCACCCTCGCGAGCATGAGCATGATACGTCCTCCACAGCCATGCCATCCCCGTCCTCTTCCTCGTCCCCCAACAAGGGACAAGGAGCTCCATGATGGGTGCGCTCGTACAGACACACATCACACCACCCGACATTCCATTGCTGTGCGTGCCTTGCTTCGCCATCGCAACCTCAATCCCAACGCAGCCGCCGCCAGGCCCCAGGACCTGCGCCGGAACCCAAACCCACTGCGAGCGCCACAAGCAGCCGGACAAGACGCGCGCACGAGCATATGCACGTCAGACCTGCTGCATCTGGACGGGACATGACCGTGCGCCCAGCCCGGGCCCGGGAGCGGTGCGTACCCCGCCACCGAAAGGAATACAGCTGCGACCCAAGAGAGCGCAGGTCGTCCGCACCATCCCATTGCGCCCCCTGCTGCACTAGGCACCTCCATCACCCACCCCCGCAGAACGATACTATGAGGGGCGCACTCTCGGGCTACTGTACCCACACCGCACGCACGCCCCCGCCCCCCCAACGAGACGAGCGACGTCCACCACCGGCGGAATACACGACACCATAGCGCCTGCGACACCGAAGATGCAAGAGGAACTCTTTCCAGGGAGACCCGATAGCGAAGGACGGCACGCATGGACCCGTCCACTGCGTCCGCACCCACTCTCCGCACGGCAAATAACCTCGCGCCGTCGGGTCGCCGGAGGCACGCACACTGTGCGTGGTGCCATGTGCTCCCAGTGCACGCACCGAGGCCCCAACCGACGGCGTCGGCCAACCACATCTTGCACGCTGAGCATCGGCGTCAGAAGCCGCCTCTGCATCCCACGCACACGCACACGCACCCATCTTCTCCACCCCAAAAAGAGACACAGAGAAACGGTCCAAAAAAAATCGCACTCACCTTCCCCTCCCAAAGATTGGCCATATTTTCCACCCATGTACAGGAGACATGAGCATCGGCGCGAGCACGGACGTCTGCGAGCCAGCTGCGGATGAGATGTGACGTCGTAGCCGAGGAGGCAGCCTGGGTGCGCGCGAGTGTTAGCAAGTGCACATTGCAAAGCAGGAGGAGAGAGAAGACAAGACACACACCCGTAGCGCCCGATAACTGGCACGACCTCGTTATTGATCGAAATGACTCGGTGGCCGCCGTGTCCCAGCATTGGAGCTTGACGGCTGTGGCTTCGGGCCCGGGGATGGTGATTAGTTTGGACCCGAATTCGACGCCGAGGTGGGTGAGTGAATAAATTATTAGGGTATTACAAGTATCAAGGACACGCACAGTAGGATCCGGATTCGCGAGAAACCTCTGGTCCGTAAGTCGTACAAGCAGCGAAGACTTGCCGACTGCGGCGTCGCCGGTGATGATGAATTCAGCACATAGTGCCCAGCGGGGCTCGCCATCGTTTGGCAGTCTTCCCTTCAGAAATCTTGTAATCGACTAGGCCCGAGTCGAGTGGCGTGCAAGTCAAGTCAAGTAGTCCTTTCCGGAATTCTTAGTAGTGGTGCAAGAAGAGCAATCCAATAGAGGGTAGGATGCAAGTCGAAGCGAGATCTATGGACGCCTCGACTGGACTTGAGTGTTAGACGGGAGAGTGCAGAGTTTGGACGGAAGAGGAAACGACGGCAGTGTCGCTCATTAGCTACGGGCACGTGCTGTACCGCGATGCCGGTTCAGGCCGGTTCTGCTTAAAGACTCTTTATCTTCAAGTTTCTGAATCTCATGTTATCCACCTCAAAAACACATCGACTCTATGGCACACTAGTTTATAGTTACTAGAATTCGATGTTCGGTGGGAGTCGCCGGTTCGAATCTGGCTCGAGTCTTGGGGTACTTACAGTAATATGTAAATCGTACCCTCTTTTTTATGCTCGAATGCAGCCTGTCTATAGACAGGCTTGCCTCAGACAGACCAGTCACTGGTCCACTTTTTTTTATTCGTTCCCTTTTGGCGTTGCCTCATGACGCCGCACTTGCCCTCTCATGAAACGAGTGCGGGTTTGTTTGCTCAAAATCCCTTGGAGTGGATCTCTGAATCCTTCCACATCCACTCCGTTGTCCACTGGACACTCTACAAAACACCGCTAATTTATCCTGCTCCCTGTTCGTTCAAGGTGGTCCGAGTTGGTATTTTATAGCGGCTCGGTGGCGAAATGTATCGCGTCCATGTGGGACTCGGTCAATTCGTCATGTAAATTTGCACATGTACAGTCGAGACGTCGACCTGGTGGCGAAAAGCATCGCATCCATCCTAAATTCAAGGCCCAATCCGGCAGAATTTTCTGTGGAAGTCGCCTGTTCAAACCGGGCCCAAGGCATATATCATGTGAAGCATGTTTTTTTTTACGTGGCACCAGAAGAAGAAGAGAACAGACCTTCCACCTCCCACGTCGGTTTCTCTCTGTACAAGATTCTTGGGCAAACCTGTTCGGCCTATCAATCGAAGCGGGTTCGAGCGATGTGTCTGATCGTCGAGCAGTGGATAATTTCCCCCTTCTTTTTTTGCAGTGCCGAGGAAAAGAGGACAGAATTCGTTGGCCCCCATAAACCATATTCGGGTGTTAGAAACAGTTTACATCGACAGGTGAAGTGCGCGAGACTATAGTACAGGTCCCGAGCCTGAGTGAATTATAGTGAAATTTGTTCGGCCTGAAGTCAAGGGATACACCGACTCCGTGGCGAAATGTGTCGCATCCACCATAAATTCCGAGCGTCTTTACCGCTAAATTTCTGTGGAAATTGCCTGTTCGATTCGGGCGGGAGTCATACATGACGGCTCTTGCTTTTTTTTTCTGCATTACACTCGAAAACGATTCCCTCGACTGGCTTGATTATAATCACCCAACTCGATCTTCCTCCTGTCCCATGTGATTTATCGGAATCCTGTTTCCCTTTATTCCTTCGCATTTTCTTGTGGATCTGAGCCGGCTACGAACCGGGAAAGATCGGTTCTCTTTTAAACACTGAGCATCTACTCTACTTATTTGACCTGCTCATTTTGGGGCTTACTGACTCGGCGGCGAAAGCCGTCTACCCTGTGGACACCTTACACATCCGCATTTGTTTCCTTCTTTTTCGCGTGCAAATCTTGTCCAACTAACCAGTGTTTTGGTATGAAATTGTCCAATGAGTAGACTCTAGAGCAGACTGAACAGTTCCATGGGTATGAGATACAGACTGCAGGCGCCGCATGTAACGAGCATGTCTTGTAATTTACGCTATCGGATACAATCCAAACAGCACATGCTCGGAGATGCAGATAGCAGTTTCCCCCGGTACCAAAAAACGGGTTTCCCCCAGTACCACAAGAGAGCCAGCAGTAAAAGCTATCAGCATCTCGGAGATTGCCCATAGCAATTTAATTTACCCAGTCAAGAGAGACATCTGTCATTGCTGCGCCATATAAACGGATTCCAGGTCATCTGCGCTCAGTATCATCAAATGCCTGCCCCGCCCTCCGTCCCAGTAACTGCGATGAGCAACATTACAGCATGTTTGACCATATCCAGGAATACTTTGGAACTTCTTGCCCGGAGCCTCAATAGCCCCTTCCTCACAGCCCTGTCCAACACCGCTGAGTCTCTCTTGAAAAATGTTCAAGTGAATTCTCACTAATCTCCCATGATCGAGAATCTTATCGTGGCATATAGCTCATTAAAAAAAACAAGCGCGATTGCATCCAGTTGTTGCAGCAGGCTCAGGAACTGCTCGACGCAGTCATTACTGCTCATATTGCGTCAAACACGGCCGGCGAGTTGCCACCAGATGTGTTGAGTCGCATTGGAAAATTCACAGAGCATGTTGCGGGTCTTGGATGAACATTGTGGTTGATACTAACCCTTGACTGTTTAGAACCCTTCATAAGATTCTTGCCTTTGTCGAGGCTCAAGGGCATAGCAAAAAAATCAAAATGATCTTTCAGCAGGGAACACTGAGCACATTGCTCAAAGATTGCAAAGCAGGATTGCAAGAGGGATTCGTCGATTTTCAAGTGAGTCGTATATTTGACATGGGAAAACTCACGAAAGAATATGTAGGTTGAATCTCTTTGGCTCATGAGGGATGTTACCACGATGCAAGAAGATGTAGAGAAGAGACACCAAGAAGTGCTTGACATGATTGAAGCCTTCTCCGATACAACAAGCTCAGATGCTGCATCCTCCGTAGGCAAAATCCATCATCTGCCAGACATGACAATAACATATATATAGATGAAGAGAGTCTACTGGAGCCCGTATACCAGGTCAGTCATTTCAGAAGAAATTCAGCAATATTACCCTCATGTTTTATAGTTCGAACTCATTCTCTATGCTACCATCAGAGCCACAGATATTCTATGGTCGAGACTCAGAAATTGCTGCCATTGTAGGCCTGTTCAGCCAGAAATCTCCCAGGATTGCAATTTTGGGTCCAGGTGGAATGGGGAAAACAAGCCTGGCAAGAGCTGTCATCCATCATCCAGACATCGCAGCTCGATATGATCAACGGCGATTCTTTGTTCCATGTGACTCTGCAGCAACTACGGCGGAACTTGCTGCTCTTGTGGGAGCCCATGTGGGATTGAAGCCTGGAAAGGATCTCACCCGCACCATTCTCCATCATTTCTCAAGTGGTCCACCAAGTATCTTAATTCTGGATAATTTTGAGACTGTGTGGGAACCTGCAGAGTCTTGTAGGGATATTGAGGGATTTTTGTCCCTGCTTGCAGGTGTGGATCATCTTGCACTACTGGTATGTCTAGATCTCACATGCTAAGAGCTTTACTCATGAGCCTCAGATCACGATGCGTGGAGCAGAAAGACCGGCTAATGTTGCCTGGACTCGGCCATTTCTACTACCTCTAAGACCTCTGGTGCAGGGTGCTGCTCAAAAGATGTTCATTGACATCACAGATGACAGATATGACATGCAGGAGGTGGATAAGGTCCTTGCCCTTACAGACAACTTGCCACTTGCGATCAATCTATTAGCACATTTGGCCGACTCGGAAGGATGTTATAACGTGTTATCTCGCTGGGAAACAGAAAAGACAGCAATAATTTCAGCAGGTTATGACAGGAGGGATAATCTGGAATTATCAATTTCAGTGTCTCTGTCAAGTCCCAGAATCCAGTCTGTTCCTCATTCACAGGAGCTCCTGAGCCTCTTATCTATGCTTCCTGATGGGCTTTCGGATACCGAGCTGATGCAAAGCAAACTCACAATAAAGAATATTCTTGGGTGTAAAGCAGCCTTAATTCGCACCAGTTTGGCATACAGTGATGAACAGAAAAGACTCAAGGTCTTGGTGCCTATCCGGGAGTACATGCAGAAGATGCAGCCACCTGGTGATCGCCTCACTCAGCCTCTTCTTGAGCACTTCCACCAGTTACTTGAGTTGTTTATGACACACCATGGCACACCATCAAAATCGAATGTTGTTGCACGAATCTCATCCAATTTAGCCAATATTCAGAGCTTGCTGCAGCATGGGCTACAACCGGGGCACCCAGAATTGGCAAACAATGTGTACTGCGCATGCGATTTGAACCAATTTACTCAGGTGTTTGGCTGGACTACTATGAGTCCTTTGCTTGCCCACATTCACAACATCCTTCCTTATTTGCGCGACCCTCGAGTTAGGGGTTACTTTATTATCCAATTGTTGGACTCGCGGTATTCTTCTTTGATATCTGATCCAGAACAATTGGTATCAAGAGCAAAAGAACACTTTGAGCAACTCAATGATGCAGATCTGAAATGTATGTTTTCAATTGATATTGGGTATTTTGGTCGCTCACTAGATAGCTCATCCCCAGGCTCATTCTACAGTGCCCTAGCACACTATCATATGGATTGCAACAATGACTTTCCTGCAGCCATCCACATGTGCCATACTCTTATATCTCTAGCGATTTCGACCGGGAACGTCAAAAGACATGCAAAAGGATTATACAACCTTGCATTTGCCAAGTATCTCCTCGGCGATTATTTTGCAGCCCAGAGACATGCATATGAATCACAGCAGTTGGCCAGAGGTGCTGGGGATTTATTTATAGAAGCTTGTGCCCTCCGTATTGGAGCAATTTGCTGGGGCGAACTTGGCAACTACAGGCATAGCATTTCTCTGTGCTACAGGGCAAGAGACCTGTTGAGGCTTTGTGCCTTATCAGGTGGTGATTTGGACCATCGGATTATGACTGTACAGGTCGGGATCCATGGATTGAAATCAGAGCATCTTGAGGCCCGTAATATCCTTACGGAGATTATGCGAGAGGTCCCTATCGATCAAGATCCTTACCATCATGCTTATGCATTGCTCAATATTGCTCGAGCTGAAGTGTGGCTAGGTACTCCAGAACAAGCTGTGCAAACCAACATCGAGAAAGCAAAAAGCATATTTAGCAATATGGGATCTGGCTTCAACGTCAATATATGCGATACTACTCTTGCAGATCTGTATCTAAGAGAGGGAAACATACTACTTGCAAAGACCCTCTTCGAAAAATCTCTAAAATCGTCCCTTGGGCATTTACAAATGGTGTCATACTGTTTGGAGAACCTTGGTAATATCAGTCGTTGGGATAACATGCATGGGATGTCCAGTTGGACAGTTGTGTTCCTTGTCCATTCCTCCAAGTTCAAACAGAAGCTTGGAGTACTAAAAGCTCTTCATTCACTGGGAGATATCTTGCTTGCTGAGGGCGATAAGGCTACAGCTATCACATTATTTACAGTTGCCTTGGATGAGTTCACTTTGATGGATGTTCATCACAGTAGAGCCGAGTGTATGCTCCGCCTTGGGGATATTCACAAGAAACAAGGCAACATGTTGAAAGCAGTAGACTATTGGACAATAGCAAAACCTCTGTTTGAGCGGTCATCACAGGCGGAGCAGGTTAAACATGTTGATCAAAGGCTGGCTGAGATCAGTGTGGATGTGGTGAAGCAACACCAATCTAAATTGGCTTATCTGGCAAAGCTCAATGCACCATCCGAAATTGTGGATGACCAGGATGTCCTATCAGAGATTGAAATGGATGGGCTTGGTTTGGATGATGAGGCTGAGCTTGGCCCAGTTTTGGTTTGAATGCAGAGTGGAGGGCAACTTTGATCTATACGGTCATGTAATAGTTTAACTATGCTTCTGTACAATTTAACCATATGCCTGAGGTTCAATGCACCTGAAGCCATGTAATAGAAATAAGATTTTGTGCTGGCACTATATGGGAACATTAATCACGCAACGAGATATTGACCTTTGGAACCTCACGTTACTACGGTTTAAAAAAATAAAAATAAAAAATAAAAATAAATAAAAACCGGGACGGAAACAGTAACTGAGCGCATGTGGGCAAATCGGTCGCCAGAATCAAAAACTGCCCAAAAGGTATGTGTGGAATAGTGGTGGTCAGAGTGAACAATTCTGAGCGATTCTGATGTCGATTCTGGAGTTGTTTTGAATCATAATTGTGTAAGAATCGTCCAGAATCCCTGTCTACTGTGATCATAAACCTTTGCACTACTGATTCATTATCTGGTGGCTATACCCAGCATATATGCGCGCCACGCGCCGATGGCCCTCTGCCGACTTGTGGCGGCCCGGGCCCACCCAGGTCAGTTCCCTGAGGTGCCGTCACTATTCTCAACATGGATGGCATGGTATCACCTTAAAGTTGTACATCTGCAGTGACAGATCCAACATGGGAACATAGAGAGCACCCGCAGACCAACTTGAAGTAGCGGCCCTGGACGGAGAGCGGGGACAAGTTGTGTACCTGGAAGAACATAAAAAGTGATTGTCAGCCCGTCACATCCTCTCACAAAATTTTGTAGTCTTCAAGAGCTTGAGTTAAATGAGACTCGGAATCGCCTCGAGAGCGAAAGACATTCTTACTGGTGGCAGGTCTCAAGGCTTACGTCCGATCCCACGACGTAACTTGAATAATGCGCAGATTAGAAATGATCGAAGTTGAACGAACCGATCTATCGATGGGTTTTGGCCTTCGGTAACTCTCGGTCGGTACACCCGATAGGCTCGGTTCCTGTGGCCGCTTCATTGAGGTATTTGCGGAGGTGTTTCCCCGGCTCAGCAAATGAGGCTGATCACTAGAAATAAAAGTAAGCTAAAAGAGAGAGAGACGCCAGGAAGCCAGGAATCGGGAGCAAGACGCCAGCCCGCCCGAAGACGCGTCCTTTCCTTCGACGTCGCACATACGCGTCATGACGACCGTGAGCTCCTCACTAGCCTAGCTGACTCTCCGCGTCCCCGAGCGAGGAGGAGGGATATGCGTGGTGCGCGTACAGAACATGACGGTTCTATCTCGATATCGATCGCACCAACGCAGCCACACTGCCACGAGCGTTTCCGTCCGCTCACATCTCCCGTGAGCGCGCCGTCTACGAAGGCAGCCGAGACACGTCGCGACCCAAGTCCATCTCCCTCGCCTCATCTGGACACGCACGGTCCGGACACGCAGAGCCTCACCCGAAAGGTGTGCTAACATCTAATGACGTGGCTTGGGACGTGAGATGCGCAACGCGAAACGCACGACAGACAGCGCAGTACCCGCGGGGCAGGTCCTTCAGGGATGGGGCCACACGCCTTTCGTTGAGTGGCTGCAGCGACCACATCTCATAAACAAACAGACACCGAAGAAACAAAGAAATACAGGCAAAGCAAAGGCGACAACAACACTCACCCTTCCCCTCACACAAATCCACCGGATTCGCGAGAAACCTCTGGTCCGTAACTCGTACAAGCAGCGAAGACTTGCCGACTGCGGCGTCGCCGGTAATATGAGCTTCAGGACATGGTGCCATGCAGGCCTTGCCATCTTCATCTAGCAGTCTTACCTTCAGAAATTTGTAATCGACTAGGCCGAGTGGCATGAAAGATAAGTCAAGTAAGTGTCAAGTAAGTAATCCTTTCTGGAATTCCTAATCGTTTAAGTAAAGCAAGGAGTGTAATCCAATAGAGCGTAGCTGTAGGATGCAGGTCAAAGCGAGTTCTATGCACACCTCGACTTGACTCTGTTAGACGGGAGTTATGTAACGGCGCTGGTTTCCCCATTCATACTGACCGACAGCTTGTATTGTTCCTGACGGCTCGTATTGTTCATTTACTTACGGGGTTTATATATTTGGCACCTATATAGCCCAATAAAGTCGGAGAACGGGTGGGTGTCCGACGCTAAGTAGGGGGTTCTGGGGGAGGATAGGGCGGGCGCGATAAAAGCGCGTTAAATAGCTTTTATTGCCGTAGCTAATAGCAAATAATTAACGGTAATTATCGCTATTGCTCGGGTAATGGCGCGCGCGGCGCGCGCCTGCCATCAACGCCCCATCGGTCCCATCAGAGATGGGCCGAGACGCCGCCAGGGCGCGGGATCGCGAGCGCCGCGATCAATCCCATCAACAGCGCCGCCACGCCCCGCCCAAGTCGTCTGATCCCGCCGTAAAAATGGTCTAAAATTCACGAGAAAAATAGGGTGGGTGTGGAGGGGCATTCTGAGTCTAATGGGCTCCAAGTTCTTGCGGTGTGTAGCCTAGTTTTTTCTTATGAACTCAAATACATGGTCATTTAGTATCATCACAATAAGAACAATAATTGAGAGTCACGATAAGGAGGATAAAACTATAAGTAAGGAGCATATAGACTAAATAAAAGGAGAGGAGCACATATTTTAGGGGGCCGCCGAAGGCGCAGCGGCGCGTTAGCAGACGTCGGCACCAGAGCCTTAGGTCCTGGGTCCCCGCTTCACGCCGGCATCTGAGCGCTTCTTGCGCTGCTTGACGGGCGCGTCGGCGCTGGCGCTTGCGGCGGGCGCATCGGCGCTGGCGCTTGTGGCGCGTGCGTCAGCGCTGTTGCTTGCGGTGGACTTGCGTTTCACGCCAGCATCAGAGCGCTTTTTGCGCTGCTTCGGGACGGTGTTGGCGTCCACATGTCCACTCCCCCCGCCGTTGCTGCCTTGGTCGCCAGAGGACATCCGAGACCTCTTTGGTGCCGACGCGCCATCCAAATCCTCCCCGCTCGGCCGCTTCTGCGCGCTGTGGACAGTGTTCGTGCTCACGGCGAACACTGGCGCAGCGGTGCCCGAGGGTCCATTCGTCCCGCTGTTGGCGTGCCCCGCGCTGAGAGTGGGGGGGAATTCCTCGGCGTCGCTGGGGTAAGAAAGATGGGGGATCACGGCGGAGATGGCGTCGAGCGCCGGGAGGGTAGTGAGCACCTTCGCGGCGTGGGGGTTTGACGCGACCACGGCGTGGGGCTGGAGTGCTGGAGGTGCAAGGTCGCCGGCGTTGCCTGCATACAGGTGAGGTTGGAGTGCAGCCAGCGCAAGGTCGGCGGCGTGCGTAGCGCTGTTGAGATCGGCATTGAGCCAGTCGAAATTGGCGAGGGGCGGCGCTAGGCCCCAGTTGATATTATTGAAGTCCAGCGCGTCCGGGTCAAAGGGGGCGAGGGCTGCGCCAACGGCGGTGTTGTGACCAATGAGTGCGGGGTAGGTGGAGTTGGGCATTGCGTTGACCAAGTCGGCAATAGAAGACATAGAAGCGCCACCGTCGGTGGGCACAGTGGTGAAGGGAATGTTGGTAGGTACACGCGACACCTGCGTACGCGTGCGAGTCGGCGCCTCCTCACTGTCATCGTCATCATCGCTGTGCTCTTCTTCGTCGCTGTCGCTCTTGTCGCTGCCGCTCTCTTCGTCCTCATCCCCGTTGTCGCGAGGTCCGCGTGCGAGACCCTTGTCGGAGCGTTCTTTGCACTGCTTCAGCATCCCCTCAGCACGAAGCCGGTCAATCTCCTCCGCGACCGCATCACGCTGCGCTCGCGTCAGTCGCACCCAACAAATCTCGCCGCTGCGCAGCTTGTCACGGATGCTGCGCGCATCTGCGGCGGACATCTTCGATGGGCGCCGCATGCGAATCGTCTCCGGCCATCCTGCCAGCTCAACGCCGAGCTTGTGTACGATCTCCTCGCGGTAGTTGCTGTACGCCATGGCCAAGGTCTTGTTGTTCTTAATTTTACCTACAAAAAAATTCCACCGTCAGCTCCATTATTGCTGTAGTAAGACTAGTGCGTACGCAGCCCCGTGGTCAGCAGCTCGGCGACCTCCTTCTGCACACCGTCGCGACTGTTGGTATTTTTAATGGCTGTGTATATACTCATGAGACATAACTTTGAAGCCAAGAAAACAAAGTGCATACCTTTGTCGCGCGTGCACGACCACAGCTCCAGCTTGCGCAGGACATCGAACACCGAGCATCCAAGGACTGCTTGGAAGAAGCTGCGCGTCTCGTCCGAGTCGACGATGTACGGAACAGATGGGTCATCGGGGTGACCGCGCATGAAGAGGGCGATGCCGCGCACTCCTGCACGCTCGTATGAGTCAATTAGCTGCAATTCAAAACGCGTCAGAGAAGGGAAAGAGGGTAAATAATGTGCAACGTACGACATCGCCGATACGATTGGCATTCTGCATCGCATCTGCCGCAGCTGCCTTGTTAGTCGCGCGAATGCCACGGTGCTTGAGCTTGCGGTGCTCTTCCAGCTGCTTGGTAACCCTCTTCAGCTCGGCGTCTGACATGGAGTCCCGAATCTCCTCGTACCCCTCCGGAGAGAGGTTGTTTCGGAGAGTCTTGAGATCACTGGCTTCCCCAGCTGCGACGAACACCTCAGTGATTTTTAACACGTCGACGCGTCGACGTACCATCTTTAGCTTTCAAGGAGAGGTCGTGCATGATCGCGTTCCTCATGCTGACCTTGCGTGTCGTCGCATACTGCGTCCCATTTGACAGCAGTTTGTTGATATACGCCGGGTTGCGATTGTATTTCTTCGCAAGGGTCGTCTTGAGAGTGTTTTTGTAGTCGTAGAAGGCGTCCACGTCCGTGTGGAAGTGGACCCGGGTTTGGAGATCCTGCGCGGCCTTGAGCGCGGCGGTGGCTTTAGACACGTGGTCGGTTTTCTTGGATCGTTTGCGTGTGGGTTGGACAGCTCTCGCAGGGTTCCGAATGCTGTGCGTGGACAGCGTGGGCGTGCGAGTGCGTGACATTATGTACGGCGTTGACGTTGCTTCCTCGGCGGCGGCGGGAGAATGGTGATAAGGAAAGAATAGAATGGACGGGTTCCCACCGTCATGCTGTAAGTATATAAACATAGTCATGCCCTAATGATTGACAGTTTGTGTCAGGCCATTATGCCCCTAACTCCCCTTCTATGTTAAACTCTTGACCTAGTGGGAGAGAGGTTGAGGCGTGGCTTCTGCAAATTCCTGGAAAAGGAAGTTCCGAGAACTCAACATCTCAACCCCTCAACTATTAGGTCTTTTGTTCGACCCTCAGGCAAGGAGTTTTTTTTCTCTCTTTTTTTCACTTAAGAACTCATTGTCATTTCTTTCTTTCATCTCCTTTGACAAAATTGTTATATCATTCTTACCAAGGCATTTTTCATCCAATTCATTTATTTCAAGCCATCACCCTCTTTATAAGATTACGCTTCTCTGTCCGTCTGAAGCCATTTAAGCTCCGCTCATCTCCACTGATGCCGTACCCCGTGGCAACTTCGCCCCCCGGTTCCCGAGTCCTCCCTCCCACCGGCACATGGCCAAGCAATCCTTCGGCACTCACGGCATTTGACGTCACCTTTCCAACAAACTTTGCGCCGGCGCCAGAATTGGCAGATGGCTCCCACCACCCCGAAACAAAGGGTGCCACGGCGAACACTACAGTAAGCGAACCTGAACACAGTGAATAAGCAAGAACGATCCGATCAACTCAATTCAACGAGGTGCATGATAGTTACGGTAGCTTCCTCCTGAGCACTCACCACCTTATTCAGTTGCAAAAAGAAAGGGAATGGGAGGCCGTGAAGCGGCCGACCAGTCCCTTGTACAATACAAAGAAACAAAGCAAGTGTATTTCCTCAAACTCAAGCAGACAACATAGTTATGATATAAACATATAAGAGTTACTCCGGCACCAAATTTCAAGCTGAGCTGGAGCTCGGAGATAAATTTGATGGCTTACGAGATGTGCTGTAATACGTTCCCATGTCACAATTTTCTTCTGTTTCTTCGCGTCGCGCCGCGTCCCTGCTGCCCGTTTAGTCTCACAATGCCCCCCAAAGATGTGGCAAACTGGACCACCAACCCTGAGGACATCACCAACCTCTTAGCCTTCTTCCATGCACAGCGCAGCCGTGTTGGGGAGGGAGGGAATTGGGACAGAACAGTCCTCAATGAAGCTGCTGCTCATATGGCCAGTTTGGAGCCACCAGCCAAGGGTGGGCCAAAGACAGCTACTGCTATTGCCACAAAATGGGGGCAGGTGCGTGCTTTTGAATCTTGACAGCTGTCACAATACTAATGAGTCTTCTATCCCAGATACGTAAAATCTTCGAAGCCATCCTCCAGATGAAGCAGAAGGTGTATCCTGGGGCGTCGGGTTGGACATACACCGACCAGGGTGGTTTCAATGTCACAGATGAGACCCGGGATGCATGGGACAACTTTTCTAAAGCTCACCCAATCTTCAAACCTTTTGCGACATCCGGATGGGTTCATTTCAGGACGGTTGACGACATTATGCCCTCGCGAGCCAGGGGTCGCTTTGTCTTCAGTGCTGGGTCCACCCAGCCCGTGGTGGAGGATGTCCCTTCCCAGTCTCAAAGCCAGGATGAAGACGACACACAGTCCGAGCCTTCTCAGCCACTCACAGATTCGTGATCCCAATCAGACAACGACGAGTCCCAGCCTGCCGGCAACAACATGCCAGCCTCCCAGCCTGGTGTGACGCTGGCTGCTTCCCAGCGTACTTCCACTCCTTCTGTCCCTGGCACTCCCGCTTCGACCCTGAAGCGCCCCCTTTCCCGCAAAGTTGACTTGCCTTGGAGCAACAAACGTAGCAGGGTTACTGGTCCTGAATTGATCCTCGCTCTCAGTCGTTCTGTCGCAGGTGTTGGAAACGTGATCAAGAACGTCTTTGCACAGCAGAAATCGTCTGCAATGTCTCCCACAAAGAAGGTCCAAGCAGCTCAAAAACTGGCGCTGGAGGATATGAATGGTGAGTATATCATGTCGGATGAGCGTACCCGCCTCTCCATTCTGTTCGGGCGGGATAATAGCGCGGCAGACGCATACATTGCAGACGAGGATCCTGTTTTGTGGGCAGATGTCGCACGTGAGCTTCTGAACCCTACTCAAAATTTTGGCTTTTGAACTAGACCTGTAATTTAAACTACAACTAGTCTAGAGATTCGGGTTGAATATCATGGTAGTGGTCTTCATCTACATCCATTCTCTCCGCCAAATACTCCAGGTAGTTATCCCACATAGCCTTTGCAATCTCGTTGCGCCTTGTCTCTGTGTGACGTTTCTCAGCTGGTGAAACACGAGCAGTGGACGCAAGACATCCAAAGTCAATCTCCTGGGTTCGGCGGACACCCCGTGAACTGTCTTCTGCCTGCTCGTCAATGATCCAGCGGTCAAGATCTGCTTCATCATGTTCTAGAATAAAATTGTGCAGTGCAACAAGAGCAGATGGAATTTGTGCCTGGAATTTCATAGTGTGGTGGACGAGTGAGAATGGTCCAGCGGTGTTTAATGACACCAAAGATGCGTTCAACAACATTCCGGGCAGAGGCATGACGGAGATTGTATAGCTCTTTGTAGTTTGAAGGCCTGTAATGGATGAGAAAAAATACACTGAACAAAAGAACAGCTACCGCAAGTGCGCCCGTGCCCATTCAGCAAGATGATACCGAGTCTGCCGATATGGCACAAGAAGCGCATCACATATCCCAAACCCTGCATCTGCCAGGTAGCATTTTCGCTCTGGGATATGAAAGTCCCGCAGCCGAGCAGCCGAGTACATTGATGCATCGGCTGCACACCCATCCCATCCGCTTGTGAAGAAAAGAAACCGCATATTGAAGGACACAACCGCAAGGCAGTTCTGAGACACACCACCCTTACAATTCCGAGCTGTGTGCAGGTCTTGGGCGGATGGCGAGCAATTGATGTGGGTACCATCAATGGCACCAAGGACATTTTGGAAATATGGCCACCATTTGGGGTTGTGCCGGATGGCATCTGGTGGTGGATCATTTGCTTCAGGAAGCCGCACATATTTTGAATAGAATTCGTGCCCCGAAAAAATGTCAAGGACTTTTCGGAAATGCCTAGAATAAAATAAGCTACAATCGGGGAAAAGAAAGAGAGCTAAAACTCACTCGGATATGGTGCTGTGCGAGTGCTGGAAGCGTTCTGCAACATGATCTATGGCAATCCCAGTGACACAAGTGTACAGGAAGATCGCCACAGATTCATCCAGATCAATTCGAGAGTGTTGGGACTCTGAATGGCCCATTGCACGAAGCTGAAGGATGAGGGCCAGAAATACATGACGGCGCATCCCAAGGGCAATGTAGATCCGCTCTGGATGCCCAGAAAGAAGCTCATTAAGCCATGCACGACCAGAAAGTGCAGAATCATGCAGGTCTTCCTTGCAGTAATGGGGATAGATATAGAGTCCCACACCAAGCACAATATACTGCAGGAGGGCCATGATTAGCAATCTAACCTTCCTGGCAGTCTCCTCGGGGCTCAGATTGGGGCGGGACATCGTGGAAGAGAGCAGAAAGTAAGATTATCATTGATATCAGTGGATAGGGGCTTATTACAGCACATCTCGTAAGCCATCAAATTTATCTCCGAGCTCCAGCTCAGCTTGAAATTTGGTGCCGGAGTAACTCTAAAAAATTGCACAAGACGCCCCCAACATCTAGGTCTTCTTCTTCAACATTCGCCCAGCCTCTTTGTCGATAAACTCCAACACAGCGTCCTCATCGTACGTATAAAAAAGCTCCGCACCAGGAGTTTCCAAGAAGGCCGCCAGGGCACGGTACCGGTCGCGAAAGATGCGGCTAGTCCCGCTGACGGCGAACATCAAGGGCTGCTGGTCATCCTTGTTGTTGGCCCAAGTCTCGAACTTGGCTGCGATCGCCGCAGTGTCCCGTAGCGATGGCGTGGGGTTGAACTTCGCGAGCTGGCAAGGTGCATGGTGGTTGGCATTGTGAAAGGAAGGGAGGCAAAACCGCGCGCCCACCTTCTGGCTCGTGCTCGCCCCGGCCTTGGTGGACGACAGAGTACGACGTGAGACTTTGGTCGGGGAAGGCGCGCGCGATGCGGGGCACGAGAAGGTAGAGTCGGACGCGATGTCCACCACCAGCGGCGGGGGCCTTCCTTCGTGGACGTGATGCTCTGCAAAGTCGATGCCCCAGAGCTCGATGGCTCGCGCCCACGTACGTGCTTTGAAGGTTCAGGTGTCAGCGTCCTTGGCCTTGATCTTATCCAGGCTTTCCCTGGAAGAAATCGGTTGGATAAAAAGCACACGAAGAAAGAAAAAGAAAAGAAAACGCACTGAGAGGTGACGATACCCCTCCAATCCTTGCTGATCACCCCGTAGAACCATGTCTCCTTCGACTCTGAATGTCTGTCTTTGTCTTCATGGCCGGCATCCGGGGAGAAGATGGGCATGCAAAGGAGAGAGGGGGCGGCGAGCGCAGGTGCGTGGGCAGACAACATCCTACTCTTTATAAAATTACGGGTGTCCGTCCGAAGCCTTTTAAACTCCGCTTTGGGGGAATCAGCTCCGATTCTTTGGTATATCAGCGTTAAGCTTCTGGGCGCTAATTCAGGGACTACCGCGCTCTTGTACTCTTGAAATAAGCCACGGCCTTTGATCAAGAATAAGATGACGCAAATGTGGAGGGGATTAATTTGAGAACTACGTGGTAATATAGATATATGTCGTGTAAGGAACCAAGTAGAGGGAAAGTTAGAACAAGTGGAGAGTAAGTTAGGCACAAGGGGAGAAACACGACGCAGATCATAATAAATGCAGGAACTCAATGGTAGCAGAAAATTTGTTGCTTTGTCATGCCAGGCAACGGTGTCGTAGATAGCAAGTGAATTCGAACGCATCCGGCTGCCAATAATTCCCCAGTGAAAAAAGGTAGGCTTTGTCGCTTAATTTTCTTAGTAGACTCCACGTGTCCTTCACAACACTACTCCCATCCAGAATGCGCACTTCCCGTTCTATGTCCGTGACCATCCTAACGACCGCCCAGCTCGCCCACGCAATTTGGGTGCCAGGCAAGACGGCACAGATCAACTTCTATACAGACATTGGATGTACGCAGGACAACGACGAAGTGGCAGCCTGGTTGGACCAATCTCCAGAGGCCATGGGTGATTCGGTAGGTAGGGAGCATTACACGGCACGGTCCCGCTGAGAAGCGCCGGGGCCCTAATCGTACAGGCGAATTGCGGAATAACGTCGAGTTATTGTACGATGTTCCACTAATATATGTTTCTATTGTATAAGTGCAACTGAGCGAGGGGCTAGATGCCCGTACGTACAGAGGCTTTGAATTAAAATATACCATGAAATCTTATGGACGCGAAGTTCATGTTGCGGTGTACACAGGTGGTAGTTCAGCAGGACCAGATTCAGCGACGGCAGGAGTTAAATCGCGCACCCCGCTATCCACGTGCTGTATGGGTACCGAGTGCGCGTTGCCGCCGTTAATGCCCGCTTCATGCGAGCTCACGACCTGTTGCTGCCGTCGTTTGAGATCCGCGAAGGAGCTGGAATATTCGGTGTTGTTCGCCGTGGATGACGGCCCACGGCTTTGAGACTGCGAGGTCGCCGATTCGGAGGGTCCGTAGGAGGATTGGGCCGGGGTGTGCGTATTTGGGACGGTCTCTGACCCAGCAGAGTTGGGGTTGGGACGGCGTTTGCCGGATGAAGCCGCGCGTAGTCCGGATTCCGACATCGGAGCGGGTAGAGGAGTGATAGAAGTCGCTGAGAGTGGTGGAGTCAGTTTCGGCGGAAATCGTCAAGGACATAAATGTTTCGCATACATACCAGACAGCAAGCTCTTATGTTTTCTTTTTCGGCGAAGATATAGCAGGAGAAGACCAGCTACAAGGATGAGGGCTACTGCACCGGCAGTGACTCCTCCTATGAGGGCAGCATGTGACGCCTTCTTGGGGGGCGCTGGGGAGGCTGAGCCCGCGTGCGTGACATTGAAATAATCGAACCACACGGTGCCTTCACCAGCTTCAGCAGCCTTGTGATGGTAGAAGATAACAGCAGGTCACACGAAATCTTGATGCGAGAGTCCTCGGTCGTGAAACAAGAGAAAATATATACTTCGTATATTAAAGAGATGTCTCGAATCAGATTGCATCTGTTTGCCCATCACCCGTATTTATCGTTTCTTTCCCATCCAACGTCTTCTGACTCCAAATTCCGTTGTCTCGGTTGCCTCAAGGTTTTTCTCTCACGTTTATTTTTCAACATCACAAATTAACTTCAGCCTTACCTATTCTGTGCTGCTGTTATTACGTGCAGCTCCTTCGGTCGAAATGATATGCCGGCGGGCTCCACCGCTCAAAGACCCTACAAGAGACGTTCTGCTTCTTTCTTTCGCTCCCCCATCATCCCCCACCAGTCGTCCGTGTCCACTGCCGGGGGCTCAATTTTACATGGGCTGATCACACCGGGTATGTCTGAGCCATAAATGGAGGACAAGAGTGTTCAATTCGAACACATCTAGTGCAGTGCAAGGCCTAGGTGCGACCCCGGTAAGCCACTTACTTTCACTGGCTAGCACTGGGATTCATTCTTATAGATTTCCTTCGTCTATCGCCAGTCCAATTACCAATCCATGCGAGATATATCCCTATCCCGATCCGCTGATGAAGGTAAGGTACACATTATATGCTCGGCTACCTCAAATCCCTGACATGGCATCTGAATTTTAGAAATATTATAGGTGTTCGTCGCGACTCCGCTTCAAGATCCCATGTCAGCCGGTGCTGAACCATAAGCTCTCCAAGGATAATCCAGGGCATTCCGCTCGGCCCGAGCACCCCGCTATCAGGTGCGCCACTCCTCGCGCATCTAGGCACTAACTCAACCACAACATGTCAAGCTGCAGAAAATTCGGCATCATGAACGGCTGGTGAATTAGGCAAACAACAGCCTCACAATACAGAGGCTTCTGTTAAATTTTTCTGAGGGCATTCGTCGGATCTCCCACTTCTTGCGGTGCGGCCATCCACTCTCATCCCACGGCGTGTTGTATTGCGCGAAGTCTTCTGAATATCGCTGACGATTCTCTTTCGCAACAGGTATAGTCTGCAACCGAAACAGTATGTGCGTACAGATTTTCTTCCTTCCTGGACCACTCAATAGCAGCCCTCTTTACAATTCGCCCGCGTCTACCACCCTTTGGGGAGTTGTCTAGGTGTACTACTTTCCGCCTTCGGTCTCCGTGATCGACCCCGCTAGCAGTAGATGCGCATACCAACCTCTGCCTCTCTCAATCTGGCTCTTTCGTGTGCATATAGGTAACATTCTCCTCCTCTACTCCAGTATATTGACTCGCTTTCCGAACATGTTTGGTTCAGCTGAGTTTGTACGTTGCTCGAATCGGAGTCAAGGGGCTTTAACATGGCCTCAAGAGCGCCTATTGTGTGCGTTCCCTTCACGCTAGAGCGTCTTTTCATTCCCTGCATTTCTCAACCACTTTTGTCCTGCAGGTGATAATTTCTTCGACCCTACGGCCTCTGCCCTTCGTAATCCAAGACTAATTCAAGATTCAGTTCCATTTTGTGTTCACTATTTATGGTGCTTGACCCTTGGACTGACACATCTCTCTCATTCAGCTCGGAGCCACAACTCGAACCATAGAGGTAAGTGTAGATGGTCCGGCAGTAAAAAAGATCTAACTCTCCCTAT
Source organism: Mycena capillaripes (assembly GCA_029204075.1). NCBI lineage: Eukaryota > Fungi > Basidiomycota > Agaricomycetes > Agaricales > Mycenaceae > Mycena > Mycena capillaripes. Next base: position 1,458,596 of record JARHKZ010000027.1, read on the forward strand.
CGATTCGGCCCGCGTTTTTACAAAATCAGGACCAGCCTCGAATGAAATTTATGAGTTCTGCGCTCGGTATTCATTTCTCCTTTCCAAGACTGGCGTTCACTTCACCTCTACACAGGCAATAAAGCCTCCTTCATATTTCATGTCGCCCGCATGGTTACCTAGATAAATGACCAAAATGTATGTACAGTCTGTATTGAATAACGCAACATATTAGGGAAACAGTTTGTTTCGGTGGAAAGTTGATTACACGCGCCCTCTGTGCAAGACGCCATATATTCCCTACTGCTAGTTAAAATTCACGTCAACGTTGTGCAGCCGGCAGGAAATTCGTGAATAAGATGGTTGTCTGCGCCGGAGCGAAGCGACGGCATATCTTGTACTTTAAAAATAAGTAGGGTACATATAGTGTGTTGTAGATACTTTAAGTAGCGAGATGACCACCGTGCTCAATCCATTCTGTTGCAAGGGGGCAAGTACAGGCACATCCAGGGCATTCATCCCCACCGCAACTCTTGCACGTTGGGAAGAAGTGCCCGCCCTCGTGCTCAATCCACACCATGGATTCCATGCACATGCAGGCACAGCCGGGACAACCGACTTCACCGCATTTGGGGCAGGGTGGTGGGACGACGGTGCGCGGCTTGATGCGCCCGGTGAAAATGGGAGACTCCGAGCAGTGGTGGCGGCGGCGTTCCCCACCGGAGTCATCACTGAAGTTGTCCTCCTTCTTTTCCTCACGTTGGTGCACATGTCCCCCGCAGCGCTTGATTTTGATAGCTGCGGTATGCAGCGGCGTGGGGCGTGCTTCGCGATGAGCGCGAGACTTGCTTTTGCTGCCTGTAGTACTCTGCGATGCAGGGTGCAATTTGCCACCATGCCGGGGCTTGGTCTTCGGCTTTAGAGGAACCTTTTTCCTGCCAAAGTGTTTAGCTAAAAATGAAAAAGAAAGATGAGACAAAAAATGAGCGCACCGGAGTAATCGTCTTGCAACGTCGGCTGCACGTTCCTCCTCAGCCTTCCTGCAAGTCCAAAGAATGGTCAAAGGGTATACCACCGTAGGGCATCATTTACTTGAACCGATATCTCTCTGAGGCCTCGCGAGCCTTCTTCGCGTATCTTGCCCTAGTTTTGTAGTCCCCTGCTGAAATTTCAGCTCGTTTTCTTGAGTCCGCAGGTGGGAGTGAGTAGCGATATGAATAAAAAGAGACAAGACCCACTGCTGCATTCGTAGGCGCGCAGCGGTGCGAAGAGCCTCTGCATTTCTGAGGAGAGCTCAGTCAATTGAAAACAAGGTAAACTGTACTATAGTACTTACTTCTCAGCGTAGCGCTGAAGACTCTCCTGGCGCCGCTGAAGTCGAATATCTGTGTCCAAGGGCTTGCGGCCGCGCGCCATTGGTTGCGGGATGGAGAGGCAAGAAAGTGGGGCAGGTGGTGTAAAGAAAGGAGAGTGAGATCACCTTACGTTTAAATGCCGAGAATTTCTGGCCCACATGATATCAGTTCGCGATTGAAATGCAAGGCTTTTGAATTTACCGTGTCCTCTCTTTCATGTAGGTCTTAAATTAATTCAGAGAGAGTCAAGGAGGTTTGAACCCTGCAATAAATTTGCCATTGGAAATTTTAGATTGCACAGGGGAAGTAATATTCCCAACAATGTTTGAAGGTCAGTTCGCGATAATAAAGAGTTCGCGATGGAAATATAAGTCTTGAGGGAAATCACCCAAGTTGTACAGACAAGAAAAACCTATGTATTGTTGAGCAATTCATCTACAGTGCTAAATAAACCCATCCCCATCTCCCACCGCGTCTCCTTCAGCGCCGCCAGTCGCTCAAATTCCACCGGGTCCTCCGCCGCCAACTCCTTCTCTGTCCGAAACCCATTGTCCACGTATCGGAAAATTCCGCCAGCAGTGAATTGAGTGAAGGAGGCGCGCTTGTCTCCCGGCTGGACAGGGACGTTGGAGTGAGAGAGGGTGATGGATGGGATGAGGATAAGCGCGCCGAGGGGAAACTCGATGACAAGCATCAAGTCCCACAGCACGAGATGCCCGCCTTTTGTGGGGTCGAAGGGGCCAGCGGCCTGGATCGCGCACCAGCCAAAGGGGAGGTTGAGGACATCACGGTGCTTGAACGTCCAGAAATTCGGCCCGAAATTGAAAGCCGCGCCGGAGAATATTGACTTTTTAAACAGGCGGCGCAGGTGAGGGAATTGCCGGCGTAATTTGCTATCATGTTCGTGATAGTATTTGTACAAGCGCGGCGCCCACATTGCGAACGCGGCTGTGAATGAAATCAGGCAAAGAAAAAAGGAATCAATGGAAAAGCCCACTGCTCGCGAAGGTAGCCATGCGGCCGATGTGGGAGTTGGCCAGCAGGCGGTTTGCCAGCTCGTCGTAATTGGTGCATAGCCAAGAGGGAGCCGTCTGCCCTTTGCCGTAGGACAAACCCACGTTGACGGCGGCGAAGAGGCCGCAGCGGTGCTTACGCATCGAGGCAGGAAAGCACGCTGCGACACCTTCGTGGCTGATAGCATTGTAGGCAGTGATTTGCGAGCTCGGAACCTAGTGTGGAAACACAAGAAACAACTAAAACCAAAACAACAAAACCAATATTGGGCAAGATAGACCGAGCCTATCCCAAACCAACACTAGAAACGATGTATGATAGCTGATTCGATCACTTCCAAGGTAGCCGACGAGTGTCAGTCCCTAGTTTCAGAGCCTTTAAAAGGTTGAAAGGGAAAGTAGATTGTTCAAAGTAAAAGTCCGACGAAAGGTTGTGTTATTGTACGTTCGAAACTGAAGATCCAAAGGAGACAACTGTTTCGGACTTCCTTGATGCGATATATGATAACCAAGTTTTAAGAAACGTAAGAAACAGTGGTGTTTCTGCAGTTTCTTGCGTATCCCGAAGATCCGCGTCGATAATGTTGTTGCCTAAAGTGTATAAAGTGCGTTTTGTCGGTTTCCCAACCAGTCCCAGTCAAGTATCGAGTCCCAGAGTCCTTTCAGTCAATCCAAATCCAGTATCCCAGTCCCAATATCCAGCTTCCAGTCCAATCAATGCCAATTCTCAGTCCCAGTATCTTTCCAAATCCAATCACACAATGTTTCCGAGTCCAAAACCAGATTCAATTCAATCACAAACTTCCAAACTCCTATTCCTTCCTAGTTGTACGAGACTCGCCCTTTACAAGTATCTAAGACTTGCAAAACTCGAATAACGTGAGGGTTTCTCGGGAGAAACTTTGCTGTCTACCTCTCCTCTACTCTGACTACTTATACAAACATCAATATGACTATCACAATAGAGAAAATATGTAAAAGAGTCCGTTTATCCGTCCTATTTCCCGTGTTTCCGGAGTATTTATAAGACTACAAAGTGTCTCATTGGTTGTTGAGGTCAGAATTGTCATTCCAGGTATGTTCCGACCGTCCTTGGTAATATTCTTGCACATGGCGACGTGATGGGTACTTGAAACCCTAATTGCCAAGTGTTTCTTGAGTTGTGGAACTTCCGTTCCTGAAGTATCCCTTGGATCGGTATAGTCGGACCTTGTAGCCCTGTTCTATAGCTTCCAAACGATACCCCACTTCCTTGAGACCATTGAATGAGACCGATGAGGATTGGAGTTTACTATCCCCATTGGTATTTGCTATGGTTCTGAGATCGACGATCACAAGACCCGGCTGATATTATCTCCTTGAGATCATACCCGACATAGCCGCGTACCTGGAGCAAGCGGAACGACGATCCCGTTGTCACATGCAATTATGTCCAACATGATTTCCCCACTGATCCACACTCTGATACACTCGAAACGTCAGAAACCACTCGATCCGTTGTAGGAAACGGAAGAAACTGGTGATACGACTAGTAGGTTAGTCTAGTTGTTACTGCGGGGGTCAGACCGTGTAGTGGCGTTATTATGTAATCTCACGTAAGCAAACTCCGAATCGCGAAATCCGGCCCACAACGACGCGAAATTTCATTCAGCCACATCTTCGAATGCACTAAAGAAGCTGCATCTACAATTCTATCTCCTCAGAATTTTGAATGAGGCCCCGTGGCTTGCGCTTCAAAATCACCACACTTGTCATGTGACTCCCATCCGAATCTCGGCCGAACGCAACGAATTAACAATCACGATGGAGAAAAAATCGGTAGCCCTCAAAAATCTCTTTATAATATGTTTTGGCTTTATTCCTGGGGAACCCGATGGAAGAAACTAGTCCAAACTCAAAGTTTAAAAAGTGTTCGCAGCAGGATTCGAACGACGGCTTACACATATTACATAATAGCGCAGCTACCCGGTTGGACCCCCGCGGTAACCAACAGACTCTATACAGCGAGGTACGAGCGTCAAATGTATAGAGTGTCTGTCCACGAGAGACTACTAGTAGGTTGAGTTGTGCTACATCTTCTCCTACATGTTTCGGAGCGAGCACATGCCAGAGATACTCCTGATTCCTCAGAAGTATCATCCCGTTACTCAGATGATATTGGCCTCTTTTATGGGAAGAGTTGATACATTTGATACAACAGATACATGATATACAGAATATTAAACATAAGGAAACCACAAAAACAAGCGATTTCAGTGGTGGTTCAATATCCTGCTTATCAGCGGCGCGCACAGAGGCGGCGTATTCCTCGCGGCAGGGCTGGCCGACGAGGACCGCAAAGAAGCGGCCGTGGACATCGACGAGGGGTTGGGGGTCGCTGGATGACGTGGTGAGAGGCGCGCGCGAAAGAGGTGGGTGGATTTGCGCACTATCCGTTCCACTTTACCAGCTGGAAGCCCAACGCAATGAGCTCAGCCAACGCGCAGGGCTTCTTGCTGCCATATTTTTCCGGTTTCTTGCCCTCCGATTTGGCGGTGTACGCGCCGTGAGCTGTAGGAAGATTGGTGGCATCCAAGCCTGTTTGTATGGGCTCAGCAGGCCGGACGTAGTCGCGGACAGTTGATGCGCGTGGGACCTGGCCTTCGGTGGCAATTTTTTGAGCACGTTTGAGGGCGCGGGGGCCGTGGCTCTTGTTGGGCTTGCCGGCGGCCCCGATGTCCTCGAAGGAAGGGGACCGGCGGCATTTGGAAGACGGAGGTGGTGCCGAAGGCGAGACATCGTCGACCTCGTTGAACAGATCGGGAGGTGGAGGTGGCGGGTACTCCTCGTCGATTTCGTTGAGTGGATTGGGTGGCGGCGGTGGTGGATACTGGTCATCCACATCGTCCCGCTCGTCGTGGTCTTCATGGTCCTCTTGGCCGTCGCCCTCGCCCGTAACTGAGTCAACGAGAAGCGGCGTAAGGTCAAAAAGTTGAGCCTTGAGCGCCGTGACGTCCGGGATACTGTACGGGGAAAAGGTGGTTCCCCGACGCGTCTAAGGGGAATTCATAAGGGAGAGGAGGGGTTCAAGGTAAAGAAACGCACCTGTCTAGTCGGAATCCAGAGCATGAAGCCTGACTGAAAAAAAAAAACGCATCAGAATCAACTTTTAAGGCGGCATCGGTCCCTGCTGAAACTTTTCCCTGCTGGTTGGCTGCTGCGTCTCGGGTGTGAGTCTTAACCAGCTGCAAAGTTTCAGAGAAGGGAAGATAAAAGACTTACGGTGGGTTTGGGAGAGCCGAGACGCGTCGAGGTTTGTTGAGAGCAGAGAGAGTGTTACAAAGCATGTGATCAAGTCACGTCACCTCTCTTGCGGCCACCTGCCTGTTGGCAGTCAAGAATGGCCCACGTCCGTCTCGCTGACTGCGCCAAGAATCGTGTCAGCACCACTTCTTCGTCATCTACAATCCAGCTGGGGGCCTCCGAGCGCGGTGGTGACAGCCGCCGGCCAATCAAAAGACGCAAAACACTCACGCCGGCACAAATCCTGTTGCTGAAGCAAGATGAGGAGCACAAGGAAGCCGAGCGCCTTAAGAGCGAGTTGTTAAGCTTGAGATTTTTTCATTCTACTAATTTTTTTTTTCCCTCGCAGACTTGTCCCAACAGGAACGGCGTGAATACGACCATCTACATGATATCCCGAACGACAACAGCAACGGTGGTTACAAGGACGACATACTCCATGGCCGAACTACTGCGGCCATTAGCCATGCAGGCGAAGCCTTAGCCTCTGAGAACCTGGAACGCGCGGACGAGAATCTTCTTGAAGGACTGCGTGCAAATCACCGGTGGGTGGGCTTTTTTTTTTTTTTTTTGAAACAAATTGGCTGATGTTTTCATCCCCAGCCAACTCTTTGGACGCTACACCGACACGCGTACCAGGCGAGACCGGACACAGAAGCAGGTGAACGTGTTCGCAGCGCAGATGGAGCGCATGACGGATGCGTATCTCGACTGGAATCTTTCCATTGCGAACGGGGGGCTGGGCGCATGCTACGAGCTTCCACAAGATGCAGTGATCCAAGACCGGCGAGACGTACTTGTAGTGGATATGTTCTGTACGCCATCGCTGTTGTTCGAGTCCCTAAACACTTTACTGATTTTTTTTTCTGTAGCGGCAACGCATCAAGACCTCGTCTTGCTCGAGGGCGACCACTACATCGCCTTGGCATGCATACGCCACAGCTGGATTCCTGTGGCCCCGTACTTCCCCACCGTCGTCATCACCCTCCGTGCACTCGAAGTCTACCGCCTCACCCATCTCCGCTGTCCCCGGCTCGGCATCCAGGCGTTCGTCCGAGCCCTGTGCAACATCCACGGCGTCGCCCCGCGTGCGTGGCTGGGCAGGCAATTCTCAGTGGTGTTTGATGTCCACCTCGCCATCCTCACAGCAGTAGACCGACGCGTGCAGGTTGCACTTGGGCGCGACGCACTGGATTGGCGTCTGAAGAACGCTTGCCCCACGTGTATGTACAAGGTGGAAGGGGAGGCTGCGTTGGAGATCCCGTTCATGTGCACCATGGACGGGAACAACTCCCTCGCACGCTTCGAGCTATGCGAGCGGGAAGAGGTGAACACGGACGGGACGACTGTGCCGGGTGCATCGAAGGAGCGGTCAGATGACCGTGTGGCGGCGGGTGACTACTACCTGTCGCGGGTGGAGGTGGACAAGTGGGCAAAGGACGGTATGGGGGACCTCATGAAAGGTTTCATGCCTGACGTGCATGGCGATGACGAAGGTAGCGGGTGCACGGAGCGCTGGCAGAATATGAAGGAGGACGTGACTGCACGTGCGTGGGGGATGTACGACGAGACGGGAATCTTTCCCGTGCTCTGCCGACATGGCTTTGTGCTCGTAGTGGTGGATATGGTCAAGAGCGGGGAGCTGTAGGGATTTTCATCGCTCCATTCTGCCTGTACTGACGCATGCTTCCTAGCTCGAAATACGGATTCGGGGTGACCGCCCACCTCCTTCGCGTCTTAGGGGGGCATTGGAGCAGATACGACATAGGCTGCAAGTATGGCAAGATGATTAAGTCTCACCCGCATCTTAGCAAGCTCACCACCGACATGGGTTTCAAGTCTTTGGTCGGCGCGTTCCACGGTCACGACCACAACCGCCGTTGCCAACTGGGAAATCTCACAACCTACGTGAAAGGTGTCGGCTTGGAGCCTCTTGAGGGCTGTGAGTCCTTCTTTTCCAAGTCGAATGCCCTTGCCTCCACCACCCGCTACGCGACCCGCTTCCATTGGCAGTAAGCCATTACAACGTATATGAAGCACACTGACACATTCGACACGTACCCAAACTTGTGTACGTCGTGTCCCTTTCCCTTAACTCTGACCGATCCCTGCCCATAGCGCTCCTGCTGTGCAACAGGTACCGTCGCGCGCTGAACATCAAGTCCACGGAAGAAGCGCTGCAGGCCACGATGCGGGAACTCGCCGTCGAATCCCGCCAAGAGTTTGAGCAGTGGCTGGAGAAGGAGAAGGCTCACCTGCGTACATTGTCGAGTGAGCCGCTCCAGGAGACGCTGGAGATGGAGTATTACCAGAAACTGGTAAATCTCCAAGACGTGGAGTACGTACCTTTCTTTCCCCTCCTCTTCCCATCCTGTGACTTGGGTCTGCTAGGGAGCGCGTTGCGGCGATGCTCGGGGTGGGCCAGCCGTTCATGCCTGCTGCAGCAGATGGAAGCTACGCTCAGGCGGTGCAGGTGACACGGCGGCTCGAGACGCAGCGTCGACATACGCTCGAGGTGCAGACAAAGGCACTAGCAGCAGTGCAGAACCTTGAGCTTCGGCTTGAGGTGGAGTCGCGTTGGGTGCAGGGGAACGACAAGTGGGTCGCAACCGCAGCGATGGTGTGCAGGCGCCGATACCAGCGCGCCCTCGATCACCTTGAGGGCCTGATCGTCTCGCAGGTGTTTGAGCTGGGGAAATGCCACATGCCAGAGACAGGCGAGCACTGATGATATACCCCTGATAGGCTACAAGTTGCGCAGCCACATTGCCAAAGCGCTGCAGGCGCACTCGAAAGCTGTGAAGACCGCAATCACCAACTATAACACTGCGGCTGAAGCTATGGCACCGCAAATGCCGACACTCAACTGGGAACAGGTGGTCGAGTATGCCTTCCTCTCTGACTTCGACCTCCTGCGAGAAGGGCGGGAAGATATTCACCAGGAGCCATGGGCACTACCTGCTGGCTGCGCCGCCATGGATCAACATTTCAAGCTTCTTCGCACCGACGAAGAAATTCAGCGGCTGAATGTGGAGATTCGGCGCCTCGTCACGTACATACGCGATGAAGACGAGTTCCTCAGCCGCGAGGGGCGGCGCCTGCGAGAAGAGGGGGAGCTGGCACTCGCTCATCAAGTGGTTTTGCTGCGGACGGAGCGCTCCCGGTTTACCCCCCTCCACATGTCGCGGCTCACAGAGCTGAGCAATCTCCCCGGGTTCGCATCTCCCCGGGCGTCAGCGTCTCCAGGGAGCGCCATACTCCTGTAGCAAGAGACGCGGTGATGCGCGCGGTTTCCCCAGATGCAGGCGCGCCGCCGCCTGCCGGCGACGACCAGAAGGGCGAAGGCCAAGGAGACGAGGAGAGCGAAGACAATGAAGATGGCAGCCTGACCGCCGCCTTCATGAACATTGTACGCATCTCACACGATAAGAACGCCGCGGCCGGGGATGCATAGAATTTTTTATCATTGTTTTCGCTTACATCTGCCTTGCCCACGTTTTTCATGTCCCTGTATTCCATTGTATTACTATGTATAATGTACCCTTTTTTTTTTTGCGAATTTTAGACCATTTTTGCGGCGGGAACAGACGACTTGGGCGGGGCGCGGCGGCGCTGTTGATGGGATTGATCGCGGCGCTCGCGATCCCGCGCCTTGGCAGCGTCTCGGCCCATCTCTGATGGGACCGATGGGGCGTTGATGGCAGGCGCACGCCGCGCGCGCCATTACCCGAGCAATGGCGATAATTACCGTTAATTATTTGCTATTAGCTACGGCAATAAAAGCTATTTAACGCGCTTTTATCGCGCCCGCCCTATCCTCCCCCAAAACCCCCTACTTAGCGTCGGACACCCACCCGTTCTCCGACGCTAACTAGAGCGGTTTATTGGGCTATATAGGTGATATTTGGGGATACTAGGATATATATTCGGCAGCTCGTAGATTACTCTCCTTGTCTTCGCAACGCCAGTAGCACCTCCCGTCGTTGCTCACGTCTCAATCCCATCCCTTTTTCTTGTCCTCTGAGGCATGGGTGACACGCCCCGTTACAAGTTAGTTAGACGAGTTCCGACGAAAGAGGAAATGACGCAGTCGTCCCTCATTGGCTGCGGCCACGTGCGCGGTGCAGCATGCTGTGCTGTGCCGCGGTGCCGGTTGATGTCGTTCCTCCATAGTCTCATTCACACCGCCGGTTCCTCAATTTAGTGGGCATTTAAGTTAGCCACGCTTCCTAAAGTATCTTAATACATATAAATATGCCATAAACTCAATTTTATATATGGGATTTATGGCTTGACCAAATCTAATCACTAATCTAATCTATCAGAATACAAATAAATGTCCACTAAACTCCAAGTATTGTTACACCTTTTGCCGACAGGGAAATGCAATACAAAAAATGGAGAAAAAATCATGTTGAAATGAGTTGCGAAACAAAAGATATAAGGGCAGTCTATATGCTTGTCTATACTTTAGATTTTGAATTGAGTTTAAAGGAAGATTAAATGAGATGTATAGATTCTCATTTAAAAGTGTATTAAACTGGATATTAAACTTCAGGTTTCGGACACCTTTAAACACATCTGCAGATGGTCTGCAGATGGTCTGCAGATCATCGTCACCCACTGAAAAAATGCAAAAATGGCAGGGTGACGATGACCTGCAGACCATCCGCAGACCATCTGCAGATGTGTTTAAAGGTGTCCGAAACCTGAAGTTTAATATCCAGTTTAATACACTTTTAAATGAGAATCTATACATCTCATTTAATCTTCCTTTAAACTCAATTCAAAATCTAAAGTATAGACAAGCATATAGACTGCCCTTATATCTTTTGTTTCGCAACTCATTTCAACATGATTTTTTCTCCATTTTTTGTATTGCATTTCCCTGTCGGCAAAAGGTGTAACAATACTTGGAGTTTAGTGGACATTTATTTGTATTCTGATAGATTAGATTAGTGATTAGATTTGGTCAAGCCATAAATCCCATATATAAAATTGAGTTTATGGCATATTTATATGTATTAAGATACTTTAGGAAGCGTGGCTAACTTAAATGCCCACTAAATTGAGGAACCGGCGGTGTGATTGGAGACATGGACTCGATGACGTAGCGGTAACGCATCCGCTTATGCTCGACAGTATCTTCCGTGGAAGTCGCCGGTTCGAATGCGGCTCGTGCTGCGAAATAGCCGCGAATTTTTCTTCGTTCCCTTTTGGCTTTGCCGCGATGCCGCGTCTGCTCTGTCGTCAAGCTTCTCGTATGATGTCCTTCGAATTGGTCCACAGTCTTCCACCCAGGCGAATCGACTACGTGGTGTAGTGGTAACACATCCACCTAAACTCGGAAACCGAGGGACTTGTGTGGAAATCGCTGGTTCGAATCCGGCTCCAGTCATATTGCATATTGGGTTGAGTTTTTGGCCCCTGCTTACTCTTTTTTCCATTAGCCTTTCGGGATCCGCACCTTCCAAGTGTTTAAGCCGTTTTTTTTTTTTTTTTTTTTTTTTTTGGCCCCTCACCATCGGCCAGCGAGTTCTTCAACATAGCGCTGTACTAGATGATAGAAGTACAGCAAATGTATTCCGACCTTAATCTATCTAGGATGAATTCAGACTATATACAGACTTGGTGGCGAAATGTATCGCGTCCACTTCACGTATCCATTGCGTTGACCAATTCCAAGTGAAGGTTGCCTGTTCGAACCAGGCCCAAGTCATGTCGGTGTCGTCCACAGCGCAGTTTTTTTAGTGTTCCTGGCAGGGCGAAGAAAGAAAGCAGAGATATAATACATGACCTGATCATGACCCAATGACTTTGTTCTATCATTTGTTCAGTTAGATTCATCTAAGGGGTGTACATAACAAATCGGTGACGAAATATATCGCATCCGCTTTACATAGAGTGAAATTGCCAGCGCGTGGAAGTCGCCCGTTCAAACCGGGTCTGAATCATGTAAGGAGTCCTCTGATCTTTATTTTGGCTAGCACCGGGAGCAAAAAAAAAAAAAAAAGGATTCCGGCCGGGATTTTTTTTTGGACGCGTCACCATCGGCTAGTGAGACTTCAATACAGGAGGATGAGCAGCTGATCTGTGTTATTATTGGTGTTCCGACGAATTCGGTGCATTCAGCCTGCTGTCCGATTCTGCTCTGTTTTCTCAACTCTCATGTTATCGTTCTTCCACCCTGCAGACACATTGGCGTAGTGATAACGCATCCGCTCATGGTAGCAAAATCACTCTCTTCCTCATGGAAATCGCTGGTTCGAAATCCGGCTGGAATACACTACGTTCCGGTAAGGCATAGACTCAGTTTGCCCAGTTGATCGGGGGTCTGTGTCGTCGACTACACTGACCTATGAAAGCCTAGTCTAGTCGACTACGCCGACCTACGCCGACCTACGCTCGGGTTTCTAGGTCAGCGTAGTCGACTACACAGACCCCCGATCAGCTGGGCAAATTGAGTCTAGTAGGTGTTAGCGGAACGCAGTGTAATCGTTCACACGAAAAGCACATTTTTCTTTTTTGGTACATCACACCCATGAACATAATTACTCTTTTCCATTAGTTACATTGTGATCAACGCCTCGCCTCTGATGAACGGGCTGGAACTCCAAGGTCCAGTGCAGCCCGTGTCCTCCGACGCGCAGAATGAGACGCAGCCCCAAATTTGAGCAATACAGTGACGTTCAAGCGCCTGCCAGTGAGTTGGTATTATTATCCGGATTCGGTGGCGAACTATATCGCGTCCGCTTCACATACCATTTGAACTTGTGAGTGGAAGTTGCATGTTCGAGTCGGGCCCGAGTCATGCGTGGTGGTCTTGCGTGGTTTTTTTTTTTTTTTTTTTTTCCTTTGGCCTTCGACCCCCACTCCTCACATCTGTTTCACTGGTCTTTTCACACCCATGCAGAGTCGTTCCGGCGGGAAAATCCCGGAGGTAGGAGCCAAGCTACTTATTGGGTCACGTTTTCAAGCTAGGATACATTCGGCGGTGGTATATTATGATGGTTGTAGGAGTGGGCTAAATTTCTGTGGCTTGTATATAGATCAGACGGAAGAGAAGATGTGCACCGACTTGGTGGCAAAAAGTATCGCAGCCACTCTACATGGCCTAATAGAGGACTTGTGAGTGGACGTCGTCTGTACGAACCGGGCCCGAGTCCTGGGTCATACTTATAGAGTAGAACAACCACGGAAAGTGTTTTCTTCCTTCTTTTCCTTTCTTTCGGTACCGCAGGGAAAGGAAATCTACCAACGGGTTTCTCCATTTTCTTTAGGTTCATACGCATTTGGGTGAACGAGTTCGATATTGGACCCGGTCAATCCATTCTGCTGTTCGTTTACTCTAGATCTCGGGTGTATGCCGACCGGTGGCGAAAGGTTCGTGTACAATCCATATGCGAATTTTATTTGAGCTAGTTGGTGAGTCTGAGCGAATTAAAAGTCTAGAACCCGTGTATTTCTCATGCGATTTACTAACGCTGAATCCAAGTTAGACAACGGCTCGGTGGCGGGAGGTATCTTGTCCACCACATTTATCCTGGGAACATCATGCGAGTGGAAGTTGGCTGTTGTTTTTGATTGATTTGTTTAATTCGGAGCGTTTGGAAGGAAGATGCCTGTTCGATTTGGGCTCGAGTCATCCATCGCGGTCAGGTTCATTTTTTTCTCTTTGTCAAGAAACAGAGGACTAACTGTCTATATCAAACAAGGTACTAGGTGGAACTGATATAGACCGTTTGGCAAGAGAGACTAGACGAACTGGCCCTTACTCCAACAGCCTTGCCAACCTGCTCAGATGCTGCACTTGAATCTCTACTGGGAAATGGGAAGATGAGCGACTCTCTATTGGTGAATCTATCGAGGGATCGGTTCAGTCTGGATGTGACAGGCATACAGACTCCACGGCGAAATGTAGCGCATCCATTGCACATTCGGAACAAGTGGACGTACAGACTTCATCCACATTTTAAAAATCGCAAATGGAAGTCGCTGGCATTGGTTGAGCATTTCAAATGAGACTCTGATTTAATGCGGGAGCGCATTTATTCTGCCTAGGTCCCAGATGTAGACTGACTCAGTGGCGAAAGGTATCTCATCAACTTCAAAGTTCACATACGTCTGGGTCAAATTCTCAAGTGGAAGTCGTTCGTTCAATTCGTGCCTGAGTCATAGACGTTCGTTGCTTTTTTCCTCTCTGAGTCTAGTACCACTCCTTCCAGGAAAACCGTGTAACGCGCTCTGCGTTTAGCCTGTTCTGGGGTCGATCCCGGCCGCCAAGCCTCGCGCAATGCTGCCATTCATGCTGCCGTCTCTTTTAGCCGCTTCGGCCGTTTCCGAAGTCGGAGTGCTATCACGACTCTGAGAACAATGCACTCAACACCGAGATCACGCAATGTAGCCATTCACGCTGCCGTCTTAATTCACTCAACACCGAGATTACTGAAGCTGGGATTTGCCCAAATGCCGAAGGTCCATCCGTTACAAATTCCCCGTCCTCGACGACCGTTTCGCCACCCTGTTATGAATTCTTGAACCAACACTGTGGATCTCAGGGCCATCTATATAAAGGCGCCGATCATCAAACCCTGATTTTCCTGGTAGCTTCATAGTTCTATATAGCACTGTGTAGCGCTACGTAACAAGGGAGCTGCATTATCCGGCACTATGCGGTACTATTACGCTCAAATGACGCTACTGTCTACATAGTGTCACGTAGTCCAAGTAGAGTTTGTTGATGCCTCATAATAGGAGGACACTTGGTTTTGCAAGTGACTACACTTGCGTTTGTGGCAGGCCTATAGCTGTTTGACGATTGGCAATCTTGTACAGAATGCATGAAGGTCCATATCAGTATTCGGGAAAACGTGGAGCACAGTAATTGGCTCAGGTAATTGTAGACAGCTTTTGTAACGTGATCCCACTTTGTTTAGGTCTCATCTCTATGATAGTGAACTGTTTCTCACCGAGTGCCAAGTTGGAGTTGTCTGACCTACCTGGCTACCTGGAAGACAGGAATCGGTCAGCTCAAATGAGTTTGCATAGCCCGCCTCAGACTTTAGCATAACGCAGAGCGCATATTTGATGTTGGACTGTTTGCAGTTGAGTCAACAGAACATAATGTAACTGGCGTTCATTCCCAGTGTTCACCATGACCGCTCCTGAGGACGGAGAACGTCGTTTGGGGATAGTAGACATTGATTGGCGCAAGCTGCAGAAACTGACAGGCATATATAAGCACAATATTCAGCTCACCCAACACCGAAGCCGTGTCCCTGATTTTCAGTTCCAGGATCAGCCCATCCCTGAAATTTATTACGATATTCCAGGTTTCAGATAGAACGTCCGATATCCCGAAATTTGGGAAGCTTATTGATGAGTACTTGTTCTTTATTCCCACTTTTTCATTGCTTTGTTTTAGCACACATGGTCATGTCCGCCAAGTTTCGGGACGCCGGATGCTCTATTTGAAAGTTGGAATATCAGAATAGTACTCGGGCCTCAGCCAATTGTGTAAGTGAAACTCGCGGAATCAAATCCGGCTTCTGTCTGGCTGAAATTAAATGTGATACCTCAACTTTCTAATAGAACATCCCGTGTGCCAAAAATTGGCAATCACCGGTGTGAGGTGTAAGCGGATGCCGTGGTCCTTTGCTGTCCTTTGAGGGGAGGGTGCATTACTCTTACTCGGCCATGACCGCAAAGACTCCAGAAGCACGGATTTGGTCGGACATCATCGGGCTGGGCGACACCAAATGCTGTGCTATCGGGACCTCAAACACCTGTCGCGCGCCCCGTGGATAGTCGTCTAGCGATTCGCCATGTATTGGCGCCAACATTCGGGGACTACGTGTCCGTGTTCAGGTATGAAATGCCACATTTTTGTTGAAACTGCACCAGTTCTTTTACCCAGTGCTATTGTAACGACGGTTTAAATCCAATTCTGATTTGATTGTGTTGCAGCCTCAATCTTTCCTTCATATACAGTACGACCAAAAATCTCGACTGCGACATTGAACATGTGGGCTTCAACGTTACAAATTAGCTGACGTGTT
The DNA here is from genome assembly GCA_029204075.1 of Mycena capillaripes. NCBI lineage: Eukaryota > Fungi > Basidiomycota > Agaricomycetes > Agaricales > Mycenaceae > Mycena > Mycena capillaripes. The sequence goes on from JARHKZ010000027.1 coordinate 1,474,283, forward strand.
TTAAAACACATTTTCCACTGGTCGAACTTGGGGGGAATTGGGCGGGACAGGATAGCGCCCGACGAGGCGATTCGAACAGTACAAAAATCTTGCAAGTTGAACCAGTGGCTGTTGAGTCACGAGCGCTTGAGCCACCGAAGATTTTGGGCAAAATGACGCTATGGCACGAGCGCCAACTATTCTCAAACAGCAATAACATCTCGCAGTATAAAAACGGAAATTTGTATCTTCTCCTCAATACACCAACGCGAGCTCTTGTTTGCGTGGCACAAAACAGTACATCTTCACGACCGGGCCCTTCCGCGCTCTGCTCGAGCGGGGAACCGAATAGGCTACGGAATCGATCGCCCGATAGCTTACCGCCACTTCCCTGTCTATCATCCGCTTCTGTTGATGACCCGAGTAAGAGTAATGCACTCTGGACACGTGTCCTTTGTCGGAAAGCGTAAGCGCATTACGGCCTGATTGCCCCCTTCTTATAACGCCGGTGGGTACAAGGCCATTTAAGTTGAGTTTCGTAAATCTAACCCTCGGCGTTATAAAAAGGGGGTTATCAGGCCATTTAAGATGACTTTCGTAATACAAGCCCCTTACACAGTTGCCACAATGCGCTTACGTTTTTCCGACATTGGATGGGTACTTAATGACGAGGACGGCAACTAGTTGTTGGTTCACGCCTTCTTCCAATGTCTCTCCCAGCTCTTGACACAGTTACCGGGTAAGTCTTGTCTGCGCTCTTTAGCTTGCTAGTTAATTTTGGCCAGCAGATGCCTTCTCATTGGGACCTGGGTCAGCTCTGTAAGCCCCGGATTTTCTGCACACTCTGATGCAACCTGAAATTGGCCGCCAGCTTCTGTACATGTTCGAAATCGTTCAGAGTTTATACTACTTTCGCCACTTCAAACAAGACGATTGGAAATTAAAGGTATTTTCTTCTCCCTTGCAACCTGGTTTTCCCGAACCCATTTTTTGCAGACGCTGGTAACGGTCGCCTTGTTTGTCGACACCCTGTCCATCTTCGTTGACTATATCAGCGTGTACCTCGTGAGCTTTCATCTTCTATGCTGGACGACTCCCGACTGTATAACCATGTAGTACACGATTACACATGCTGGTATGTCTCAGAATCATCTTTCGCCCCTCATAGCTTACTGGATGCTTGCAGGCGATTCAGAGTACCTCGACAACGTTCACTGGGTACGTCAATTTCACATGTATCCTGTATTGGTTAATTGCAGCACCCTAGCCTATCCCATTATATGGCTTCACCACCGGCGTACTTGCTGTTTTAGTTCAGGCTTTTCTGGTCGTCCGATATTGGCGCTTGTACGTGCTTCATCGCCCTTCTTCATTCGTTCTTTTCAACGGTTAGCTCAATTCCGGCAATTCTAGTACCCAAAACACGCTCATCGCTCTTTCCCTGTCTTTCGCAATAATCACCTCGGTATGCAGATCATTGTTTCTGCACATCGCGTCATACCAACGAGACCTCCTGCGTAGTTTGGCAGCGTGTTTACATGCACTTTGATGCTCACGCTGTATACCTCCTTCAAGGACCGCTCGAAGTTTAAGATCCCCGCAGCGTGTGTACCTTACCGTAAACTTCACTCTTCTGGCATTCATCCATTCATGACGATTGCGTATTTTGTGCGATTTTAATTCACTTAGGCTCTGGTTGGTAACCGGGGCCGCTGTGGACGCCGGGATTGCATCAGCGCTACTCTGGGAGTTCAGGAAGGCCAGCGCGATTCTGAGAGAGACACGGATTCTGAGAGACACACGGAGGTGCGCCATATGGTAATTTATTTACCTGCGTGGCTCATGCACTAACAGTGTAATCAACCGACTGACCGCGGCAACAATCCAGAGCGGAGCTGCGGCCGCGACACTCGCCGGGACGGCTCTGATTTCGTACGTCGCACGAGCTTCTCGAGTCACCGATCAAACTTACGGGACCGCGAACCCAGGTATTACATAAAACCGGAGAGCAATGGTCTGTTTCTCGAGTTGGATTAACGATGCGTTCGCGGCTCACCTTGTCTTGACAGTTTACATGGGTTTCTTGTACCCCCTCGGACGCGTCTATGTCATCACTTTGGTTCGCTTTTTCCTCCCACATCCGGATCGGTTTGAGACGTTGTTGACCATCGCAGCTTTCGAATCTCAATATCCGGAAGTCAGGAAAGTCCTTCTCCACGACAAACGGTGAGCAAGGGCCGTTGACATTCCCCCATTGGGCCGACGACTCATGCGGTATTCGTGCGTTTCGTATTATTTTATTCCATTTGAGTGTCCAACTTCCGAATAATAGATGTTCACCGCACCATCCACACCTCCGTTCATGTTGTATGACTTCTTTGACCAACCATTAATCTATACTAATTTTACATCTCCAGATCAGCGTTAAATCGCCGCAGGACTGTCCCCTGGGGACATCCAAAAGCGTAAGGAGTGGTTGTAGATGAACCTCATGCGCACACCGTTGACATTTGAATGCAGTCCCTTCGAAGCACCTCTATTGATAGCTCTCCGGAGGAGGTGGAGATAGCCAACTATTCGGTCAAAAAACAGTCGACCTTGTTCGCTGCACGATCTTTAGACTAATAAATTACTGTAGTAACGGTTTCAGTATCCGTTTTCCCGCCAGAATGGGATGGCTTTTTGTCGATGACATAGTGGACTCTCTTTTAAAGGTTTCACTCAGGGTTGTTGGTCATTACTATCTGGGACTGCCATCTTGGCCGGACTAGTAGGAACCTGGCGATTTGCAAATTATAACGCTGTGTACTTAGCCCCATGTATTTCTTGTGCTTTGGGGGTGGAATAGATCCTTGGCCGCTCATTTTTGTAAGCTTGAGCTCCAGTGAGCCTGCGAACTAGAGCGCAAAGCCGACGGAATGATCTGGCGATTGTCGATCGACTGTCTTGCCTCCTCCTCTCACCTTGGATTTTTGCTGTGCTGAGCTGCGCTGCACGCGTTGTTCTTACTACTCCTCACGCTTGTGACCTTCTTTACATGTGCTAGGATTCTCCTGGAGTTTGAAACATACTACGGAAGCTGGGACCCCTATCTCACACTTACAAGAGTGATAGCTGTTCTGGATGGGCTCTCTACACATTCTCGAAGATCTATCAACGTCTGCTCTTCAAACTCTGGATTCGTGGGATACAGCCCTTTAAGTCCGTTATTCTTTTCCTGTCAAAAATCCGACTCGGATCTCGGTTTTCTCGATGCTTCTTGTCTACTTCCAGCCCTCTGCGGAATTCTCCTGCATCCCCGCGATTTGAGGCTCTCGGCGCATTCTCGCGCATCCTAGCTATTTTGGGCTCTGCGGCCATTCTCATGCATCCCCACGATTTAGGGCTCTGTGTGCATTCTCGCGCATCCTCGCTAGTTGGGGCTCTGTGGCTATTCTCCTGCATCACTAAGGTGGAGCTCGCGGCTATCATAGGAGCTCATTTGGGGATGAAGCCTGGGAAGGAGCTTACTCGTGCTGTTGTGCAGCACTTCTCAATTAGTCCACCAAGCCTCCGGCTCCTAGATAATATTGAGATTGCGTGGGAGCCTACAGGGACTCGTAGGGATATTGAGGGATTTTTGTGCCGGCTTACAGATGTGGATCATCCTAAACTAGTGGCATGTCTAGATCTCACATGCTGAGAGCTTTACTCATGAGTATCAGATCACAACGCATGGAGCAGAAAGACTGGCTAATGTGGCCTGGACTTGACCATTTCTACTACTTGTAAGATCTCTGGTGCAGGGTGCTGCTCAAAAAATGTTCATTGACATTACAGATGGCAGATACGACATGCAGGAGGTGGATAAGGTCCTTGCCCTTAGAGACAACCTACCACTTGCAATAGAGCTATTAGCACATTTAGCCGACTCGGAAGGATGGTCCAATGTGTTATCTCGCTGGGAAACAGAAAAGACATCAATAATCTCAGCAGGTTATGACAGGAGGGATAATCCGAACTTGGCAACTACAAGCATAACATTTCTCTGTGCTACAGGGCAAGAGACCTGTTGAGGCTTTGTGCCTTGTCAGGTGGTGATTTGGACCATCGGATTATGACTGTACAGGTCGGGATCCATGGATTGAAATCAGAGCATCTTGAGGCCCGTAATATCCTTACGGAGATTATTCGAGAGGCCCCTATTGACAAGATCCTTGCCATCATGCTTATGCATTGCTCAATATTGCCCAAGCTAAAGTGTGGCTAGGTGCTCCAGAACAAGCTGTGCAAACCAACATCGAGAAAGCAAAAAACATATTCAGCATTCTGGGATTTGGTTTCAACGTCAAATTAAATATATGTAATACTACTCCTGCAGATTTGTATCTGAGAGAAGGAAAAGTCTACTTGCAAAAACCCTCTTTGAAAAATCGCCGAAATCGTCCCTTTGTGCCTTTACAAATGACGTCATACTGTTTGGAGAACCTTGGTAATATCAGTCGTTGGCATAACATGCATGGGTGTCTAGCTGGACAGTTGTGTTCCTTGCCCATTCTTCCAAGTTCAAACAGAAGCTTGGAGTGCTGAAAGTTCTTCAGTCGCTGTGAGATATCTTGCTTGCTGAGGGTGATAACCCGACCGCTGTCACATTATTTCAGTTGCCTTGGATGAGTTAACTTTGATGGATGTCTATCACAGTCGAGCCGAGTGTATGCTTCACCTTGGGGATATTCACCAGAAACAAGGCAACATGTTGAAAGCAGTAGACTATTGGACAACAGCAAAACCTCTGTTTGAGCGGTCATCGCAGGCGGAGCGGGTTAAACATGTTGATCAAAGGCTGGCTGAGATCAGTGTGGATGCAGTGAAGCAACACCAGTTCAAATCGGCTTATCCGGCAAAGCTCAATGCACCATCCGAAATCGTGGATGACCAGAATGACCTATCGGAGATTGAAATGGAGGGGCTAGGTTTGGATGATGAAGCTGAGCTTGATCCAGTTTTGGTTTTGAATGCGGAGTGGAGGTAACTTTGATGTATATGTTCATGCAATAGTTTAACTCTGCTTCTGTACAATTTAACCATATGCCTGAGGTTCAATGCACCTGAAACTATGTAATAGAAATGAGATTTTGTGCTGGCACTATATGGGAACATTAATCACGCAACGAGATATTGACCTTTGGGACCTCACGCTACCACGGTGCAAAAAAAAAAAAAAAAGGTGACGGAAACAGTAACTGAGCGCAACGGCTTTGCGGGAAAGCTCAACAAACGGTAGGTAGATGCGAGGCTCCAAACAAGAGCGTAGGCAGATGCGATGCTTCAAAACCTTTCCCCGCTGCAGGAGGTGCTTGTCGAGACGATCACTCCTTGTGTCGGGATAAAACCGACGGACGGGGAGGAACACCAACAAGGCACGGCGGGAACATCAAAAACGAAGGTAAGTGTCATTGTACGGTCGGTCCGAATAACGAACACCGGTCCCAGGAATCATCCCGGCATAAAAGCAAGCTAAGTAGTATATGCCTTTGCCCTTGAACCTTGGAGAAGGTTCACCAACCTCTGCAGACGTTGCTCGACACCATCAGCCGACTTGTGGCAGACGGACGTTGCACACACCGTCCATGAATGTCGGCACAGCTGTGCCGATCTGGACATGCGTCCCCAAAGGACTGAACGCAGTGAACGGCGCGAGGACCAAAGGCCAGACAGTACGCAACACGGCTGGCTCGCGTTTCTAGCGCCTTGCAACATAAAGTGTAGAGCTGACCCAAGATGCGGCCAGGAGACGGATTCAAGATGCGGGGACCACATTCCATTTCCCCAGAGGTCGCGGGATTCCTCGCTCACGGTGCAGTGGGAGTCCAAGGCACGAGATGGAGGGCATCAGAGACATTATTCGACGTCGTTTTCAGGAGCACTTGGGCAGGTCGATGGATGTGAGAGGATGAGAGGTCGACAAGAGAGGTCTCTCAAACGGCAAACACGAGGCAGGTGCTGTTGAAAACTGTGTTTGAGCTAAAATTGTCTTCCCGATGTGATACATACATTGCAGCCCAGTCGATAGCGGAAAAGTGAATATGAGAGACAAGGCAGGATGCGATGGTGCCGAACCAAAGTTAAGGTGCGACTTCCCAAAAAAGGAATCGTGCAGGTCGAGAGTCAGCGCGACGAGGGGAGAGCAGTGAGCAACAAGCACCATGGATGCCCGAAATACATCTGTAGGATGCGCAGACGTCCGTCGCGTAGAGGGCAGGCAGGTCATGTACATTCCTTACGGTGCATCCAAATGCATGCCAAACACCGTCGTACACACGCGACTACTCGTCAGCACCGCGTCCTCGTCTCCAGCCGGATCGAGAGGGCAATCTGCCTTGATGCAGTTCGACACACCCGAGCAGAATCGCCTGGGCTTGGGGGGCATGCTCAGATATCCGCTGGCACGCGAGATCGCACGCATCGGTGATTCAATGCCACACCACCCCACACCAGGCGGGCCCACATCCGCGTGTATCGCGCTCTCCCGCGGTCATACAAGAAGAGTAGCGATCTTGCCCGTGAACTCATGCTCCCTTATCCCCTTCCTTCCCTCCTCCCTCTCCCAAAAGAAACGAAAAAGAAACACTCACCCTCCCCTTCACAAGGATCGACCTTATTCCCCACCGATATACACGAGACATGAGCATCGGCGTGCTCACAGACGTCTGCGAGCCAAGTGCGGACATTGTCAAATGGGCGGCGGGAGGTGACCTCGTAGACGAGGAGGCAGCCTGTACGCGAGTGCGACCAGTACTTGTAGTCGGTAGGCAAAAGAGGGGATGGAGGAAGGATGGAAAGCACGAGAGGGAAGGGAGGGAAAGATGGAACGAAGACACGCACCCGCAGCGCCCCGATAATACGACCTCGTTATAGATCGAAACGATTCCGTTCCTTCCATGTCCCAGCATTTGAGATGATGAACTTCAGGACATAGTGCCATGCGGGGCTTGCCATCTTCCCTTCTCGTCCTAGTACTTCCCTTCAAAAGTCTTGTAATCGACTAGGCCCGAATCGAGTTGCGTACAGGGTAGTAATCCAAGGACGCAATTCAAAGCGAATTCTATGCTCTCCTCGACTTGACTTGAGTGTTAGACTGGAGAGCTGGACGAGACATTCAAAAGAGGAAATGATGTCGCAGTCAAAGGCACGCGGCCACGTGCTGTGCCGCGATGCCGCTTCTGGTGTCTTCATGTTAATCGTTCTTCCACCGGTGACCTAGTTAGTAGGAAGTACATCCGCGTCCACTTCTCCGTGGAAGTCGCCGGTTCGAATCTTATACGGAGATCCAAGCCTTTCTTTTCCCTGTCTGGCCTGGCCCTTCCTTACTTTTTAATTGTCCTTTGCATTACTCCGCTCAAGTCGCAGATGAAGCCATCCGAGTACAGTGTCTTCTCCACCATTTTCTCGAGTCCGTGCTGACATCGTCATCATCATTTGACTACTTATTGACGCTTCTCTCGGGCAATGGGATGAGGTGATGATTTGGGGTCGAGGGATTCCTCTTCACATAAACCTTTCAGTTTTGAATGTGGAAGTCGCCCGTTCAAACCGGACCCGAGTCATAGGTGTCCCCAGATCTTTTTTTGCCTGGCACCCTGTTTCCGCCGGGACAACTTTTGGGGGGTGTCACCATCGGCTAGTGAGCGTTCACTACAGGAGGATGAGCAGCTGATATGTGATATTTTTAACTTTTCCGACTAATTTTCGTTCAGCTGTATAATCAGTCTGAATGCAAGAGGTACACCGGTAAGGACAAGGTGGTGAAATGTATCGCGTCCATCACATGCTGTGGCAAGTGAAAGCTGCCCGAGCCATGCCCGAGTCTTAATGTCTTTTATTTTTCTTGGAGGGGAGTGGCCATCGCAAACGACTATACTGTCTCATTGCTCTGGCTTGATAGTCATAGTTGAGATTGAATCTTCATCGGTTGGTGAATGGATGGATCTATATATGAGGGATCGCCTCTCATTCGTGCTAAGCACTGTATTCAAGATGAATTCGGGCTGTACTGCATACTGGCCCAGTGGTGAAATCTAACTTCACCCGGGTTTGAAAAATGTTGTCCACTCGCAAAAAAGAAGTCGCGCGATCGAATAGGCCCCGAGCTATGGGATGGAGATAGTCTTCTTTTTTTCATGCTGCTGCTTCACTCACATGAAGTAAGTGAAACTGTGATTTGGATGAGAGAGCGCATTGAAATTATTCTCCCTAGGTCCCGGTAGCGAAAGGTATCCCACCCCTTCAAAGTTCACATACGTCTGGGTCCAATTCCCAAGTAGAAGTCGTCCGTTAAATTCGTGCCTGAGTCAACATTCGTTTCTCTTTCTCTCTCCGAGTCTAGGACCACTCCTTTTAGAAAACTCGTGTAACGCACCCTGCGTTTGACCTGCTCCAGTGTCGCGATCCAGCCATTCATGCTGCTGTCTCTTTTAGCCGCTTCGGCCGCTTCCGAAGTCGGAGTGCTGTCAGACAGGATAACAAAGGGAACTACACTCTGGGAACAATGCACTTGCCGGGGGTCCATCCGTTACAAATTCCCGACTATTTCGGCGCCACCCTTTTATGAAAATCTCAGGGACATCTATTTAAATGCGCTTCACATAGGCGGACTTCGTGGGCGTGTATAGATCCATATCAATATGCGGGGAAACGGGGTACACATGTACACATTTCGTATACGTTCCGAACAGGTAATTGGCTCAAGTCGGTTATTGTAGACAGCTTTCGGAACGTGATCCCATTTTGTTTAGGTCTCGTCTCTACAGCAGTATTACAAGCGGCTGCTCAGCCGCTTCGCGGCCTCGCATCATCTTCTATGGAGTAATTTTGGGGTTCAACGTTGAATTATTGGATTCATTGGGGGAAGAACAGCAGGCCGACACATGACCGAAGTGTATTCGGAAGAGAAGTGATGATGATGATTGTGGGGTGCGGCATTAACTCCGTATGAAATTGACATGGACGGCTGGATCGGCCACATCTTGCCGTAAACCCGAAGTCCTCTGTTCGAATGGATATAAATTCATGTCAGGGTCCTCGCATTGCGTGGGGTAGACTTGAACTCATTTGATTCTCTTGAGCTTCGGCAAAAGATTTTTGGGCCACTTTATAGCAGGTCGATCGGAGCGGGGAGTTGGCGGAGTTTAGAGCGGAATGGCTTCAGACAGACAATTTTATAAAGAGAGATGAACTATTTCTCGCTGAGTACCAAGTTGGCGTAGTCTGCCTACCTGGCTACCTGGAAGACGCGAATCGGTCACCTCAAATGAGTTTGCATATCGCTTCGGACTTTAGCTAACGCAGAGCGCATGTGTGATGCTGGACTGCTTCCAGTCTAGTCAAAAGAACATGTTGTAAGTGGCGTTCATTCCCAGTGTCCATCAGGACCGCACCTGAGGAACGAGGGCGTCATTTGGGGATAGTAGAGATTAATTGGTGCAAGCTGTAGAAACTGACAGGTGTAAGCGGATGCCCTGGTCCTTTGCTGTCCTTTGTCAGAAAAACGTAAGCGCATTATGGCCTGATTACCCCCTTCTTATAACGCCGGTGGGTACAAGGCCATTTAAGTTGACTTTCGGAAATCTAACCCCCGGCGTTATAAAAAGGGGGTTATCAACCCATTTAAGATGACTTTCGTAATACAAGCCCCTCACACGGTCGCCATAATGCGCTTACGTTTTTCCGAGATAGGATGGGTACTTAATGACTCGGACTGCAACTGGTTGTTGGTCCACGCCTTCTTGCAATGTCTCTTCCAGCTCTTGACACAGTTACCGGGTAAATCTTGTCTGCGCTCTTTAGCTTGCTAGTTAATTTTGGCCAGCAGATGCCTTCTCATTGGGACCTGGGCCAGCTCTGTAAGCCCCGGATTTTTCTGTGCCCTCTGATGCAACCTGACGTTGGACGACAGCTTCTGTACATGTTCGAAATCACTCAGAGTTTTTATTACTTTCGCCATTTCGAACAAGATGATTGGAAGTTGAAGGTATTTCCTTCTCCCTTGCAACCTGGTTCTCCCCGGACCCATTTTTTGCAGACGCTGGTAACGGTCGCCTTGTTTGTTGACACCCTGTCCCTCGTCGGTGACTATATATGCGTGTACCTCGTGAGCTTTCATCTTCTATGCTGGACGACTCGGGACTGTATAACCATGTAGTACACGATTACACATGCTGGTATGTCTCAGAATCATCTTTCGCCCCTCATAGCTTACTGGATGCTTGCAGGCGATTCAGAGTACCTCGACAACATCCACTGGGTACGTCAATTTCACATGTATCCTGTATTGGTTAACTGCAGTACCCTAGCCTATCCCATTATATGGCTTCACCACCGGCGTACTTGCTGTTTTAGTTCAGGCTTTTCTGGTCGTCCGATATTGGCGCTTGTACGTGCTTCATCGCCCTTCTTCATTCGTTTTTTTCGACAGTTAACTCAATTCCGGCAATTGCAGTACTCAGAACACGCTCATCGCTGTTTGCCTGTCTTTCACAATAATCGTCTCGGTATGGAGATCATTTTTTCTGAACATCGCTCCATATCAACGGTACCTCTTGCGCAGTTTGGCAGCGTGTTTACATGCAGTTTGATGCTCACGCTGTATACCTCCTTCAAGGACCGCTCGAAGTTCAAGATCCCCGCAGCGTGTGTAGCTTACCGTAACCTTCACTATTCTGGCATTCATCCATTCCTGACGATCGCGTATTTTGTGCGATTTTAATTCGCTTAGGCTCTGGTTGGTAACCGAGGTCGCTGTGGACGCCGGGATCGCATCGGCGTTACTCTGGGAGTTCAGGAAGGCCAGGGTAATTCTGACGCGTGGCTCAGGCACTAACAGTGTACTCGACCGACTGACCGCGGTAACAATCCAGAGCGGGGCTGCGGCCGCGACGCTCGCCGCGACGGCTCTGATTTCGTACGTCGCACGAGCTTCTCTAAGTCGTTGATCAAACTCACGGAACCACGAACCCAGGTATTACATAAAACCGGAGAGCAATGGTCTGTTGCTCGAGTTGGATTAACAGTGCACTCGCGGCTCATCTGGCCTTGACAGTTTACGTGGGTTTCTTGTACCCCCTCGGACGCGTCTACGTCATCACTTTGGTTCGCTTTTCCTTCCCATATCCGGATCGGTATGGGACATTGTTGACCATCTCGCAGTTTTCAAATCTCAATATCCGGAAGTCAGGAAAGTCTTTTTCTACAATAAACATTTCTTCGGGTCCTCGGACGACCGGTGGTGAGCGAGGGCCGCTGACATTGACCCATTGGGCCACCGACGATTCATGCGGTATTCGTGCGTTGTTCCGTATTATTTCATTCTATTTGAGCGTCCGACTTCCAAATAATAGATGTCCACCGCACAGTCCACACCTCCGTTGAAGTTGTACGATTTATTTGACCAACCATTAATCAATACTAATTTTATTTCTCCAGGTCAGCGTTAAATCACCGCAGGACCGTCCCCCGGATACTTGTGACATTCAAAAGCGTAAGGAGCAGTTGTATATGATCTTCATGTAGACACCGTTGACATTTGGATGCAGCCTCTACGAAGCACAGCTTTGATAGCTCTCCGGAGGATGCAGAGACACCCAACTATTCGTCCAAGAAACCGTCGACGTTGTTCACTGCGTAATTACATGCCTGCACGATCTTTGGATCGAAAAATTGCTGTACTAATAAGTACAGAGTATAGTTGGCTCTATCTAATCTTTTTCTCTCCGCTCCCGATAGAGTTTTGCAAGACATCCGAGTCCACATAAGAACTTATTATACCACCTGAGTCTTGACACATGGAGAACACAGCATACCAAATGGAATGAGCACACCTTAGTATGGCGGTATAATCGTCCGCTAATAGGGAGAGTCGTAGGAAACGGGGACCGAAGGTTCCGAGTCGTAAAGACTTGTTTCTGAGCTCGGTTTTAGTATCCGCTTTTCCCGCCAGGATGGGGTGGCTTCTTTTCAATGACATAGTGGACTCTCCTTTGAAGGTTTGATGGAGGGTTTTTTGGTCATTACTAATTTTCCTATACGGTTTCCTGCACTGCCAGATTTGACGCCGGAAAATGTAATACGTTGACGAAGGCGGTTTACAGCGCGGCAATGCGAGACCTACAGGCAGACATCGATCAGTCAACGCGGCTCTATCTACTCCATAACCGGCTGGAACCGTTAGAAAATGAAACACCGATAGCCATTACGGCTGTCGTTCGTTACTATCTTGTTCTGGTGGTCAACGCAAAACATCGCAAGGCTTTGACGAGACTGTTGCTCAGCCAGCATCCTCTTGCCATTGAGCGTCTTCGGTACTAGACGAGGCGTCATACGTCAGTTATCCCCCGCGCGTTACGATAATTCAGATTTGGATGTGCCGGAGTTGAGACGGTTGAGCATGCAATGTTCTTCTGTGAAGAGTCAGAGGGGTTGAAAAAAAAGCGGACCAGTTTTGCAATTGGGTCTGTGTCCATGTGCCTAAGTGTCGGTGTCCGCCGACACAGCAACGTGAACGCTGAAGGCCCTCCTGTTCAACCGCTCCACGGTCTGTCAGGGTGCTAAATTTTCTCATCAAGTCTTTCAAATTTTGGCCAGGAGGTGTTGGTGTGGCATGAAGGCTTTTAGCAGAGAAGGCCAACAACTCAGTGGGGATTCATTTATTTATTGCTGCATTTTGCGGCCCAGGATAGAGCGCCTTAAAAGCGGTGAATCCGTCAAAGGCAAATGGATTGCGGGGTAGTGGTAGTATGCCTATAGAAACTAGATGTACTATGGCTACAACCCGGCATGTTCCGAAAGGGAGGGCGCTGAGCAATTTTATCCTGAATCTTATCCATATCAATAGAAGACGTTCCAAGTGGCACTATGGGAAAAAAATGAGGCACTTGATCTTCAAGTGCCTTAAACGCATGTCAGCCACAGGTAAACAAAGGCACCACAAAGGCAAGATAAAGGCAATTACACGGTGGGTAATGATTGACACACTTGAAAATAAAGTGCCTTAAACGCATGTACTTTGCAGGTAGATGAAGGTAGCACAAAGACGACATAAAGGCACTTACAACATACAAAGGAGGGCTTTGTGCACCCTTTGTGCACCTTGCACTGAGAACAAAGGTGCACAAAGCCCATCTTTGTCTGCCTTTGTGGCGCCTTCGTTTACCTGCGGCTGACATGCGTTTAAGGCACATGAAGATCAAGTGCCTCAATTTTTGCCCGCAGTGTTATTGCAGACAAAGGTGGGCTTTGTGCACCTTTGTTCTCAGTGCAGGGTGTAGTGATGTTCTGGCCTTGGCTTGGCCTGAAAGCCATGGCTTTGGCGGCCTGGCCCGGCTTGGTCTGGCTTTGGCTCAGGAATATCCCAAGCCAGGCCACCACCTCAGGCTTTGGCTTGGCCTGGCTTGGTTTTGGCCTGAGCCATGGCTTCCCTTCGATTTTTTCCGTTGTTGAAAAGTAAAATCAACTGTGTTTATTTGCGTTACAGATATCCTAGATGCCTCGTGAGTATCTTCAAACCTCAAAAACATCGTCAGATATTTCACATGGTGTATCTTTGGAATTCCTGCTGCCAAAATCAGGTCTCTCTGGGGCTGTATCTATCCCTGAGATGGTTAACAGCCCCTGACATGCACCCAAATTGCTCCAAGCAACTGCCAAAAAAAAAATACTGTGGGCTTGGAGCAAGTAATTTTTTCTCTTGTATCAATGGGATTCAACCAGGTCAAGGGGGCCCAAAAGCCATGGCTTTCTGGCCCGGTTTCGGCCTGAGAGGATGTCAGGCCAAAATATTGGCCCAGCTGGCTTTGGCCCTGGTACCAAAGCCAAAAAGCCATGGCTTTTTGGCCTGAGGCCAAAGCCAGAACATTACTAGCATGGTGCACGAAGGATGCATAAAGCCGCCTTTGTATGTGTTGTAAGTGCCTTTATGTCACCTTTGTGCTACCTCCATCTGCCTGTGAAATACATGTGTTTAAGGCACTTGATTTTCAAGTGCATCAATCATTGCCCACGGTGGAGGTTTCCCGTTCAAGCCGGACCCGACTCCTTCGCGTGATCCCTTCTTCTTTCTTTTTTCCTTGGCCTTCGACCCTATTAGGTCTTTCATACCCATGCAGTGCGAAAATCCCGAGGAACGTGAGTGAGCGATTGCGTGAGGCAGTACTTATTGAGCCACGTATTCAGGCTAGTATACATTACAATGGAGTACATTATTGCCTATAGTACTCCGGGATACTTCCTGAAACCGGCGTTCCTGAGCGGGACCGTGCCGTGTAATCCTACCTACCTACCGTGGTATATTATAATCGCCGCTTGTGCATAGGGCAGATGCAAGATACACACCGACTCGGTGACGAAATGTATCGCACCCACTCCATCCCACATGGGTCAGGCATCTAACTCTTGTGATTGCGAGCCGTCCGTTCGAATCGGGACCGAGTCATGAGTCATGTTGTTGTCACCTTTTTTTTTTTTTTTTGATGTTCTTGGCAAGGGAAAGAAAAAACACAGGTTTATTATCATTCTCTGCAACTACGGAAACCTGTTCGGGCATTTAAAATCGATTTTCGTGAATGAGGCGTTGAATATACCTACACAGCAGCGCAGTCAATTTGTTGTGTGGAGTCTCAGTATGTTCCACCTGTAAGTAGACCGACTCTGTATATCCACTTCATAAATTCAGGGCTGTCGATAGGTGGAAGTTGCCCGTTCGAACCGGGCCCGAGTCATTGATTCAATGATTGGTGGTGGCCACTTGCCTTTTTTTTCTCATTGGCCGAGGAAAAAAGAACAGAGGAGTTGAACTTCCGTCGTTTACACCTACTGCAAACCTATTCTGGTGTTACATTGAATATTATGTCGGCAGCCAGTCTATATATAATACATGACCCTCTACAGTTTATTCATTAGGTCTAACAGGTGCACCAATTCGGTCCGCTTCACCTACATGGTGTCAACTTGTGGGTATCGGCCGTTCGAATCCGGCCCGAGTCAGATATGTACGGAGTCCACGGATCTTTATTTTGTCTGGCACCTGGGGGGAAAAAAAAAGTATTTCAGTCAGCACCCCAGTCGAACTGGCTGCTCCGGCGCATTTAGATGGGTGACGCGGAAACACGGGAAGTCGGTGCACGCCATGTTCTACCCCACCTTCAAGTTTCATCCACGAAAAAAAAAATTAGGCGCGTCATCGTCGGCTAGTGAGTCTTCAATACAGTACTAGTACTGTACAGGAGATGAGCAGGTGATCTGTGTTATTTGTTGATTTTACAAGAGCGCAGCGGGCCGCTTCGTGGCCCATCACTTCGGTTAAGGGATTATCAATTAGTGCCTAAATTGGCGCCAATTTGGCGCCGCCCCAAAAAGTTTAACTCTGATATTCCAAAGACTCGGAGCTGATCTCCCAAAAGCAGAGT
Organism: Mycena capillaripes; assembly: GCA_029204075.1. Classification (NCBI taxonomy): domain Eukaryota; kingdom Fungi; phylum Basidiomycota; class Agaricomycetes; order Agaricales; family Mycenaceae; genus Mycena; species Mycena capillaripes. The sequence continues at coordinate 1,489,699 of JARHKZ010000027.1, forward strand.
TTAAAAGGCTTCGGATAGACACCGATAATTTTATAAAGAGAGAGACGAATAATTTTTCTTCAGTTATGTATTTAGTCTGAGTGCCAGATGTACATACACCGACAATGTATCGGCTCCACCACAAATCTTTCCTACTGCTTTTTCTTTTTCTTGGGGAGTGGCCCTCGCAAAGGACTGCCTGGTTGGTCTGGCTTGATAGTCACGCAAATCTACTGGTTGACATCGAATCTCCGTCGGCCGGTGAATGAGTCTCCGTGTCTTATTTATTCCAAGTCTTCAAGATGAAATCAGGCTGTACTGTATACAGACTCGGTGGCGAAATGTAACGTAATAATAATGTCAAACTCGCAAAATGGAAGTCGCTCGATCGAACCGGGCCCGAGCTATCAGGATGGAGATAGTCTTCTTTTTTCATGCTGCTGCTTCACTCATGACGTAATTTTGTACTAGGTTGCCTCCGAAGGACCAGTAGCCGTTCACTCAATCCCCTTATAATGAACTTAGCGCAGGTGAGACTGTGATTTAGATGCGGGACCTCATAGAATTTATCCTGTCTAGGTCCCGGATGTAGACTGACTCCATCCACTCAAAGTCCACACACATCTGGGTCAAATAAATTCTCAAGTGGAATTTGCCCGTTTAATTGATGCCTGAGTCACAGACGCTTATTGCTTTCTCTAGAGTCTCTGGGTCTAGTACCACTCCTTCCAAGAAATTCGTGTATGTATCCCGGCCGCCAAGCCTCGCGCAATGCAGCCATTCATACTGCCCTCGCTCTTCGCAGTTTTGGTCGTTTCCGAGGTCGGAGTGCTATTACGACAGGATAACAAGAGGAACTACATTCTGAGAACAATGGACTCAAGACCGAGATCACCGAAGCGGATTTGCCGATGTGCCCTCGGTCCATCTGTTACAAATCCCCGATCCCGACGAACATTTCAGCGCCACCCTTTAATGAATTGCTGAACCAACACTGTGGATCTCAGGGCCATCTATATATAAAAGCGCCTCATAATAGGAGGTCACTTGGTTTTGCAAGTGCGTGTCTCGACCTGAAGCTGCAACTACACTTCCGCTTGTGGCTGGCCTGTAGCTGGTCAACGATCGGCGGTCTTGTCCAGAGTGCTGCAAGCTCCATATCAGTATGCGGGAAATGGGGAGCACATCTTACACGTTGCGTACACGCTCCGAACACGTAATGGACGGGGAACACATGTACACGCGAGGAGGTAATTAGCTCAAGTAGGTAAGTGTGGACAGCTTTCGTAACATGATCTCATTTGGTTCACGCAGTTATAAGGACATACTGCCATATTAGGCCGCGTTCCCTCATGATCCCGTTATTACGTGAGAGACCCTGATTTAACTTGAAATGTTTTTGGGGTGGTTGCCCTTGTATTTGGCTGGGTACTTAATGACGAGAACAGCAACTGGCCGACAGTTCGGTCCACGCCTTCTTTCAATGTCTCTCCCAGCTCTTGACACAGTTACCGGGTAAATCTTGTCTGCGCTCTTTAGCTTGCTAGTTAATTTTGGCCAGCAGATGCCTTCTCATTGGGACCTGGGTCAGCTCTGTAAGCCCCGGATTTTCTACGCACTCTGATGCAACCTGAAATTGGCCGCCAGCTTCTGTACATGTTCGAAATCGTTCAGAGTTTGTACTACTTTCGCCACTTCAAACAAGATGATTGGAAATTAAAGGTATTTCCCTCTCACTTACACCCTGGTTTTCCCCGGACCCACTTTTTGCAGACGCTGGTAACGGTCGCCTTGCTTGTTGACACCCTGTCCATCGTCGGTGACTATATCTGCGTGTTTCTCGTGAGCGTTCACCTTCTATGCTGGACGACTCGGGACTGTATAACCATGTAGTACACGATTACACATGCTGGTATGTCTCAGAACCATCTTTCGCCTCTCATAGCTTACTGGATGCTTGCAGGCGATTTAGTGTACCTCGACAACATCCACTGGGTACGTCAATTTCACATGTATCCTGTATTGGTTAGCTGCAGCACCCTAGCCTATCCCAATATATGGCTTCACCACCGGTGTACTTGCTGTTTTAGTTCAGGCTTTTCTGGTCGTCCGATATTGGCGCTTGTACGTACTTCATCGCTCTTCTCCATCCGTTTCTCTCCACAGTTAACTCATTCCGGCAATTCTAGTACCCAAAACACGCCCATCGCTCTTTCCCTGTCTTTCGCAATAATCATCTCGGTATGCAGATCATTGCTTCTGCGCATCGCTTGATACCAACGGTACCTCCTGCGCAGTTTGGTAGCGTGTTTACATGCAGTTTGATGCTCACGCTGTACCCCTCCTTCGGGGACCGCCACAAGTTCAAGATCCCTGCAGCGTGTGTACCTTACCGTAAACTTCACTCTTCTGGCATTCATCCATTCATGACGATTGCGTATTTTGTGCGATTTTAATTCACTTAGGCTCTGGTTAGTAACTGAGGCCGCTGTGGACGCCGGGATCGCATCAGCGCTTCTCTGGGAGTTCAGGAAGGCCAGCGCGATTCTGACAGAGACACGGATTCTGAGAGACACACGCAGGTTTGCCATATGATAATTCATTTACCTGCTTGGCTCATGCACGAGCAGCGTACTCGACCGACTGACCGCGATAACAATCCAGAGCGGGGCTGCGGCCGCGACGCTCGCCGGGACGGCTCTAATTTCGTAAGTCGCATGAGCTTCTCTAAGTCGTTGATCAAACTTACGGGACGAACCCAGGTATTACATAAAACCGGAGAGCAATGGTCTGTTGCTCGAGTTGGATTAGCAGTGCGCTCGCGGCTCATCTGGCCTTGACAGTTTACATGGGTTTCTTGTACCCCCTCGGACGCGTCTACGTCATCACTCTGGTTTGCTTTTTCCTTCCATATCCGGATCGGTTTGAGACGTTGTTGACCATCTCGCAGCTTTCGAATCTCAATATCCGGAAGTCAGGAAAGTCTTTCTCCACAACAGACACGTGCAGTGAGCAAGGGCCGCTGACATTTCCCCATTGGGCCACCGACGACTCATACGGTATTCGTGCGTTGTTCAGTATTATCTCACTCTATTTGAGCGTCCAACTTCCGAATAATAGATGTCCACCGCACCATCCATACCTCCGTTCAAGTTGTACGACTTCTTTGACCAACCATTGATCTATACCAACTTTCTACTGCAGATCAGCGTTAAATCACCGCAGGACGGTCCCCCGGTGACGTTCAAAAGCGTAAGGAGCAGTTGTATATGAACCTCTTGTACATGCCCCTGACATTTTCATGCAGCCTCTTTGAAGCGCCGCTATTGATAGCTCTCCGGAGGAGATGGAGATGACACCCAACTATTCGTCCAAGAACACTCGACGTTGTTCGCTGCGTAATTACATACCTGCACGATCTTTATATCAATACATTACTACAATAATGTACAGCATAGTTAGCTCTATCTAATCTTTTCCTCTCCACTCTCGATAGAGTTTTGCAAGACATCCGAGTCCACATAAGAACTTCCTAAACCAGTTGAGTCTTGTCATAATTTGTAGTGTTGTCAGGGTCGAATCGGACTTGAAAGCTCGGGCTCGGGTCGGGTCGGACAGGCCTTGGGCTTGGGCCCGGGCTTGGATCAAACCCCAACTCTTGTGAGTCATTCAGTCGTAATAGGATGTTGTGAAGTGACAAACAACCTCCACAACTCACAGGGAATTTTTAAACCACTTGAAACACTTTCATTCGCGTGAAGTCCTACTGTAGAATTACATTCAATTCGGCAGTCACGCGTCACGGAGGGGGTTGACGGCGCCGAACTTTGGTCGGTATCACGCATCACGGCGGTGGTTGACGAATATGTCGGGATGTCACGGTGAAGTCAAAAAACCTCTCGAAAACTGTAGAAGAATTGAGGAGAATATTCCTGTGAGAGGGGGGTCAAAAATCCAGTTGCAACACATGTTTTAGCACGGTTAAAGGGCAGAACATTAGTTTTGAGTTGAAATTGACTGGAATCATGCAGGAAAAAAGTTCGTTTGAACCATGTCTTCAGCTGAAAGGCAATTGAATGTCAAAAGCTGCTCCAATTTAAATTTTCAACAGCCTATATTACGCTGCAGCCATTTGGGAGGTCGCCGAAATTTCCCACATGTCACGGTCGATTTCGGCCTTTGACGAATTGACGAATATGTTCAAGATGTCACGCGTCACACCCCCTGCCGAATTGAATGCAATTCTACAGTACCAGGATTTTCCGCTGAATTCATTCTAGGGGTTGAAATCAGATATCTGTTAAGAGTACCATGAAAAACAGGTTTTAGGTCCTTGAATTTGTAAATGCCATTTACTCGCCCACATTCCGATGAATGGTGCAACCACACCGAATCTAAGCACGGCCTTGAGCCTTGCCCTAGGTCGGGCCTGGGTCGGGCTCAAAAGCCTGAGTCGCGGGCCGGGCTTGGGCTTGAGTCCTGGCCTGCGACAACTATGCCTTGGCCATTATGGAGATGAGGCCAAAAGGATATGTAGCTGGCCTTCAAATCACAACGTAGGAGAAAGAGAAAAAATGTTTGGAACCAAATGCGGAATTGAAGAATGAAGGGGTGTGGTTTTTCTTTCTTCGGAGGGCAAAGCAGTAGGACAACATTTTATATTTTAGTGCGTCGTAAGTATAGGTACAGTGTTGTCGTTCAAGCGCTGATGACTTGTTCGGTCTTCAAGACTCTCACACCGGGGGCAAATGATGACGCACTGGGAGATCGAGTGCTTCCAATGCATTCAGTTGGCATGGAAGAATCCCAAGGAACAAAGGTGCCAATCACCTTTATGGTACCTTTGTTTCCGAGGGGTGACTGAAGGAAAAACAAAGGTGCCATAAAGGTGATTGGCACCTTTGTTCCTCGGGATTCTTCCATGCCAACTGAATGCATTGGAAGCACTCGATTTCCGAGTGCGGCGTCCTTTGCCCCCAGTGTCAGTATCCCGTCGTACAAATTTCCTTGTATCCAAGCTCACAAACAATACGGATTGCACCGGAGTTTCGAGAGCCACTTCAAGTTCAACGAAAGGTTTAGCCATGTTTGCATTGCCAATGTAGTTGAAAGTCATGCACAATAAATATAGCACTGTCAAAGACCAATATTAATGTCCAATACAACCCACAAGTAAACCTGCTATCACTGATACGTTCAAGCCAATCCACTACTGTTTTTGTCGACTCAAACACATCCATCGGCGTCGCCCTCATTCCACCACCAATTCCGGTCCCACCCATCTTCACTGAAACCCACTAGCGACCGACGAGGGATACCTCGCGCCCGCGCCTATTGAGCACATCTGCCTCAGTGTCGCACCAACGCCCGCCTCGATGAGCGCACGCGCGAGCTCGAGCATGGCGGACATGACGGGGCGCCGCACGTGTGGGCCGCGCTCGGCAAGTAGCACTCCCGAGGTGGAGTGTGTTTGGTATGTCGCTGCGCCGTTGGAGAGGTTTACCAGGACGTATGTTGCCTATGGGACGTCTGTTCAGAAAGGGTTAAAAAATAAAAGGAACAGAAGCAGAATTTGGAATGGGCTGGCGCACCTGCAGCACAATGTCGTCCTCCTCCGTAGCTTGTGAAGTGCCGGAGGGGGCACGCGCGTGCCAAGCTCGGGAAGGCCTGCTCTTGTACTGCTCTGTCGGCGTCCTCAAGCAGCCTGAAAAGAACGAATAGGAAAGAATAAAAATGATAATGATAATAAGCCCGCAAAGAAGGAACACTCACTCCACGAGCCGCCCACACCCAAGACATCGCATGCCATCGCGTTTTGTCTTCCCGCTCGTCGTGCCGAGCAGATTTTTGAGGGAAATATGGCGCAAAGAAGGATCTTCGCCGCTTAGCAGCTCGAGACGCGGCATCAGGGCAAGATCGAGGTAAATCTTAGATCTGCGGAGGGGATATGAATCAGAGAACGAGAAAGTTGTTTTGGCATGAACAGAGCGCCGCGTCCTCTTCCATCCTCGCCCAGAGATACCACATAGCAGCAAAGTCCGCTCACCGGCCTCAACGGCGGAAACTCATCTACAATATTACACACCGCCGCAACCGCCGCAGCCGTCACCCTCCTTTTCATCCTTCTTGAAATTTGAATCACCGCCATCCCCAGCCCGCTATCAACAATATTCGTCCGGAGCATGGCGACGCGGGGGTGGGAGAGGGCGGCGTAGATGGGGGGAGGACGCACAGCTCGTCGGTGACTGCAGTGTGGGCAGCCTCTGCGTGTGTGAGGAGGATGAAGATTACCGTGATGAATTCACAATTTTGTAAGCAAGTGGAGGTAAGATAGGATGGGAAAGTGGTATGTACCTCCCGCAGGGCGGCGACGCTGCTGGGCTCGTCCTGCTCCTAGTTTGCGCGCGGCACGAGGGACATAATGTAGCGCGCTGCTCTGCTACGAGGTAGTCGGCATGGCGATCAGGATTTATTGGGGATGAGGGGGCATATATGTGTATGCGCGAGCGGGGAAGCGTACAGCGAATAAAGCACGGCTTGGTACAGCTGGGAAGCACCTCGCTGGACGAAGAAACGTTGCGGTTGATGACGTTCGTGACCGTGCGCGTGGAGATGTCGCCCGCGGGCATATGGTGTTCGTCAGGTGCGTACCAGCGGATGTGGCGCGGAGAATCCGCACCATTTTCGTCACTTTGTTACTTCGCTGAGGTTTTTGAAACTTTGTAACTTTGATGGGAACTCGTGAAAGTTCGTGATTTTGATGGCTTTCTAATCCCGGGCTTATCAGGCGGCGACTCCTCGGCACATCACGGAGTGATGGATACCCACAGCTTGTCGAGATTGGCCGGTTAGGGTTAGCGGGTCAGAAGTTAGAGGTTAGTATTTAGGGTTATTTAGTTAAGATAAGAGGTTAGTGGTTAGAGCTAGTGTTTAGGGCTCGTTAGGGTAAGGTATTAATTGTTCTTTAACGAAATCCCTCGTAGCCTGCGCTAAAGCCCCATATAGCGTTGCTCACTCTTCCTCTGGCTTTCTGCCGTTCTTAACTCCTTTGGTTTGCAGTGATTCCCCACATTGCCTGAAGGTATTCAACCCATGATGGCCTACGCAGTTAATTTTCTAAACTGTGTAGCGACTGCGAACTGCCAACCACAACCAAAATTGGGATCATGAGGTATTAGAGATGAGTCTCATTAATCGTCAACCCACCAGAAAACACTCATTTCAGTATCAAACTCTCGCTGTGATTTGCCCGTTTATCGTAATGTAGCTGCATATGGATTTCTGATTTAAAGACCCTTCTTCCGCCATTTCCCGCACCTTCCTCCCCCTTCCTCTTACCTGGAACCAACGTCAATCCACTCAAAAATGTCCTCTGAAATCTATTGAATCCTTCATCTATGGCTTCAAAATCTCCCTGCAGCAATATTAGTCTTCGAGCCAAGTGTCTGCTCTGCTGAAACACCTCGGGATCGTCTATTGGCTCCGAGTCTCTGTGTCTTTGGGGACTGCTGCGCATCGCAAGAGTAAAAGTGACTCAACGAAGACCATTGTTTATGGATCAATTTGTCGCCTTTCTGCATCGTTGCACACAAGAGCCTCAAGAAAAATATTTTGTTCTTGGTGATACGTGATCCTCCGCAATCATCTGATCGCGTCGACGTTCCTTTCTCCTGTAGGTGGGGCTCCCAGTCTCCAGTCACGATTATTACTGCGAGTCTCTATTTTTTGAACCTTGGACCTGGATGAATTAACTGAATGGTACTCATAGTTCTTCTGTCGGATCACCAGCGAGAATGGTGCTCGCAACATGCACGAAGTCTAATCAGACACTTCGGCCGTCTACCATTTCCCTAAGTGTATTGTTGAGTCATTGCCGGTGTAATTTCCATCTGTAATAATTCATTTCCTATTTCTCGGGCGCCGGAGCGAAGCGGAGGTGAGTCTTGTCTATATGAAAAACCAGGCGGGGGAAAATGATGGCCGGATTAATGTGCTTGATTTGTGTGGGTTGTACAACGGTTGTACATCTCGCGAACTCTCCTGGAAACTCGCCAAAGTGACTAAGTTTCATAACTTTCCATCAAAGTGACGAAACTTCGCAAACTTAAGCGAAGTAACGAAGTGACGAAGGTAGGTGCGACTCTCTGCTGGCGGGCCGACTGTCACCGTCACACATACCTCGGTCCGAAAGTTCCCGTCCTCAGTGTTGAATCAAAAAACTACTTGAATTACGAGTGTCGAGCGGGTTAGTGGGGACCCCTCTTGTCGGAAGACCTTGTGAAGAGAGCGCAAGCAGATCGATATCTTTTTTTACGAACTGAAAAGACTCGTTGGCGTCAAATCTGCGTCATGCGAGGTGCGGGCTGCGGTAGGAAATATTTTAGTATTTTGTTCAATTCGCCACGCGTCACGCTCATTTTTTCTGAGGGTGGCAATAGATTCTTCTCGACACCGGGGGCAGCCAACGACGCATGCCAACACCACATGCGTTAAACGCATGTGGTTCGCATGCGGAAGAAAGGCTACAAAGCCGCCTTCAGCAGACTAAGGACGGCTTTGTTGCGTGCTTTGTTCTCTGGTGCAGGGGAACAAAGCATGCAACAAAACTCCCCTTTGCTTGCTAATGGCACCTTTGTGGGCTTTGTTCCAACTGCGAAGCACATGCGTTTAACGCACTTGCTGTTCGCATGCCTCGCTGGTTGCCCCCGGTGCGATTTATCAGATTTTCCTTGATTTTTAAAGTATCAAAAAACGGATGGCGGTGTCGAATTGAACGAAATCTACAGTACGTCGTCTTTGTAAGGTAGTATACAAAATGTTACACAGATACGGTTGCTAATCATGGAAGAGACTCGCCATCAAAGGAAGTCGAGTCGCCGGTATAAAACTACGCGTGCTAAATCCGAGTAATACAGAGCAGAGCGCCCTTTTCACCATTTGGTAAGACGGGAATGAGCGTGTTGGCGAAGCGCGCGCGAACAGAATCGCTGTCGTCCTTGGGGAGGGCAAAGGAGAATTTGCTAACCAACTCGAAGAAGAAAACTTGAGTCTCCAACACACTATGAGGCCGCAATTATAAGAAGGATTCAAAGTGACTTTGGCCGTTACTTACGCGAAACGCCACCTGTGTGCAATAACAAGGTTGGTAAGCCCGCTTGTTTCGAACGCGTTGTGCTTACCCCAGACACACGCGTGGTCCACCGAGAAAGCTTAGACTACAGTCATATCGTCAAGAAGTGACCTCCGAAAATGTAGATCGACAAACAGATTCGCATAGGGACCAAGAGCTTGTCCCTGATATGCGGTTCCATCAAGCCAACGGGATGGTCTGAACTCGTGTGCGTCCTCGCCCCACAGCGTCTCAAGTCTACGACATGAATTATAATTAGCGTGTACATAAAACGAACAGGACGACGTTACCGCACCTGTGATATGATGCGATTGCCATAGACACAACCTGACCTTTGGGAACCACTATTCGGTTTATCAGCTCTCCTGTCGAGGTCTGAATAGCGCCTGTAAGAGGTATAACTGTGTCTTGGATTGCCACGCGTTCTTGGAGCGCGCCAGCTGGGTATAATCTGAGAGTTTCCTGGACAGGTAGAGTAAGATACCCTTCGCATGCAAAGAGGCCACGAGGAAACCTTGATAAATGCATTCAACAACGGCATATTGTCGTACATGGAGCGTTCTGATCGATTTCCGAAATGGTGAATTTCGTCGCGGAGTTCCTTCTGGAATTGTGGATGTCTCGCGAGTTCTAGCAGACCGAAAGCAAGTAAACTTGTTGTGTTGTCTTGCCCGGCAATAAAAAGGATTCCTATCCTCACTGCTCAGTTATGACCATGCGAAGTATCATAACTCCACCCACCAGTCTGAGCTGCGACCTCCTCGTTAGTGAGTGCATTCCTCCTTTTCTCCCGGCGGCCAATATCCACTGACGTAAATCAGGTCTCAGGTTACTGGAAGCATCACAAAAATATCGAGTACGGCTGAAACTTACAGAGCAGGTCGAACACATCAGTCTGGCCTTGCCGTCCCACCACCGTTTTCTCGCGTATACTCTGCTCACCGATTTCTCTCGCGAAAGACTTCGCCGTGCGAATGATGTTGAAGGTCGTGGTTGGAAGATGCACCGCCGCCCGCCATACCCACTTGGGCAGACGCACGGCAACGACCTCCGCGAGGATTTGGACTGCTGATTGGGAAGATGCAAGGGTCCTAAACAGAGACTAGCTCGATAAATAAGATCCGACAATATGAAGGCGACTTGCATTATTTGCGTATTGTTGAGTATGAAGTCCTGACCCAAGTCCTGCGTCGAGGAACTCAGGGTTGCTGCAAAGAAGATGAAACAAGGAAATGTGAGGTTGGATAGACAACCTACCTTGGCTCATGACGTTCAACGTGGCCTCACTGAGGACGGGGATAATATCCGCCGGCAGTTCGGGCAACTCTTCAAACCGTTCAGTCACCTGGAGGAAGGACAGCGAGATCAGAAACGCCCTGTAGATGTGCGGTGTCAATCGTATTTACCGCCTGAGCAATCCTCTCGAACAGCGGTAGGCATTCACGAACCATAGATGTAGTGAAGCCAATATGCATCGCGGCACGGAGACGTTTATGACTCTCCCCTACAGTGCTGTCGTCAGTATACCGGGGGGGTTTTCCACTTCCTACTTACCTTTTGCAGCCATAACACATTTCTCTTCGAACAATAAACTCACGGCGTTATCGATACTTGGCCCGTGTTCGAAATGGTTGCTATTGAGGACATGCTGCAATGCCAGGGGATCTGACACCATTAGGCGATCTTGCTGTAAACCAGTGAGGACTGGGAGCGAAAAAAAGTCGGGTAACTCACCCCAAAGCACCCTTTCACTCGGTAGACAGGCCCGTACAATCTTTTCCAATTGAATTCATGGTCCCCGTATTCTGCGGGCAGAAGCAATTGCAGCATATGTCCTGAGGAGATTGTCAGTACGGGATGCCGGCAAGTGGGCGACGATCCGACCAAAAATCCATGAGGGTGAGGGCGGTCCTGGAATATTATGGATAGTGCTTCTTCGATGGAAGACCAGATACATGGCCACAATGAAGGCAATGCCTTGAAGTGGGATTCCATAGTCCATTCCGTATAGTAAGGTGAGCATGAGTCTCCGGCTGGGTGAGCTGGGATGCGCTCTCGCTAGGTCAGAGTCGCCTTTTGAACTCTATCGCTATCCGCACGAGGCCCAATCCGTGAGATTAAAAGCATATCACCACGGCAGGGACATTGCGCGGTAGAGATCGAGCGAGACAAAAGAGACAACAGACGAGTGTAGGCCCGCTTTTGTTGCACTGGCGGACGGACATGTCATTAAATTAATTCGATCAGTTGAATTTAATGGGGATGACGTCACGGAGCTTATCCGAGGGAGAAGCCGCGAAGAATCAACTTGCAAGGAGGCAGAAAGGTCTTCTTTGGCAGCACAATTCGGGCACATTACCCCACGTTCCCGCGACGTGTACAAGCACTTTGGATTCGAGATTAACTTGATCTTTTCTGCTCGCAATTCCCAGAGCGCGATAATAATTGCTCCGGCACGCAGGATGAGATGCAGCCGCCAATACGAGGCCAATCTCGCCATCAATCTCACAACACAGCGAGGATATTCTCCGCATTTCCTCCAACACCAACGTGGGAGCGTTCTCTAGCCAGGGCTATCCTTGCTATCCCGTGTTTTTGGGCGTGTATCCCAGCGGTTCGATATTCTCGAGGTGATGACGCACCGAGGGATTATCATCGCCTCCAGTATCGGGAAATCATCGCTACTGAATTCAATCACCGAGCAAGAAGAGCGATTGGATCCATAGATTGCGGAAATAGCCCCTAGTTGTCAGAGGGATGGCAAATATTTTGACAAAGGGGGTAATTCAGGGACAAACCAGTCAGTGATTCCCAGCTGCTCCGGGTGGCTTTTGTTGGGGAAAAGCTGAGTCAGAAAAGCGATCAAGGTCCCGTCGGGGTTCCAGGGTGTTGATGGTGGCCTTCAGAACGTTGGCCCAGCGATGAATCAGAGATATCCTCGGGGCGGGAGATCTTGTCGAAGCATCTTGAGTCAAGCTGCAATGGTGGCCATGGACGCAGAAGATAAGAGCCCGGTTATTATGATAGCCGATACCGGTTCTATTCCATTTCTGGATTTTCTTCAACCACGACCACGGCTCGAATTCTTTGCGTCGTTCGATTTGGGCCGGAGCCATCCGATTCATAGCGCCATTTTTTTCAGGGGTTCATGAACCGTGAGGTTTTGGGACACGTTATTTATGGTGCTACGTATTCATTCTAGCAAGCTTCACAGCGACTCGGTGGTAAGGTGTATCATACCCACTTCTCCTGAGATGTCGAGGACACGTTGTTGAGTGGAAGTCGCCTCTTCGAAGCAGGCTCGAGTCCTATCCAGCCTTCAATGCCTTTTTGTACGCGGTAGTGGCTCCCCAACAAAATACCCCTTCGACCAGCTTGATAACCGCTCAAATCTCGCGCTCCTATGTCAGCCCACTGATGTGTTACATAGATTTGAGTGCGGAAAAAGCGTAGATGCAACTACAGACATACATTTAATATTCAGTTCATGGGCCGGAGGGAGACTGTCATCTGGTAATTCCGAAGTATTGGGTCCTCCAGTCCAGAAGTAGAGTTTAATAAGCTTCAGACATCGGTAATTTTGTAAAGAGAGACACAAGAGCGCGGTCGGTCTAGGTCATGGACCGTTGATAATTATCCACACAGAAGTGCTACCTGCGGTTGAAACGCGTACATATCTCGGGCGGGGTTTACGGTGTCCGTTCCCGTGGCTTCAACGAGATAGTCAAACTTAATGCCCGCGGTGTATACGTATGTCTCCCAGATGTATTCAAGGTCGTCATGCGGGAACCCGATCTATCTCTTCCTCAACTCAAATCCTCAAGTCTCGCGGAACCGCCCATTCAGGCTGTACGTGGAATTTGGTCCCGAGCTGATGGAGTTCGCGTGGCTTCAACGGGCGAGGTAAACTTAATAGCAGCAGTGCATACGTATGTCTCCCAGATGTATTCAAAGTCATCAACCGTGCTCTTGTTGATAATTATCGAGACCTATGCTGACCTCGGGCGGGGTTCACGGTATCCGTTCCAGCTGCTTCAACGACAGAGGTAAACTTAGTACCAGCGGTGTATACAGATGTCTCCCTGATGTATTCAAGGTCGTCATGCGGGGACCCGATCTATCTCTTCCTCAACTCAAATCCTCGGGTCTCGCGGGACCGCCCATTCAGGCTGTCCGCGGAATTGGGTCCCGAGCTGATAAAACGGCCACTATAAAAGCTTAGGTTCCTCAACGATATTGAATATCCAGCGATTCCACTCGAAATGCAATTCAAGTTCCAGCTCTCTTCTCTCCTCATCACCCTCGCTCTGGGACTCGTCTCAGCGGCCCCGGCAGCTGAGGTCGTTGTGTCAGTCTTTCAGCCATCTTTCTTTCTTCCTGGTCTTCCTGACTCTGACCCACAGCGCGGAAAGGTCTGGATTCGACGACTGCTTCAACTTAGGCTTCCAGGACGGCGAATCTGCGGATTGCAACTCCGCCTCTGGCAACAGCAAGCGCGAGTACGATGATATCTTCTCCCTGCTCATTCCAGCAATTGACGGCCGATTGGATATCGTTAGGGAACCACGCCAGTTGCAGTGCACTGGGAGCCTCGCCGATACATTCAATGAAGGATTCAACAGTGGGTTCAACGACGGATTCAACAGATGCTCATAAATGGTGGGCAAACTACGTTCCAAGCATCCGAATTTATCGACTCACCGTTCAACAGGTCAATTACCGCAGAATCATGTTGGAGGGTGTCGATTGACATCGATGGTTGAGAGACGTTGTTTAGAAATCACGTTGATGTTCTTGAAATGATTGTGGTTGCATATGCTCTGGAAGTAAGGGCTGTGTTGTGGTCGTTTTGGCGTTGCAGACGGCCGTGTGAGCAGGACACCAGCATGTGCGCAGGAATAGTCCTTCGATGCCCAAGTTTGGACATTTTTCTCCACTGAATGCAGTCAGGTCCTGATATTCTGACCAGTTTTGGGAAAGAATGCGCCTTGGTAAGGCATGCCAGGCTTACACAGAAGCGCGAGGTGTAGGGCAGAGCAGCTTTGATCACGGAATCCGGATAGCCGGCCGCCTGACGTGGTCATAGGGCTTACACTTTGTAGAAGGAATAATTTCCGGATTAAAAGGAAACAGGAAGAGCGCTAAAGACAATGATTGAAACTTGATTCCGAACTAGTACTCCTTGTTGCATTCATTATTCTATTTGGTAAACTGGATGCATGTGCCGCTGGCCCCCTTTGTGTTTGAGCTGTTTAATCTGTGCCAACGGCCATAGTAGGGGACTGTAATCGAGGGAAACCTCTCCAAGTACTTGCACGGCGCTGCGGCCCTTTCGGTACGTAGAATCTACTAACCGGAAGCCTGAACGACATAAATATTACAAGAGAGGAATAGCGGAATGAGAGAAGCCGAGGAGGAATAGCGAAAAAAGCCACACCTATCAAATATGGCCCAGGCTCGAGTCGAACGAGCTACTCGTGCTAGATCGTATCAATGGTGTATGCGGGCCTTGTTTTACCTATGACCTAACCGAAGCAAATGTCAAGGGAACCTCTCTCTCCCTCCGGCCCATGAACTGAATATTAAATGTATGTCTGTAGTTGCATCTACGCTTTTTCCGCACTCAAATCTATGTAACACATCAGTAAATTGACAAAAAACCTCTTCCGAGCTTTTCACCCTTTTTTAAGGACGAAAAGCCGCAAAAGCTAAAAAGGATTCTCTTCTTTTTTAAGCCAAGCCCTTTGGCTTTTAAAAGGGTCCCCATAAAGCCGATGGAAAAACTGAGCTGCAGAAGCAAAAAATACCAAAATACTACAAAAATGCGTTTTCCAGGCATCTATTACGTAGTGAAAACGATTGTATTGGGTGTTGCTATGGACTACTATGAGTACGTTACGGGAACGCACTACAGAATGTATCTAAAAGATATGTTTTCAAGACGAGGATACGAGCCACAATTCAAAATGCATACCGATGGAAATGGTTGTCGATGACGGCCTTGAAGATTGGTCGTCAGTTGTATGATCTGCGAAAAGGGAGGTCACCAGGTTTTGGTTCTTTCCAGTATTTTTAAGGTCTGAACAAGGGACTGGTCGGCCGCTTCGCGGCCTCCCATTCCCTTTTAATAAAGTCATAGATGGACCGAATATTCAAGACTACGATGTGACTGGGTTGAATTCAATGGAGTTGAGTTCGCTATAAAATATCTAGATAATAGTAAGACAGAGCCACAACATTTGATTCCCCTCCATTCCACCTATTCCCGGTGTTTTTTCCATTCTCCATTGCATAAAATTAGGCCCTCTGCGCCGGACATTGCGCAAAGATCCTGATTATTATTGGAGATAAGAGTAATTATATGAGGCAATGGTGTTGAGGCATTAATTTCCGGCTATTATTGTTCGTTTTCAACCCTCGCAAGGTTTGCTCACGAATTGAGATCTCCCGCGAGCTGCCGACAATGCCGGCGTCGGCCGCGGCAGCCTTTGTTTCGTTGCGGTGGGAGCCATCTGTCAAGGTTAGCGCCGAGGCAGTGTCTGCGAAACTTTGTCGGACCAGTGACGTGTTGCCGGTGTTGATTGGCTGTTGGCCGGCGCACTCGGGAGCCCGAAAATCGCCGACGGCAAGCTCCAGGGCAGGGCGGCATCAGCGGAGATTGAGCGGAGTCTGAAGGCTTCAGACAGACGGACAGACACGCATATTTTTATAAAGAGGGTGAAATTGCGTACCAAGCAAGCTAGAGGTTCGATGGCTAGATTAAATAGGAGGAAGTCCCCTAGGGGGAAGAGCTCAGGGTCGAGTACTTAATAGGGGAGTATCAACTTTATTGAGCCTCGGGTTTACTTCTTGCGGCAACCACTGCCATTTCCAAGATCTTTCAATCTCCAATGCCAATGAACCTGGGCCTTCCTCCGCCGACTCAAAACCATGTAGTCCCAGCCATTAGCGTGCTGATATCCTTCGCGAATATCTGGTGCGCGGCCGCTGCCGTGTTTACTCGTATTAAGATCACGCTGCAGTAGAAGGATAAATTGCCCACCTGAGGGATGGAAATTGTTCCTGTGCAACAGTTATGTTATAAGAAAAAGATGGGACCGGAGGGACTTACCCCCAGAAATCTCCCGTGTCCCCGAAGCTCACCGCGTCCACAAATTCAAACTGCGTGGGCGACTTGAGAATCGTTGCAAACACCGTGTTCGAGTCCCACAGCCAGGTCGCAACCTGCCACGGTGCAACGATTAACGGCCTGAACACAGACGTTGTCAACAGACGTACCCCCGCATTACTGGCTTTAAATGACGCGACCCTGGAAGCAAGTCGCGTGTTGAAATCCGCGATAACAGACTTCAAGAGGGCCTGTGCTGAAGCGCCTTCGGCGATGATCTGCAGAAATTATGACAGTGTTATTGGAGTAAGCCCTGAACGAATCGCACCAGTGGGGTGAGGTCCACGGTCGGCACGTTGAGGAACAGGAAATTGCGCGCGCCAACATTGCTACACCTATGGTTGGAATGATGTGGTCCCCATGGGACGAGCATATGCGTACTACTGTGGGGGAAACAAGCGGGTGAATGACAGAGATCATATAAATGGGGAGCACAACGCACGAGCTTTTGCATAAGGCCGAAATATTGATCCAGGAGGGTATTGGCGAAGCTAATCACCCAGATTCAGTCGCTCACAGCCAAAGTCAAAGTATCCTGATACTGACGCTCCACGATCCCCAGCCTCGAAGTAGCTTCCCGCCATATCATTGACTCCTGCACGTTTGCTATCAAAATCTACTCACAGTCGTTCAGCAACGCCGGGGACATACCAATCCAAACGGAAAACAGCGCGTTCGCACTCGTCCACGGCGTCGTCGCGGGTTTGCTAGCGACCCCGGCGAGAAACTCGTTCACTTGGTCCCCAAGTGAGAGCACTGTCGGCTCGAATGGCGCAACGAGGGTTGCGTTGATCGTCGCTCCACCAAAGGCATAGACGTATGAGAAAAGGAGGGTTTTATTGAAAGTGACCGTGTCGAACCCCACGTAGTTCTCTCCTGCGTGGGCCGAATCAGAGCTGGAAAAAATAATCTCAAGGATAGCGCACCTCCAGCTCCAGTGAACCCAGGGAAGGGCGGGTTTCCTAGCGGGTTGTGAATGTTGGGAAGGACGCTGGTGGTGTTGAAGGAGGTCGACGTGTAGCTGTCTCCGCTATATATATATAGAAATCATCTCAGCTGTAATATCCAGATTCAACGGGCACTGGCACGTACAACGGGAACCAAAAGTTGATTGGCCCGGCTGGCGGCGGTGGGGCAGTTCCAGGGATGCATTGACTGAAGACTGCAAGTATAAAGTTGGTTCAAGACTTCCTGCCAGCACAAAAAAGGCGGAGAACGCACAGTCGCTGTCCCAGTTACAGAATGTCCTGATGAAGATGTGAATTGGTGGGTTGGTGGAACACAAACCGAAAGTAAGACGCACCCAGCAACGCAAGTTGTAGGCCCGCTGTACGTTAGACCTGAACAAAGGAAGAGTTAGAGACATCCTTGGCAGCGTCGCATTGTGAGAGTGTTATACCGCCGCATTGCCCGAAAACCGGGACCGTCTGCGCCGCAGCGCGAGACGCGAGGAGTGCAAGTGCGATGACCGGGAGAAAAGAGAATGGAGCCATTAGAAGCACAAAGAAGACACTCAATGTGTAGTTTATACTTCAAGGAACATTGTGACGGGTGCTGAGGAGTTTGTCATGTGGAAAGACGAGGCACACAAAACACCGGATTTTTGCCGAGGTGGGAAATACAGAAATACAGAAATGAGAGTGCATCGGAGCCACATAGGAATCTTGAAGGGAGTGAGACGTGCGGTACTGGCGTATTTTTTATAAGATGCAAGAGAGAGACGAGGCGCCAAACCGGTTTCAACCAACAGAAATCGAAATGCGTGTGTGGGAAATTCTAGATGACCGTTTGGTGGTGGACGTGGACCAGCGACGTCCGAGAAGATACCGTCATTCGACCGGACAGAGGGAAAACTTTGTCTGCTGTTCAAGTGGGTATGATGATGGGAAATGGTAGTAAACGAGGCGAACAGGCCCTGCGCCCGGGCCGGCTCTCATGACCAAGCCTAGCACGTGAGACACTGACGGTGAGCAAGTGACAGAGTCGAGCAAAACTGAGACATACTCGAGGGCCGCGAGTGCTCGAGACGATGAGGAGGATAGACTCACACTTTCCGGTCCCAATTCACGCGATTCTTCGAAACGGGCAACAAAAGGTGCGACGCCGCTTTTGATTCAAAAGGCTCTCAACAATAAAGATTTTGGAAGGACTCACAGTCATCTGTGTTCAAGAGTCAGTTGGTTTGTTGGGTACCGCGTGAGCCGATTACACTCACCTATCCTTCCAGTCGGCCACTTGTACTTATTATAAATGACCCGAAAGTCTAGGCCTTGATCAAGAAGCTTGCAGAACTCGATAACTGCGGCGCGGGGTAGCCAGCCGTCCTCGTGTTCGAATGAACCGGGGGTATCGTGCAAAATGAGTTCTACAGAGTCCAAACGTGCAGTCTGATCGCCGCTGCGTCGTATTTGGAGAAGCTGGGTCAGGGCAAAGTAGTCGAAGTGGTCGTATGAAGCCAAAATGACGAGGATGGAGAGACGCGGGAGGAGCGGGGGGTCTGTGGACATTACGTCGGCGAATCTCGATATCTTGCCTGAAACGTCAATGCGCAAGGATACCAAGGATGACATGCCCTCGAGACACGCTATGAGCTCTGGTGGCCCGTTTCGGAACCGAAGTCCAAGGTGTTCGAGGACGCAGGCGGAGCGCGCGAGAAATAAGGGGAGAGTGGGGAATGGGAGGGCGGTAAACATGTCCAGCTCCAGTCGACGCAGGCTAGGAAGAATGAGGCAGTCGAGGTTGGAGCCGTTCAGACCCAGAGACTGGAGGCGTGGCACGGTGGTAAGCGGCCCACTCCCCTCGGGATGCACACGCGCCACCTTGAGATGCAAGAGCCGGCGACAGCGATTTAATATATACAAGGGGCTGGTCGGCCGCTTCGCGGCCTCCCATCCCCTTTCATGGAATTTATCGTACCAAAACTTATTTTGTTACATCCAGTCCTTTGTTTGCCTTGTAGTGGGTGGGAGAGAAATACGACATTGTGGAGTGTCTGTCAGAGGTGACGGCAAGCTGACGTCAACGGCGGTGAGCGGCAATGGGACGGATCGGTTCGGCCGGCTGTTTAGCACATACAGATCAAGCCTGGCAGTTGAACATCAACACGGCACAGATAGGCATCAGCGGAGCTTAAAAAGCTTCGGACAGGCGTAATTTTATAAAGAGGGTAACAGGAGGGTTTCGAAAGAGATGACCCCATCAAGTTCAAGGCTGGTCAACGAAGTGGGAAAATCGTAATCTTGTGTGTATTCGATTCTGAGTTCCGACAATGAGGGAGTGTCTTTGAAGCCAGAGAGGGGAGCAAAAGAGCCATCTGACAATACAGTGAGATGTCTGAGGCGAGGAAACAAGATGTGATCTCGTCCCAGAGACTGGAAGTCTTTCTGAGGGAGATTAAGTTCGAGGCGAGAGAGGCGTCCGGCGGCGAGGGAGATTAGAGATAAAATAGGTGCAGGAATTTCGCTGTGCTCCGAACGTATTGTAAGGGAGAGTGGTCGGCTCTTGGCGCGCAAAAACCACGTCTCTAACAAAGGGACAGCGCCTTCATTAGGACACTCGGTTATGGATCCAAGCGCCGCACTGAGCTCCGCTTCGCAAAGGGACTCGGCGGTGGAATGCGTTAATGCATCTCTATTGAGCTCCACTCGGTTGAACTCCAATCGGAAGAGGAGATCCAGAGAACTCCAGAGTTCGGGGGATGAAAGAGCAATATGCCGCCAATGACGGCAGATCTGTGCCAGCGAGAGCGGCGGTGTAATAGGAGAAGGCCGCACGCGTCCGTGGCTGGGGAGGCAGGCGGCGAAAATCAGGGAGACGATTTCCGAGGGGATTTGAAGGACAGGATATATAATCCGGGAAAGCTCCCTCTCCAGCGCGTCCCGCTTTTGCTCGAGTGTGTCGAGATATGCCTTGTGCTGCAAGATTGACGACATAACTTCCTTCAAGCTTGCGCGCAGCTGGGAAGGAGAAGTAGACTCGCGTTTGGAGGATTCCACTAGCGAACGAGTGGGCCCACAAGTATTCTGGTGGCCGCAGTTCTCGCAGACTGATCTGACCATGATGGCGTGAAGCGGGTGAGTCACACTTGTGACGAGTGACGCCAGAGTCGTTGTGCCGAACCTCCATTTGCCCGGACGTCGAGTGGATTCTTTTGCATCCTGTTGTCCGGGCCCTTGTGAACCCACCCAGGAGAGGGCGGCGGGAATTTGCATGTAGCCTCAATCTGCGTCGAGGGCTCCTGAGCTAATCCGACTCGGAGTAAGAACCGAAATCTGGGCCTCCGTCGTCTTGCCAACGTCCAATGCTTCCAAACTTCCAATTAGCTACAACTGTTCTCATTAGGAAGAGACTGTTTGGTGCAAGTACTCGGTTCATTTACGGGCATCGAAAGGAACGTAATATGCCCTTGACTATGCAAAATTAATTACCATCATCCCCTTTTTCAAGAGCTGCGGCATGCTGTCCCGGATGAATTCAATCCATCGGGAATTGGTATACTTGTTATACTCATCCACGATTACCTTCACCTCCACTCTTTTCAACGCCGGCATTTTCTCGGTAAGAAACCACGACTCGATGTCCTGCAGGCCCAGCGTCCCTCTCCACGACGCTAGGCGATAGCATATTGTGTTCACGTTGCACGCGCTTGAGTTCTCCATTGCCAATCGGAGGGAGTCTCCCATGCCCCGCAGCGTGATGTGGTCCAGTGCTGGGAGGCATCCAAAATCGAGCGATTCCACCCAGGGATCTGCGTTCATTAGATGCGTTGTTCCGTCACGAGTAATACACACGTACCACCGGCGTCAATGTCCAAGCTCTTGATGGTGTGGCCTAAGCCGTACAGGAAAGGGTAGAGTCCCGGGCCCGGTGACCAACCAAATTTGACGTGCGTGAGGCGCGATAAATCCAATAGGCATGCATCACTGAGGAACTCAGGGATGGTGTCGGCGAAGAATAAATCCAGATGCGTTATGCTTGGACAAGGGGAACTTGGAGATACCGAAATATCGCGAGGAATGGGATTTGAAATCTCGGGGGAACAGGTGTGAAATGCGAGGCTGAAGACGCTAGGAGTGCAGCTCTCCAGCACCCTGCGCAGCTGGTTTGCCTCCCAATCATTACGGTAAAAGGAAACTTTTCGTAATGTTGGCAGAGAAACAAGTTTGCCAATTAGATCGAGAGCCAGTGTGGGTCGTTCATCGTCGCTGTGCACGAGCGAGACTGCCGATATGCGCGACCAAGCAACCTGAACGATCGGCGCCAGGGTGTCTTCATCGCATCGGCCAATATACAGGTCATATACGTAGTCGATCAGATGCGGAGAATGAGAAAGGATCTCCGCGAGCTGAGTCGCCGGAATGGTCGTTTGGTGGCGGTTGGAGGCGATTATGATGGAGTGAAATAGACGTTTCTGGGCCTGTGCGACAAACGCGCGGCAGACAAGGGCTGAAGATATGAGGGCTTTCCGCGAGTCGTGGAGATAATCCAGAATTTCATCCCATATCTCTTGGACGGGGAGGCTGGATTCAGTCATACCCTGTTGAGGTTGTTGTGGTTTTCTTCAAGGGGCCCGAGGCAGTGCATTCTCATCAGCAAACACAGTGATCAAACCTCCATGGGCATTATATGTGTCGTGATAACTTAAGTAGTATTCAATCGCTCATCAGTTCTCGTCAGATTTCTGATCTCGCTGGAAGCGGCGGATTAAAACCTCCTTCTTTCTCTCACCGGTTCTCACTGCCACGTAGCAAGCCAAACTCAGCTGTCTCTAGTCTGGTTGCCAGTCGCCCGCTGGCATCTTGTCAGATGGACAGTAGGGATCCCCACTGTAACCGCAATTACGGTGTACGGTTACAGTTTCACGGTCACCATAACCGTAGGGCGTTCGGCGCCCCTTAACGAATTACGGTTGAATCGCGGGTTAATTTTTTCTCTACGAGGAAGTCTTTAAAGTGGAAGTGGAGCATCGAGAGGGCTGCAGACAGGTAATAATCACACCGGGGGCAAATAGCGACGCATTTGATTTGACATGCGGCGGACGCATTCAGTCCGCATTTGTTGTCCCGGTACAATTGCTCTTTGTGACCACAAAGTCAGGCTTTGTGCTGGCTTTGTGTACATGCTGGGTTCCCTCAGACAGGGTGAAAAAAGCATGCACAAAGACTGCACAAAGCCTGGCTTTGTGGTAAAAGAGATCTATTGTGACTCGTCACAAAAAATGCAAACCAGATGCGTCCGCCGCATATCAAATCAAATGCGTCGATCTTTGCTCCCGGTGTCAGCCGAAGGAAGTATATTGAGCTTTACCATCCCTCACTGGGCTTAGTTCTTCGAGCTGTATACGGGTTCTTATAGTGCCGGGAACCGTACCGTACCCGACATCTTACGGCCGTAATTCTTACGGTTGTAACTGTATATGGTATGGTGGGGATCCCTAACATTGGACAGGCTCTGAAGATGTGTTTATCTTCGTGCTTTCAGGAAAAACTTCGCCCCGCGCTTGCGGACCTCTCTGACGCTCTGGACCTCGAGGTCAGCTTTCAACGTCCAGTACCCTAAATTCCGCCATCTTGCCTTCTCTGCATCTGTCTATCCGACGCGCACACAGTTTGCCAAAGGGACTAATCAATTACGATAACAACACGGTTAGCTCGTTCACAAGACCCAGCACTGCAAGCCTTGATGGCCAAGCAACCATCTCATCTCGCTTGATGGATTTTTTTTTTCTGATTTTTTTATTTTTTGTGAAATCAGGACACGATGGATTTCACGAACTCAGCGAATTCGACCCCGTAGATGCAGACGCTACAAAAAAGTATTAAATTTCGGAATTTTGGCAATACCCTCCTCGATCTGCCTTCGCCATGTGGCGAGCTCGCGTCGACAACAATAGTCTATCTCGACTCCATCTGTGGCCATGGCGAAAACCTCATCTAATGAACGTAGGGCGTGGACGCCGGCGCTTAGGCGTTGTAGGCAGGTTACGAGGCGTTGACCCCACGAGCAGTAGCTATAAGCATCACCGGTGGCATAATCTCGGTACGGATCGCGAGGCTTAATATGACCAACCACACCAGTGAATTCTGGCGGAAATACAAGGGCGCAATTTCGATGAACACTGGTCCATTCTTGCACGTATCGAATCTGCACGGTTGCCTTTGTCAGCCCAGCGTTAAATCGGCGGAAGAGCCAAACCCATGGAAGGACAAGATGCGATGGCAGCATCTCAACGACTTGGACCGGATCCATGCTTATCATCATCGGTGCCACCTCTGAGAGCAGGTACGGATAATCATGTTTGGCGGCATACACCGCGACCTCGACCGGATGCTCGTGAACCATCTCCCTGCAACACTCGTCAATAAAAGCCACGACAAGGCGACGGATTCAGCAGCACTTGAGCCGAATGTGGCAGATGTTCATGGCAGGGAACACCTGGTACTTCTCCGCAGCCTCCGCAAGTGGCTCGAGAACTTCGAAAGAGGTGGTATCCAGCGCGGGATGGCGCTGCGGATACATGAACTGGAAGAGTACCTCGAGGGTAACGGCGGCCTCTTCGAGGGATACAATCTCCCCTTGCGTGATAGGTATCTCGGCGGGCGGGAATCCTTCGCTGCAAACTTCAAGATTCTTGCGGTGGACGTGGAAGAGGACGCCGTCCGACGACTTGAAAGTGACGTCGGCATCTGCGAAGTTGACTGGCATCGAATCATGTGTTAGTGGCTCATGCCAAATCGCAGGTAGGTACCGGAAAAATAGGACTGACATTTCAAGTTACTTGAGACCGTCGGAGGCTCGGAGTAGGTCATACTTCGAAGGATGCGTAGCGATTCAGGAGAATCCGTTCGCCACACGTGTTTACCGCATGTTGAGCACGAATAAGCTTGTCTTGATGAATTGCACGGTACTGTACGTTGGTACCACGTTTTGGGAACATGCATATCTCAATTTTCGGGGTCTTAGTTTCCTGGCACTGCGACGCTGAACGTATCGCTAACATGCAAAGTTGTTTCCGTGAATCCATTATAAGCAGTTGGGAAAGCCGGGAAGCCGAAGGCCTGCCGACTTACAGGTAAGTAGGTCAAAGCCGTCGGGCAAACTCCTTGCCGACTTCAGTCAAGCGGCGAGGGAAACGGCAGTGACCGGCATTATTCGGCATTGACAAATGGTTTTTAATTTAACTTCCAGTGGGGTCCGGTGAAATCCAACGGCGCTAATACAACCGGCGACAATTCTATGGTCAAGGTTGTTATTCCCAGTTTTCACGGCTCAGGAGACATGGCTCAAGGCTGAACATAGCTCGAGGCTGAGTATGCCCCGCTATTCCACCACGATTGAGGATAGACAGAAGAGCCGGGAAATGGATATCAAGGGGATTAACAGAGTTTAGATCTATCTGAGTCCCAAAACACCGTCAATGATAATGCTTTTCATGTTTATTCCTGCATTTTGATTCGGCCAAGCTTCTCCCGCTATCAATTTCGCTACTCAGCAGATGATCGATCCTACACGTCAGCTGCCCCAAAAAACACCGACGATGGTTTAGCGCAGCATTTCAGGCCGAAGTACTCTTGATACCATCCTTGATGCTGAGCCAGGACGACCGCGAAGTGATATCTTTCCACCACCTGCAGCCGGGAGTTGAGTTGAGAATGTGAAGATATCCTAGGAGAACGAACCGGGCCACGTTTGGTCCCTTACTCGTCAAGAGGTCACATCCACCGCGGGCGATCGTGGGGCCGAACCCGATGTGAAATAAGTCTGCAAGTGTCAATTCCTGTTCAAGGTGAAAAACTCGTACGGATTCATCTATCGGAGGTGTCAAAGGCACACACATCGCCAGCCAGGTACTTCTGCTTTCCAAGGATAATTTCGTACACATCGAGTTTGGCCGATAGCTCGGAAATGGCGCGGTCGAGGCCCGCCTGATCGACTGGGATTTTGAGCATCCTCATCATTGGCAAGGTAAGAGCGGTTGCATAGAGTGAGATAAAGTGACGCACGGTTTGAGGCTGGTCTCAAAATATATCGTCTGAACATACGGTTCGAAATTGGCGAACTCTATCGATGCAGCCTGTTCAAACAGCGCCTTCGCCTTCAGCTCCGTAGGAATGAGGGCTGGACCCTGCCCTTCGTATTTCTCCGCGATGTAGCGACAGATGGCGCGGCTCTCATACAATAGAAATCCATCGTCATCCTGGAGGCCGAATTCAGATCCGTTGGTTAATACATGGTGAACAGAAAAGGTACTCACGAGAACGGGCGCCTGCCCAAAGGGATTCTTTGCGAGATATTCTGCGGTCTTCTGCTCACCAGCGGACAAGTTGACAGGTATGTACTCGAACGGTATCTGCTTCTCCACCAGAACCATCGCGACCGATGCGGTACCACCGCCCGATGAGGGAGAGCCATACAGTTTGAGCACCATTGTGAGATGAGTTGACTGAAGGTGCGCCACGTCGTCGGCCCTTTATTTCGTTAGGCAATCAAAAAAAGTGATCATCGATCGGCTTCAGTCGCTGTCTACCGGCTCTGTTACTTACTAAGATAAGTTATAAAGCAACTAAGTAAGTAATATTAGTAAAGCCCCGGATGCTAGAAATGGGTGAGGTATGATCCGTGCGGGATAATCCGGTGCAAAGGACTGGGGGTGGTGTAAGTAGTAATGCGAGATTTGTTATTGAAATCCAGTTAACGTCAGACGAATGGCTGGGAAACGCGATATGAGCCATTCCAACTATTTTGGCGCAGAACGGATCCATGGAGACCCTCTTTCTCGCTGTTACCATGGAAGCCTCAGGTTTGAGAAGAAAGACGATGGAGGCTGTGCCCGCACGTTCGGAACATGTTCCGAAGTGTGACCGTGACATTGCGTGTTGTCTCCTCTCCTCTTTGCTCTAATTCCCCCTCGAAGGCACATATCAACTCGAGTCGATATGGCCACCGACGCCCGGCCTAGAGAGGAATCGGAAACTGTGCTTGGTAGATCTGGTCGCATGGTACTAGTAACCACTCCTCGGATGTAGAGCGATTAAGAAACTGATCTTTCAAAGACTTCATGCGCAGAATGTCAAAGGTATACCGTATACAGTGTTAATGCCTTTGGCGCATCTGTTCAACCATAATAGACTCAGACTCAAGTGCGACAAGAAAGTCCCATGTGCCTCGTGCGGTATGAGGGTTTCTCTATCCGCTGTACAGTCTCCAATATGTTGTTAGTCCGTCGAGGATGCGACACCATCTGCCCTGCAGGTCTGGCCAATATCTATCATTTTCTGCAATCTTATACAAATCTTTATCTGTAGGCACAATGCGTTCCAATGGTCGCGGCAAACGGTATGGTTATAGTAATTCGATTCCTTAAACCTAACGTGCAGCAGTTCCACGATGTCACACGTTCCAGAACTCAATACTGTTATCACTGAAATGGGGGAACGTATACGGCAGTTAGAGCTTGCACTGGCCAACGCGAGAGGACATGTGTGGGATATGAAGAAACCGATTGACGCCCTGTTGGCTTCCGTTCCATTGCGGACAGAATCTACACTGTTACAGGCCGGCAAGGTTCTTGGCTCGTTCAGTGTCAACGGGGACGGCGATGCTGTATATTTTGGCCCTACTGCTGGTGCAGAGGTATGTCAGAACCGATCAGTATGAATTGGCCTCACACCTTTCCTGCAGAGTCTGTTGTCTGTGCGCATTGGCATTGTTCAACTCCGAGTCTTTCATTTAACTCCCTCTCAGATAGCGTCATCAGCCGTCGGGCTCTCTCAGCGCGAGCGATTTCCCTTCACATCGATAACAGAATTGTTTCCTGTCTCCTCTGACCAGACTCCATGGGACGCAGAACTGGCTGTTCTCCAACTGGCAGCACAACTTCCCTTAGAAGAACAGGCTTGGCGTCTATGCGAAACCTACTATCGAAACGGATGCTGGACAGGGATGCCTATCATGCAATCGGAGATCGTCGAGCTTTTGACTCTCATCTATCACAATATTGCCAGCGAAGATCGGCATGAATCCTCCGCCATCACCCAGCAAATGGCAGTTCTTTTTCTCGTTTTTGCGCTCGCGTCCTTGGTCGACCTCGACCTCCCTCCGTATAACTCTGAGGCAGACCGCTATTTCGACTTGGCGTGTGCCGCTTTATCAATCACACCCTTGTTCGAGAATCCAACGGTGGTGACGGTTCAGGCACTTACGTTACTGGCCTGTTATTACTCTCACGGTGGCCCAAGATTTACCATGGACGGTGCTTGGTCCACGATATCACTTGCCTCCAATCTCTCGCAACGAGTGGGTGGACTTCCTATGTTTATGTCGGAGCTATTCTCAATTTGACCCTCAACCAGCTCGGCTTGCGTAACTATGACCCTCACCCCATTGCTCCGCGCTCACTTGGCCATCAGATCGCGAAAGCTTTGGTTCAAAACTGTCACCTAAATTGTCCAACCGATGTCGGGTAAGAACCGTAACCTATTTCCAGGACTCTACTAACGCCCAACATGTATGCAGGCCCTGTTCTGGGAAACGTATTCGATCGAGACCAGTTATGTGTGTGTTTCGCTCTTTGTTCTCCCTCTGACTCATCATGAGACACAGGGACTTGCCGTTGGGCGTCCCACAGGAACCTTTCTGTCGGATATCAGCTGTCCATTCCCGCCGGACGAAGCGGACGACGAACAACCCTTCGTCAAGATCTTTCCAGGATGTTTGTGATTCCATCTGTTGAGCGTCTCTGGCTCACGTTCATATCTCAGACCGTCGAGCTCGCTGGAGGGGCACTAAAGAGGTATCTATCCATTCCTGAAACCCATATCAGCATTCCCTGAAAGGCACTGACCCTCTAGGTCACCGCGTTGATCATGGAAAACTTCCTGACGACCAAGAAACCGACCTATAAAGCGGTCCTGGAAATGGATCAACGTATTCGAAAGTATATTTTATCTTGTCCTTTTAAAGACTTCCCATCGCTCGAGAATGAGCCCCCGTTTGCATATATCCAGCGCAACTTAATCCCTGATCAGGCGAAAATCAGTGAGTCACTGGAACGCCCAGCTGCACTGCAATTGACGCTGATGGCGGCTTTGCTCGGCAGTGATACTGTACGTACATAGCGGGTACTTTGTCGAAGCGCTACGGGAGAAACCGACCAATCCCATGGCAAGTTCTTATTCGGCCTCGTTCCTTGCGGGTTATCTGAGTGCGACTGGAATTATCGAGGCGAATAAACGGAATTTTACGACTCACCCTCTGCTCTTTACGCGATGGTATGTGCTAATCTCCTGCTTTGACACCTCTGACTCATGACTTTGCCTTAGGTGGGGCGTCTGGAAGAGTCGTGAGTGCCCTCATTTTATTCAACGCAACTTGCACTGACCTTGTGGAAAGTATTTCATGCGTCGGTATGATTCTTTTCTTTTCTTTTCTTTTGCCGATTGACTGGGAGCAATGAAACAGATTATCATCGGAATTACCGCGTGCCGATACCCGAAGAAGAATCACCACCCCCACGCGATACTAGCCCTGATCACGGCGATAGATATGTTCGAGAAGGGTGCGGAATCCTCGCCTCGCGCGCGAAGCTGTTTGGTCAGTCGATTGACCTTACCTATTCATTTTTTCAACGATGTACGCAGGCAATTCTTCACCGACTTCGAGATAAGGGCGTGACTGCCCACTCACAGGTCATGTCTGACCCTAATCCGATTCTACCGCGTCCCGTCGACCCAGAAATCGAACGGGATCTGGATATATTTGTGGGATACACGCGCGTCGTTGGGGCTACAAATGAAGCGATAGGAACAATTCTCCGTCATCCTGAGCCGGACCATCCACTCGCTCCTGCGCAGGGAACGAGTGAACTGTCGGAGGGTCGACAAAAGCACGATTCTCGCGTCGACCACCCACCGCCTCCTACGTCGGGGACGAATGAACCGCAGCAGGACCAGCAACACTTTGAACCTTATATCAGCCACTTTTTCGATTCCCCGCCTCCATTCGAAAACACGACGACCGCCTGGGAATCGCATACCATACCGTCCGCCGATATTTCGGGCGGGGGCTTTTTTCTGCCATATCCACCGGTCGGCGCTCCGGATATGGGTGGAACATCCGATTTACAACTTACGCAGAGCTGGGCCGATTTTTTGCAGGACTCATAAGGCGGCATTATCAAGTCTGCGAGGGGAAAAGAATGTGAATAAAGACGGTCAAATAAGCGATGGAAGTCGGCACACATGGAGAGAAGTCGATAACCAAGTCCGTGGTATGAATCTAAATATGTGGAAGATGGGAACGGGAGAGGTGAAGGAGAAAAGAGTGTGTTACAAATCTGGCTATTAAACGCTCCGACTGTAGGTTCCGACTGTAGGTTCCAAAATCACTCCATCGGCGGAGTGCAACGAAGAAAAAAGTGGACAAATGGATGTCGGTGATTTAAGTGGATCGGAATAAAGACCACTAACACCCGTTGTCTAACGTAGGTGAGTCAAGATACACGACATGCCCGCGCAACAATGAATGGTAGGTAGGCTCATAGTCGATGTGCGCTACGGTGGGTGTAACGTGTTTATTGAAACTGACTGGAGGCACATTGTATGGTTTGTACATGAGAAAGAAAAATGAAGTGGTTTGCTAGCTCCGTTTTTCAGGCAGTGCTTTTGATTCCATCCTTCAAGGCGACCCACGACGGCCGCGAAATTATGTCATTCCACCATCTGCAGGAGTGACCCTTGAGAAAAAGGCATTGTGAGAGACGTAACGCACCGCGCGACGTTGGGCCCAGTACTCGTCAACAAGTCACATCCGGCACTCGCAAACTGCGAGCCGAATCCTGCATGAAATAAGTCCGCGAGCGTAAACTCCTGTAAATGTCACAGACTTGTCAGAAGACGCAAGAGATCTGTCAGTTGTGGACCGCGAACATACATCGCCGGCCAGATACCGCTGCTTCCCGAGCACAACTTCGTAAACAGCTAGTTTGGCGGACAGTCCAGAAATCGCGTTAGTGAGGGCAGCATGATCGACCGGGAAATTAATCATACTGTCGAGAAATTACAGCGTCAAGGAAATGAATGATTTAATGACAGGCGCCGCACGGATGAAGAACCCCTTCCTTGTACACCGTGCGCGCAAACGGTTCAAAATTGGCAAACTCGATCGAGGCGGCTTGCTCGAAGAGCGCCTTGGCTTTGAGCTCTGTCGGAATTAGGGCAGTGCCGCGCCCCTCGTATTTTTCCGCGATGTAGCGACAGATTGCGCGGCTTTCATAGAGGATGAAGCCATCGTCGTCCTGGCGTTGAAATGAGTCGATGTTGGCAAGGAGACAGTGGATACTAACGAGAACGGGCACTTGGCTGAAAGGGTGCTTCGCCGTAAATTCCCCGCTCTTGTGCTCCCCAGCATCTAAATCGACGGACACGAACTCGAACGGTATCTGCTTCTCTGCCAAGCACATCGCGACTATGGCGGTGGCAGCGAGCGGTTCGGGCCACCCATACAGTTTCAGGACCATAGGTGAGATGAATCGTGAGCGGGCGTTGGGAGATAAAGAGCGGAAAGCATTCTTACTGGGGGCAGGCTTTAAGGCTCGCGTCTCCCACCACGTAACTTGAATAATGCGCTGATAAGAAAATGATCGAAATTGAACGAACCGGTTGCACGTGCAAACCCAATACGGCAACGTCGCGCTGCTCAGTTCTATTCTCCTTTCACGACGCGCCTATGACGTCCATATCACTTCTAACCAACATTTATTCCCTCTATCTTTCTCAGGACGCATCCGCAGCTGCACAACCGCTTCTATTCATGTTGCACTGCCAAGATATCCGATTCTCACTTCACACGGACATCGTGCGTACATGGTCAGGGTCATCCTTACAAGGGCCTACATTCATTACTTACCACATCTAATGGCTTCTCCCTTCCTTTCTCTGATCCCTGTTCACTCGTATTATCACCCCATTGCCCCATTTTGTAGCAATCCTTATGTCACCGCCGTTCTCGAGGCGCACATTTGCTCGGACTACGCTGGGGGGGCACTCAGCTTGGATTGGGCACCCAAGTCGGCGCTGGGCAGGGCAGCGTTCCTCCCTACTGTATGTCTTTGCGCAGGCTCTCGGTTTATGTTGCGCTGAAGGATCTGCGTCGGCGGAACGGACTCTTTACGTACCCTGCCTGTTTCATGTATCTTCTTCTTTCATTTCGTTTGCGGGCTCAGGTATCGTACGTTGGTCGTACGAGAACGCGAGCAACCGTCTCATCATGTAATTTCCCTTCTCTCCCTCTCTCCACCACCATAATCTGACTCGGATTTGATTACTATCTTTCTAGAGCTAGTATATCTTGATCGTACGGGGATATTCGTTGCACGACTCAGCGCACATATAGGCCCGACCTGGCCACACCTCGGTCTACCCCCGGACCACACCATTCCTCGGCACTGATCTATCGCCGCGTTTTGTCCATCGGTAACCTACGGTCGGTACTTCCAGTAGGCTCAGTTTCTGTAGCCGCTACGTTGATAAATTTGTGGAGCATCCAGAAGCTGTCGCGTGATTCCTGCTGGGGAAGAAAGGTGGGCGTTGGTTGGACTTTGAGGAACACGTACACGTGGGTCACAAATCGGATACACACCACGATATTATACCCATCCTGCTGAGCGATGACTTGTCAATTGACGACGTCAAAAAGGGGCAAATGGAAAGGAAAATATTCCACGGGTGACACAAGATGAACGGAAGCCCGGAGCTGATGACTATGGGCGTCCATCGAGTGCGCTACCCGCCTGAGTGTTTCTTCGGAGGCACTTGAACCAGGGAGGTAAATCCAGTATTCGTGAAGGAACTGCATCCACTCCCACGCGGGACCACAGATTGGGCGCGACATCACCAGGAAAATAATGTTTGTGTGAGGTGCAAGTCAGTGCAGAGATTGATTTGCGTGCATGGAGGGCAGGCCGAAGTGGTCATGATATTATCGAGGGCATCGATACCAGGGATTGTTGAGGGATCCAGAAAAGAAACCTGTTAAGAGAGCACTGGCTTGATCGTCCGGAAGACTTTCTTCGCCGATGCACACTCTGGCCAGGTCTTTTGAAGATCCACCGACGGCCGCTACTTCCTTAATGCGACAGACTTTGAATTATTACTTAGTAGTACTTAGTAGTCGTAAATTATGCAATAAAACAAGCTCCTAAGTGAAGGGCTTCGCAATCTCGAGGTATCACGAATGAGCATGGACGGATGAATTTGGGATGAATGCAAGATGAATGTGTGTGGTAGGCAGCACGTGATGACACGTGTCATGCAGTGAATCAAGTCTTGGCCTCTTCCAAGAGGTGGTCGGCCGAAAGAGCCGCGCCGCTCCACCGGAGGCCGGTCCGACTCATTTTCGATTTGTTGAGGGCTGTTCGCTCGATTTCAGTATGTATAGCTCCCACATTTCTTGATGAATCGCTAAGTAGAAAAGATGGACGCCCCCATAAGCATGTCCTCTGCATAACACTACCGGCTCACCTTCATGCCCATTTCGCTTCAAAAGTTCTTTAAGTGAATTGCCGCCGATTTCGGTCCGAACTACACTACGCAACACTACGTCGTCACTCCTCCGCCTGCGGAGAACGGTCCGCAGACCTTCGGACCGATCAACCGCTCGCCAAGCATGATATCCATTTTCTGCCCGCCCACCACTCGGCCTCTTCCTTCGTTTCGCCAGGCAGTCTCGCGATTCGGGGACTTCAATACTCGGCGCAGAATTTATATACTCAGCGGCTCTCCTTTTCGCCGACACTGTCTCATCCTTGGTCGAGTCTCTCTCTTCTTCCAGCAGTCCCGTGATGGCTCTCAGTCGGAAATGGGGTGAGAATGGTCTTTGTTATAGCTGGCCCAAGCCCTATTTATCCTGTGGAGATTCTGTGACAGTTGAATTAGCATTGCATCCCTGCGGAAATCCCGTCCAAATCTTGTGCCCTCTTTCTTGCATAGCAGGCGTGATCAAATGAAAGGGAAATTCTATTTTTCAGGAATGCGCCAGAACTTCGCACACCCAAAAATACATCTAGTTAAAAGGGTTTGATATCCAGATCATCCTCGACGTAGAAGTCAAAATCCGAGCGTTGCGGCAGAAAGGTACGTTTGCTAGTCCAGTCCCGGATGCGGTCGAAGTCTCGGCAGACGTGCACAATGTCGTCTCTCTGTTCCACGCGCTGTCGGTCTTCTGACCATTGCCAGACGACGGTGCTGATATCCGCAGAGCACATCAGCGCTTGTCGAATCACCCCTATACAGTGCCTGATGTGATCAAGGCCCATCCGGGTGTAGTTGTGTGCGGGATGCACCTGCTTGCGCAATGTATCCTACGCCGCTCGCCTTAGCTCTTGAAACTGCTGACCAAAAGAACGCACCAAGCAATGCAGCTGGTGGAAGACATCCAGCGTGAACATGTAATTCCCCGGGTCCCGTGCAATCGGCCACGTTCGGTTGGGCATTTTCATGGCCTCAGACTTGGGTATTTTTGCTTCGGCAACTGTGCAGCAAAAGTTCACGATTTCGCCGACAGAACTGTGGCACCCTCCTACCAGAATAAAGTCCAGCCCAAGCATCGTCGACGGCAATTGACGGAGGCTGCTCGTATATGGGAATGTCTTCCAAGATCCCCCGAGTGAATTTGACAACCTTATGGCTGACGACGTGCTCTGCAGGAGCTATTGATTTTCCTCAGACCGAGACGCCGACGCGCTTGAATCGCCCTCAACTCACAATAGAGATATGGCTCATTTCCCGCAGTATTGACGTGACGATAGGTGGTCAACGGCCACAGAAATGCAAGGTTTATAAGGATGGACAAGAAGCAGACGAGTCTGAGACCCCGGGAAGGATGCTCTCGGTAGATAGTCTTCTCGTCAAACTCTGGCAGACTGACATAGTCTGCCATGTCGAAATGGAGGAAGAATGAGAGTGGAAGAGAAGACGAGGAAGGTATGATAGACCAACGAAGCCACGGTTCGTGTTCCCGCTCCCGCTCCCGCATCTATCAATAGCGACTGAATGTGTCCGGCGTTATCGTGGGACCTGTGTTTCAGCACCTTTTTGGAGCACCACTGGGATACTTGCAATGCTCTGACGAGGATCACATCATCTTGATATCTCAGCTGCCCAACGATATGAAACAAGTCTCGCGATTCCTTCAGTGAACTGGTCACATAAAGACTGTCGGTTCATTCAAAACCACTCAACGGCATCTAATTTAATTCAATCGTGCCGCTTCGGATCCGCAGCCGGAACTGTGGGAATTGGAACACAATTACTCCCAGCAAACAATGATTCTGCGGTTAGTGTATACCGTTATCTTCGTGTCCTGGGCGATAATCCCACGGGAAGACGCAGGATAAGACTCGAGAAGACTCGAGAGGTGTCGAATTCTTCCGCGACCTTCTTGCACCGCACTGCATGCGATAGAAGTCATGCAGGGAACCTTTATCGTGCATCGGGATGCTCTAAGTAAGTATGTCGAATTCTTGGGAATTATTCGTTCTCTATAAAGGGTGCATTGGATTTCCGACGTCGCCATGCTTCTCCCGCATACTTCAACGATGAAGACAACCGGATACTTTCGCGCTATGGTCGCTGTATTCGTCCTCTCGGGCAGCCTCCTGGGTAGGAGAAATTGTCTTCAACCTGGCCTTTAGCTGACTTTTGGATAGTTTCGGGAATTCCAATAGGTCTCATTGACTCTCAAATTCCCCATGTTTCTAACATGGTGACCCTAGTTTCGAATGAGGTTCTCAAAGGACAGAAGATACTGCCACGACAGTCGTTTTTCTTCGCGGATGGATATACTGAGCCTGAGTACGTGAATCACTGGCCGCAATCCCAACATACTCACTTCTTCCTCAGTACAGCGGCAGATAGTTAGTGCCCGAGAAGACCGGAAACATAAGCACTCGGGGCTAGTATATCGTGATTTGGAGTAGTCAGACTACCTGAGGGATTTACTCGATTACTTTCGTAGACACGCCTTCGCCGTGTTTTCAATTGTCAAGCGTAATACATTGTTTAGACGTTTACGCGATATGATTGGACCCGCGAGCTTCAATGTGAATGGGACCATTTTGAGTACGGTGCAGTCATGGGTACCTTTCAGTGGATATATTTGTAACCGCCCCACAAGGCATATCAATATAGTTGGTGACAAGAATTTTCCCACTGGTCTGCCACGTGCACATTCTCGGGTGATTGTAGCTTGAGCACCACAGAATGTTGAATGTTTCGTGCGACTGCGGCACGGCCGGAGGCAGTCAGGTGTCTCTCGGCGCGGAGCCAATTGGCTTTTTCTTCTCCCGATCTTGATCGCGAAGTCGAAGCTCTCACACTATCGTTAACTTTAGCTACTTCTGGGCTCTCCGAGTCCCGTTCTGCCTCCGCTCTATTCTTTATAATCGGCACTAACTTCAATTGTCTGCGCTTTACAGCCATGTCTGCCTCTCCCTCGGAGATACGTTCGGTATTTTTGCAAGAGACCTTCATCGAACTTTTCATGAATGGCAAGGGGACTGGCCCCCGCCCTCATGCGATCTGACCTTGACCGCAGGACTATACGCTGGTCTATTCTTCGTGACGCTTCACGCACTTAGTGAGTCTTCATTCAAGATCGTTTCCGTAGTTAAATTTGGTTGCCCAGTATCCAAGCGTGAAATGCACAAACACAGGATTGGAGTCATCCTCGTGCTAATCGCCATGTACATCCTGGCCACTATACATGTTATTTGTCGTTGGATCCTGGTCAGAAATTCGTTTGTTGACCATGGCGACACCTCCGCCACGTCCACGCTCTATTTAACTCAACCACCGTTGTGGCTCACCGTCCTCGCCGCCGTTGTCTTCTCAGTCAACACACTTGTCGCAGATTGCGTCTTGGTAGGACCAACAACTCGGGTTGTACAACAGCTGATCTTTATATGCACAGATTTGGAGGTGTTGGACGATCTGGGGTCGCAATTGGTTGGTGGTCGGTCTGCCGATAGCTTGTACCATCGCCGGGGCAGGTGAGTCAAGTCAGTCGCAAGGTCATAGGAGAATTGTGTTGAATTGTTTATAGGCCTTGGGTTCAAAAGCATTGCAGAACAAGCGGCCTTTATTGAGAATCCGAAGCTCGACAGAAGCACATTCATCGATTTTGCAACACCTTACTTCTCGTTGTCTCTTGTTACAACCTGCCTGGCAACAATCCTGATCGTTGGGCGTATCGTGTCGATGACCGAGAACGGTACAAGGACATTCAGAGGATATACTCGTGTGATCGAGGTTATTGTGGAATCTGCCTTGTTATACTCCGTGGCAATGGCGATCTTCTTGCCTCTACTCGTTCGGAACTCCGTGAAGGATGGCTACGCCCAAGCAGTGGTTGGGCAAATCACGGCAAGTACATCACCGTGTAAAAAAGTGCCAACGCTGACTGAGACCTGCATAGGGTATCGCGCCGACGTTGATTGTTGCGCGGGTTACATTTGGATACGCCCGTCCAGATCAAACGTGGCAGATCCCCACGTCTTCGATATTTATGAGGTCAGCGCCCGAGAAGTCTACCATCACGAGCATCCCGATGTCCCGCGTCAACGACGTCGGGTCTTCCATCAACACGGATGCGATGAAGCTCGAGCGCTGGGAAAATTAGTTTCCTCATGTACCACTACAATCATAATTGGACCATGCTCGTAAATACACAAACTTGACTGCAGTTACCCGGGCAATAACCTCCGCGGTAGTCTCGGAGGAGACGGTGAGTTGAACTTGATTTTGAGGTATGCAAGCTGTGGTCCGGGGTGCCGAAGAATGGTATTGATCACACTACGGCTCACACGCGAATTTCACAAGCAAAATCTCGTCTGCCCACACTTGAAATTTAGCTTCAATTGAATTGCGTCCAGTTTCATGTATGTGTCCAAAATTGTTGGGACGGTCCTGTATACTGGAAGTTTGAAACGATTCCACCCGGTCGCGACATGACCTTAATGAATTCTACTTAGTACAGTTGCCAGCATGGCTTGTTTCCAAAAACTAGTCCGTCGAATGGTACTCTATTATACGACCTGTGATGTCCAGCAGTTCTAGCTCGAAACATCGGACGGCACCCTTGTGCAGCGGATTAGTACGCTGCTGTGCGGGAAGACAATGACATACTCGTATCCTTCCTTGAAGAACATTGCCTGTCGCGGCCAGTATTGTCGTGAGTTAACCGAGTTCGAGCCGGGCGTGGTGCCTGGGGTAAATATGCTAAGTTAAGAGCGAGCCCTAAGTGAAGATATTCTCGGACCTATAGGGGTTGCCAGAACTGTCCAAAACATCAGTCAAACTGGTTCTCATGAAAAGTAATCCTACCTACCCATGAGGCTCCCCGATAAAAGAAAGGCAGCGGCAATCGCACGAAATATTTGCATTGACGAATGTGGGTGTGGGGCTGAACGATAGTGGGGCTGAAAGATACCGATGGGTCGTTATATAGAGAAAGCAGAGGCACTGCCAAGTGAAGACATGTACGACATCTTGATGAGCATCAACTTCTAGTGCGACTGGGTGCACTTCAGCGGAAAGAAAATATAGCGGAAGCCATTTCCAGAAGGGGCGGGTGAAAAGCGATCGCAGAGTATATGGCAAAAAATGCTGTATGACTGTGCCGGCCTTCCCGTCCAATCCGTTATTCCGGGAACAGATCCGAATACGAACTGTGGGTATGAAATTTCTTCAGGTTAATTTCCCCGAGACAGATGCCATTCCCGAGGCAGTTTGGGGCTTGATTGAATTTGAATGAACGACAGATCAACTTAGGAAAAACTGTGATCGGGAGACTTTTCTGAGACGGATGCCATTCTCGAGGTAGTTTCGGGGCGGGGCTGCTAATTGAATTTGAACGCACACAATCAAGCTTCTAAAATCTTAATAAGCGGGAGACCTTCCGAATATCCAAATGCGCACCACCGATATGTCCGCAAGATGTGATCCTCGCGGAGGCAGTGCAAAACTGGTATAGAGAATGCTAGCAGAGGTGTCGGTGGTAGTTCCCAGAAAATCTCCCGATCATTGCACCTATATATTTAAGAGTCGGTTGTAACCAAGACCCGCTGTATATCTCTAACCTGGTAAGAAGCATGAATGATCTCGCTTGCATCGCACTCCGCTCGCAACAAATTCAACCCGCCAACATTTGACCCGTTCGTAGTCAAAGGTCGCAGAGGCGCAAACCATAGGCTTTCCCATGGATGTTAACCATGCCAACACAATCGCCGCTGGGAAATGCCACAGATTTAAATGCTCGTACCTACCCCAGTAATATGTTGTTGCACAGCCTTCGGGTCAGCTACAACAACAATAGAACTTCCGTTTCAGTTTCAGTTTCAGTTTCAGGGCTGTCCCCGCATTGCTATGAAGCAGTATAAACATTTGATCAGTAGCACTTGATGGAGCTGCAGCGTCGCACTTGGAAGCATCTTGCACTTGAAGACCAAGCGGTTACGAGGTAGAACGGACAGATTTCAGGGAAATGCGCTGAAAATGGAACACATCTCAGATCGCCGATTCATGGTGTTCAGTAGCGGAGATGAATTCTCCGGAATCCTGTAATCTCCACTTGTTTTAAGCAGTGTCAATATATGACGTACAAAATATACAGACACTCGGACATTGGGCTGAAAGGTAAATATCTTGAATGTGAAGCTGACTAATAGAAGGAGTAATCTGCTTCGCTGAACCAATCGAGCTCTGATTTAATCCTCGGACAGTAATTCATCAGTAAAAGGCAAAAAGAAATGTACGCACCAGGGACTCCTTTGGGGCGTTTCTGAGCAATAAATTTCTCCGCGGCTGCTCAGAGGTCTGCACCTCCCTCTGCACCAGCCACCCAATCTTCGGCCCAATCCGTCACGGATACGAAGACAAATCGGGGATCTTTCAACGGAGTTTGAGTCGCAAAATCCTTCGCGCGCAGGTCGGCGCCGCCCGATGTCGACCACAGATTTATGAGGAGTTTGAGCCGTCTGAATTTGGTGAGGATACCGCGCAGGACTTCCCAGGTGACCATCTCGTTGATAGACAAGTGTATGAGCGGCGGAAGGGCCGCAAGCTAGGACTACCTCGAGATACTGAAACACCCCATGGTCGGACATCTCGAGGTGCGTGATAGGTGGATAAAACAAGTCGATCGCGCTGGGTTTACCGCAGAGACAGCCCAAAGAGGTGTGGAGATGGCGGACGTGCACGAGCAGCCCTGGCTCAGGGAAAGAGCTGAGCAGCGCGAAGTTGATCCCACTCTCGCAAAGGCGCAGGAGTGTGTACGTTCCGTGGGCGGAGAAGTTGACCGATATGTCGACGAACAAATGCCGGGCTGCTTTTTAAAAAAAGCTGGGGGGCTTCAAGACCACGGCGGCCGGCACTGTATTCGCCATGGGCGCATTTGCAGGCCCGTTGACTCGGATTACACGGTCTCAAGCCCAAATGCTCATCAGCGAAGGTTTGATGGGAGAGGTTGAGAAATCCACCAGATGCGAACGTGGCCTAATAACATCGGGATCTGCGCTGAATCGCCGCCTCAGTGGCCAATCGGCGGCGGTCTTGAATATCAAACGCTCCAATTCGGCGGGGAACCTTGAGTTCATGCGAGAGATCGGTGTTATAGTGGAGCTGCGCCTAACGAGAGAAAAACGGAGAGAGGAAGAGTACTAATTACTACTATAGAAATCGAGTCAGACGACCACGTGGCCGGCACGGTGCTGTTGATTGACTTTTGCGATCTAAGTTGGCATCAGTTCCTTCTTTCTACTCTCATCACTTGTTCTGCCACTTGAATCTGGCAACGTCTCGGCGGCGAAGTACGCATGAATTCTCGCAAGGTTTCGATATACGTCTGAGCTGATCCGGCACAATGATCAGCTCACAATGCAGCTCATCTACAAAACCGACATTGTCCTCCCGCCGCACCTCGAAGTGCTGTGCATCCACCACGGGTTTTGCGCGGCAGCCGGGTCAGAGGAGGGTCAGAGGATCACCGCGCTATTCTCGCGCTCGAGGCGCTGTGTCTCTCATTGCACAAGATAATGCCGAGCACACCTCGATGCGCACGCGGAACGTGTGGGAAAGAGCAGAGGGTGGCTTCTGGGGGCGATAAATGGGCCAGACGGCGCACATCATCTCGCAGGTCACATCATTTTTCACTACTTATTTGCTTTAAGCGTGATGCGTCAGTCAATGTCAGTGCCATACTGACGCAGAGTGGCTGTGAATTGACGCAGAGCGATGCACGTACCGGCGTGCAAAGAGACTGGTTAAGCTGATCAGCACTAGGGTTAGGCTATCTGTCCGTGAAATCGAGATTGCAATGGAGTTGTCTTTGTCTGGGCTCTGATCGAAAATGTTGAACGAAAACGGCTTGCCGATGTTGGGATCCACACCCGTCACTTTCAGCCTGCTGGTGATAGGTGTGCTAGCGAAGGATAAACCCATGAGGCCACCGAGCTCCAAATCAACGATAGCCCCTAATTGTACCTGAGATGTGTCACAACATTGAGTCGGCCGAAATACACTGATCCGAGTATATCTCACCACTGTTGCCCTATTAAATACTGTGGGTAGATATACGGGTCAGAAATCCACGAGGACAGGAGAAATGGAATTTACCTTGAGTGTCAAATTCAGAACCGCCGAATTTCATCGAGGCAATTCCTATGTATGTTCTCCGTTGGTTCTCCGGGCCTGACGGAACATCATGATGGATAATCTTTTCTTTCTTTAGACAGGCAGCGGGAATGTAAGTAATGTACCTTGGGTCCTGATCGCTACATGTGTACCTACTTACATACATCCCACGAACGGACCCTGAAACTTTAGCCACGAGCACCAAGTTGACGCTCAAGTCCATTTCGCCTCCCCAGCTCATCCCCGGCTCGCACGCCCCGAGCCTAGAATTCGCAAAGTATTCTCAAGTGCGCAAAAAAGTCGCTTCCGTCTCGGAAGTCACCAGAGCAGCACGCACCATTTTCGTCGACGACCTGCTCGTGCTCAAACCCTCAACGGCAACGGTAATAATTGTATGAAAATGTGCCTCTCAGACCAATGCACTCCATAATGCTTGAAGTTGAATCCCGTGTGTTGCGTAGGCTCAGAAATTAATTCGAGGTACCCCCGGCCCAGGACGTGTCCGGGCAGTCTTAATTCACTTTCATCAGCCATTTGACATTTTGCTTGCGATCTTTCATACATGTTCAACAAACTCTTCTTCCTAAAAGCAAGTCCAAACCCTGTTCTTGCTTATTATTTTCTCTCATTTTTGTGGCCGTCGGCAAGTAAAGCCCATGGGAATTTCCATATGGCGACCACTTTACAGTTAATTAGGGCTCGAATAAAGAAAAATCGACCCTAGTGCGTTTTTTTGAATGCCGGTGCACCCTGGTTTGAAATGAGAATTTACCTAGCTGCCTCCGACCAAAAGTTAAGAAAAAGACAAAAATTGCGCCATAGGAACAGAGAAATGTCAGGCGAGGACCAACGCAGGTAGGAAGAAACACGGGCAAACATGGACAAATGTCTTCCTAGTCCTGCCATCATGACCTGATAAGGCCCATTGCCATGCACCTGGAATCCATCCATTCGAATTACTAGACCTGTGGATTAAGCAGCGAGGATGCATAAAAACCATCCCTCGCCGTTCAAGGACCCCAAGCCCTTGGAAGTCTGACTGGCAGCGAAAGAATGCCGCCTTGTATCAATTCTAGTATTCCCTCTAGATCTCGACTGGTCTCTGACGCTCTGCTGTCTTGGCCACTCTCACGTTTCTGGCCTGTCTCGGAGACTCCCTATCGCCGTCGAGAGGCGAAATGTCACCCTCCATTCCGCACGCTGTGGCCGATGGCAATGTCTGCATAAGTGTCTGGGCTTGGACAAGCGGCACCGGGATTTTCAAAACTACGATGTTAACATGAAGTATCATGTTAAGCTGCAGGTACCAACAACATCAGTGCCCCCTGTGCCAGACGCAAACAACAAAGAGCTTACGACATGTCCATTCCGGCCCTCACCCGCCTACTTATAAGCAGCCAAGACCAACAGTCACATTCATCCTCCTCGCTTCACCTTTACCTTCCGCTACCAGGACACTTTCCCCAATGCCTGCTCCATCGCGTCTCCTGGCACTCGCTGCCCTGCTCGTTTGTGCGCTATTCTCATGCCGCTAATTTTATTTAGACTGAACTGACCGACCGACAGCTGCGACTGCCCTTGTTCCACCCGCCTTCCAGGTGAACGGGACAGCTCCGGCCAGCATCTCCGCCCCGTTGCCCGACAACGATGCCATCGCGCAGACCGCAGGGCAAGTCGACCAGAAGAGTGGCCCCGCCGTCGACGCGGCCCCAAACACCGACGTCCCGCCCACCACCGTCACTGCCGTCGACGGCACGCTCACCAACACCACTGTCGCCGGCGCCGCGTCCGGGCCCACGCGCCGCCGCGACGTCGGACGGTTTGGGAAGCGCCAGCCGGGGTTCGAGAAGGTGTTTGACGGAAAGCCTGCTGGAGAGCATGACGCGTCCATCCAGGGCACGGCCTACCTCACATACACCGTCGTGAACAATGCGACCTACAACGTCCAGGCCTGCTTGGACTGGTGTGCCGGGATTAACGGGTGTGGTGCGTGTTTCTGCTTGCCATGTTCACTTTTTCTTTCATCATTTGTTGTCACTGCACACTCAAGCTAACGCCTTCCGCAGTTTTTGTCAACGTTTACTACGAATTCAACAACTACCTCCTCGACTTTGTATTTGGCGAGCACTCAAACCTTAAGTGCGCCGCGTACGGGGATATCCACGCTGCTGCTGAGAAGACCAACTTTGGCGGACAGGCGTCCTACCCCCAGGTCCGTTTTCCTCCTCCCTCGAACCCCCGAAACTTACCCTCGCGCCTCTAACAACCACACCTCGCTCTCCCCCTCCCAAAATTCACCTTTCACTCACATAACGCTAAAATTTCCTTTTTTTCTTCCCAGGTTGGCGACGAAACCGTTCCCCTGACTTACATCACCCAATCCAGCGGCTGGGCACTCGACAGCCTCGTCGACCCCACCACACCCGATGGATATGACCTCGTGTTTGGGCCGACTGGGGGTGCGAATAATGCACCTGGGGTGAGTGGCTCTTTCTTCCAACTGATGAGTGCCTGTCGAAGGCTAATCCATTCCCCCCAGTATATGGGCTTCGCCTTCCTCGATAAATACGACGTCGACGCCTGCGCCCAGCTCTGCAATGC
Source organism: Mycena capillaripes (assembly GCA_029204075.1). Lineage (NCBI taxonomy): Eukaryota > Fungi > Basidiomycota > Agaricomycetes > Agaricales > Mycenaceae > Mycena > Mycena capillaripes. The sequence continues at coordinate 1,533,260 of JARHKZ010000027.1, forward strand.
CCGCGGCGCGGACCCCAATGGGGGCGGCTGTGCCTACTTCAACATCTGGCGCGCGGTTGTGAGCGGCGTCCCTACAACCTACACCTGCTCCATGGTACGTTTCACTCCCCTCTCCAGGCCCATACTGACTGGCACCCCGCCCCGCAGTATTATCGCGTTGCTGACGAATCCACCGCCGTCAACTTCGGCCAGGGTGACCTCGTTGTGACCTACTCGCGTGGGTATGCGCGCACATCGGTCCTCCCTGACGGCGGGTTCGAGAGTTTCACCGACAGCGGCCCCGATTGTGATGGTTTCTGCTTCACCGAGGCCAACGCCAACTGGATCGCCTCTTCCCCTTCCGGCGGCCTTGACGCTACGATATTCTTCGATGATGCACCCTTCTGGCACTCTGGACACAGCGCCGCGGCGTTCGGCGCCATCTTTGAAGACAATTCACAGTCCGGGACGCTCAGGCCCGCCAAGCCACTCGACACCAAGCCGGGCGTGACGTACGACATCCAGTGCTTCATGGGCCACACTTTTGGCGAGGTGATCGAGTCCCCGAACCCCGCGAAGGTGGATATTTTGTGGAATGGCGCCCGCGTTGGGGGCGTGATCGGGAGCTCCCCGTGGCAATTCGTGCATGCGACCGTCGTCGCCCAGGGCAACGATCTGCTGTCCTTTGCTGGGGGCCAATCGCCGTGGATTATCTTTCTCGATGACTGCTTCGTGTACCAGGCGTAAGTGTCTGCCTGCCTGGATCGGAATGGAAGGAGGGGGGAGCACCATCCGGGGGGGGCCGCCCTCCTTTGATCATCACCCGTCGCATCTACCTACTACAATCTAGATTTACTTCTCCCTGCCTACGTTGATTATTGTATTCGTTGGGTTAATTGGAACGCTGTGCTTAGTTACGGCGTGATTCAGTCTCCAGAATAGAAAATTCCGAGTACGCTTACATCCAAACGAGCTTGCATGAATGTTCAGCAACGGTGATCCTGCCTTCGAGTAGCCGGGGACCTCCTCTCGAAGAAAGTCGACGAATGATCAACTCCACCGGATTTTCGATGCTGCAGTTATACCCTTGGCCCAACTCTTGGTTTCATTCCCTCCTGATCACCCTGTCGTCAACTCGTACAAATCCTTCTTCGGGGACAGACCTGACGAAGATAAAGATGACGACGAGGTGGTGGTAGAGTGGATGCGCAGAAGCTGCGGCTGAATAAACCTACTCTCGAGCTCTCACACCGGATAAAGCAAAATATTAAGATAGGTCAATATGTTATCTAAGAGTGTATAATCCAGTAGAAGAATCAAAGGTTGTAGATAGTTGATCTATTCATGTGGTATGAAATTGCCACGGAAATTGCCACATTCAACAGCTGTTTTAAAACCCGTAAATTTATCCATTGTCAGCAAGTTATGAAAGGACCACTGAAACATGAACTTCCAGCAGCTGTTTCCTGTGAGAAGAAATAGGGTCATTCAGTAGCCCTTTCATAAATTCCTTTGTTCGAACAAAGGAATTTAGGAAAGTCTATTCAAAAGAACCTCTTTCTTCCCACTGGAAATGGCTCCTAAAATTTCATCTTTCAGCAGTCCTTTCATAACTCGCTGACAATAAATAAACATATAACTTTTGAAAAAGCCCCCGATTGCAGCTACTTCTGTGGTGGTTTCACACCAAATCAATAGATCAACTATCTACAAACTTTGATTCTTCTACTGAATTATACACTCTTAGCAAACATATTGACCTATCTTAATATTTTGCTTCATCCGGTGTGTCTACGAACTGCTGAATTTTCCGCTGGCCAGATTAGATGGATTCACCGTGGGAGGAGCGATAATTGAACTGTATGTACTCCGGATGTCGGGTTGTAATTGGGATTGATGAGATTTTTTCTTAATGCATGTACGATGTGCCCGTTAATCTGCTATGTAGCTCCGGCGGAGTAATCCTGTGATGCAAGCGGTTATCATTGGGAAATGTGTAGGGCATGAACAGAGACTGCCAGGCGATGGAGATGATGCGGCGTGGAAAATGGAAATATAAAGTGGGGTGTGGTTAAAAAAAAGACCCATATAATTGCTTGGGTGGTCGGTCGCAAGTGAAGACGCGGCGATCTTGTGTTGGAACGCGGCGATGCGAACATGTGACGCGGCGGTGACGCGTCGCCGATTTGCGGATGCGGCGAAATATCCTAGCCGGATGAGAGCAATCTTCACATTGACGTATGTAAACCAGGTCCATGGAGCATTACAAAAAGGACAAAAGGGGAACCAACAATCATCCACGCTTCCGACGGACTTCGTCATCACAAGTTACTGACATCAGGGCAAAATGTGACTGTATAGTCGACCTGGAACATTGTCGACCTGCCGCACTGATGGATGGCCGTACCGCTGGACTCGTCAAACGCGTACGCGAAGGAGTTGGGGCAGTTCGTTTCTGAACGTCAAGGAATTAATGAGTATCAACATCGAACCGGGTTGAGAGAGCGAAGCGCACTGAAGTAGCTGTAATGGCCAACACCTGGGCGGAAAGACATGAGTTGATTCAGGCAGGAATTAGAGCATGGATCAAGTACCGGAGGACGGGCAAGATGCTTGGGAGTCAAAAGAACCTGTAGGTATTACTGAGTGTATGTCCAAGTGATTTACAGGAACCGTATCTACCTGTGCAGCAGTTGGAGGAATTTGCTTGAAGGGAGTGAATCAGTTATAAGTTTCACGCGGCAGCGACCCAAGTTTTACCGGCGTGGCCCGCTAGCGCATCCACCAAACACGCGCTCTTGCAGCCGACGGGTACGCCGTCGGAATCGAAGGGACCTGCGAGTTCGAATGGGCCTGAATGGTGCAACTGCGCTGAGTGTTCCCGTAGTATGCAAACCGGGTTTCCTGTACGTACAGCTGGTTGCGAGGTCAACAGGACAAGAGGCGAAACTGCAGCCGCCGTTGTTGAGGACGGCCATCCTAGAGAAGGAGGTGGTTGGGAATTACGAGGTCGACTTACACTACAGGGATCAGAAAACGTACGGTAAATTGTATCCGTCCACGACAGAGACTGGAGACAATAAGAGTCCCGCGAGGACATGGTTCAACGTTGAATAGCATACCTGTATAGACATCCTGGGAGGTTCCAGAAAAGTCGAGCGTAGCAAGAGTCGCTGGTGGAACCCCCTGCAAACATGCAAAGATCAGTTCTCGCTACCAACTGAGATTTGGAGTTCGGGCGTACTGTTCCAGTGGTTGTATTGCATATCAAGCCGCCGTTGCAACCTCCATCAAGGCAGGAATTGGCACCAGAACTGGTTGAGAAATTACAGTTGCGTCGGCCCTACAGATACGGAATTGAGTGATGAGTTTATTCCCCGCGAATGAGGCCGGCTGAATACCCAAATGCGGCCGTTCTGAAGCGAAGAGTGAGTCAATTCAGTATTAGAAGTGGTCTGGTCAGTGCTGACCCAATTGGTTGGCGGGGAGAATGTCAGACTGGTATTCGGCTGGGCTTCCCATCTACAATCCCACGTCAGCATATGGAATAACCCTCAGAGGCTGCGTACCCAGGTGGCTGGACGGGCTGCCCACCAGTGGAGGTGAAGAACTGCTGGAAACTCAGGTAACGCAACTAGCACAATGAATAAGTGCATACCGCTGGCCTAAGGAACACATTTGAGTGCGTGAGAGACAGATACATTATATCTGAGGGTGCGTACCAGATAACGAATGGACAATCGTTGATAACCGTGATGGAGCGGTCCGCGACAACTCCAGAAGCCATCGCAAGGGAAAGGGGGATAAAATACTTCATGATGGGGAAAGTTGGTCAACTTCATCCGTCGTGCACGCTTTTTATCCCTGCCCATTCGTACGCCATGCAGCGCTCAACGTGGCCCGGGGGGTTCGAATCGAGCTATACGTACTCCCGAGAACCGCGGGACGTTCGACGTCTCCTATTTTGGGACGGTTAATAGCTAACAAGGGTTTTAACACGCGGCTGTCGTTCGCGGATAGAGCGGTCCAGGAACGGGGACGTACAGCGAACGAGAACGAACGTCGGTGTTTTCAGGCATCCGACTGGTTCTCGATGCTGTTTTGGAATCCCTTTGGACTCGCGTAGCCAGTGAGAAGGGAAGGCAGCGTATAGGTCACAGTGAATTCGGTCAGGGCAAATCCGTGGGCATTCACGTCGTAATGTCGACGCTCGGCACTGTATGTCGATGTATGTTGATGAACTCTGTCGCCAAATTTGACAGTCGCTGACGTTGAATGCGGGTGCCTGAGCCGAGATTAGGCTTCAGCCGTTTGGTTCAATTTTGCCGTGAGTGTGTCGTCCATGGGAAACTAGGAGAACCATGGAAAACTACGCTGCTAAGCAATAAACCACAGAGTCGGGTGGACGAGCAGAGTATCCAAGTTGGGGATTCCCCCGGAAGCAATTAGACCTAAAGCTGAACGTACGTGCGTATCAATAATTCCGTCCGTCCATCCAGTCTATCGAAGGCTTGCGTCCCTGAGTAACTGGCTGAACAGCTGAAGCCAGCTGTCGGACCTCAGCGAATGTCAGGCAAGAACCCTTGTATGTCTTCAACTTTCTTCCGAAAGGGAAACCGCGAAGCGGGTATATATTTGTTTCGAAGGAAGTGCGGAGGAGAATACAGCCCAAGGCGGAAGGGATGTACGCTGGCATAGAAGGAGGTTTCTCGGATACCGTGCGACTCGGATTTCAGTCAAGCGATCCAGATGGAGAGCAATTGATACACGAAAAACAAATGTGGAAGTACAGACCAGCCCTTGTAATTGGCAAAACTGGTGATACGAATGGCTATTGCAGGAGCCGCGTGGTTTGAGGCGATGATCAGCCCCCAAATTTAGGGGTCGGGTTCACGATTTTCTCGTCTTCTCGACGTATATGAACGCTACCTGTTGTGAATGTGAAACCGAGGCCGATGGACCAACAGAGGAGAAGAAAATGCATGCCATGATTTCATCTGCCATGTACTCGTACTGAGGAAATATCTCAAGCGAGGGTTCGTGCGCCTTGCCGATAACCCCCCGACTTTTTCCATGATATTCGGCAACCCGCGTGGCCGATTTATCCACAAGCTCCAACTGTGGGAGGTCCAAGTTCGAGGATGCTGAAAGACAAGAGGAAATTACCGACCGTCGTACAATTTATTTTCATGCGCCATCTATACTCATTGCCATCCTCCGCTGTGAACCCCGGCTCCCTATCCGTTGAAAATTTATCCGGCCCCAATAAACCATAAAATATTCAGACTCACCAGCCGAACAAGCCAAAACCCTTGTGCCGAAAGAAAGTGGCGGTATCGATCTCCCGATCACCGAATTGGATCACGCTCGAGCCCACCACGCGCCACAAGATCTTCGCAAGAAGACCGAACCTCTTGCTCTCCGGTCCAGCCTGGCCTTCACCTCGTCGCGGGATATCGCTGTCGATGCGGCGGCTGATTGTAGTGACGGAGTCATGGACCTTGAGTTCTGTCTGCACCTTGTATTGCTCTACCCCAGACACGGAGTCTGTGTAGATAGCGTTTATCGGGTTGTGGGGAGAGAGTGTGAGATGCATGAAGACAAGAAGGTTGGCCAGTGGCCCTCTTGATGAGGTCCGTCATCGGGATCCCACGAGGAACCCAACCGAATCGACTGCGCGGTTCAGGGATCTTCTGAACCAATGAGCTTCAAGCTCCAGATTTCTATCTCTTGCGCAGCATAACGCGTCTAATATTCGATTCCGAAAGTAGCGGAAGTGGGGCCCAATGAAACAAAGAAAAAATATCGTCTCGAGAATCGGTGGTCGCGCCAATTGAAGACGGAGGCAAAGGGTGAGACACTGCTGAAAAGAAACGTCTCAAACGAGTATGTGGAGGAAGAGAAAGAGAAGCTTCGGATATTCGGTCCGATCGGTGACTTTGCGCTATCAAATGTGACGGTCACATGAGTATTCACTCTTCTTCACCACGTATTTTAGCGGGTGGAATGACTGGCTACATTGGGTGTTGCTATAACCGCTCTGTGACCTCTACTTGAACCCTTGTTGCTTACCAGAAAGCAACCAAACAAGATCCTCACTCCTAATTGTGGACCGACTCTCTCTCGATATATCCTGGCTCGCTTAATGAAATGGTATCTTAGGCTGCCAAGACATATATCAAGTCCTATGAGGTCCTCTGACGCTTGACGTCGCGGCTCAGAGTAAAAACGAGCGTTTCACGAGCAAGATTCTTGGCGCCAACGGACAACCTCCAAGAGCAACCTACGTCACAATGACTCCTCGGCGCCTGCGCCCAGTGCGAAACTCGGCACTTCCTGATGCGGACCCTTGCGGAGTGCACGGCTCCGACTTGAATGAACTTGATGCTTGCAGTTTGACACTGGGCGGCGCATCATTTATCACAGTTGCCATCAAATCCAAGTACCGTTGTAAGTATTTTCCTTGCTTGTGCATTTCAACATTCACCGTCGGCGATCGCAACGCCTCAGGTTTACGAAGGATCATATTTCTTTGGTCTACCCCTGTCCAGCCAAGTGAAATGGTATAAAATCCAGCGAGGAGCCTCATCATCTTCACCCGCGCTTTTTCTGACAGCATACAATATGAAGTGCAGTCTTTTCGTAACTCTCTCTTTTGCCGTTGCATCGTTCGCGGCCAGCATCTTCCCTCCCGCGGGCAGCAAGGTCATTTCCGCTGCCTCGTACAAAGCCGCCGCGATCGGGACCCTCGGCGCTGACGTATGATTTTCCTGCATTTACCATCCACCCGAGCTAACTGGCATGATGTATCTGCCACAGCGCCGAGACACACTCACAAAGCGCGACGCTGGGAACGTGTACGTGCATCTCCTCGCTAACGACCTCCAAGTAATATTTCTGACCATTCCTGCCCTTAGGTACCTCTGCACAGCTGCGAACTTCGAACAATACTGCGTCTATATCACTGACGCAGGGCCCGGGGAATGCGTCAACCTCGCTGGTGATCTTAACGATCTGGTCAGCAGCTTCGGACCGGATCCCAATCAGTACTGCTATGTTTATCGGTGAGTCGTTTTTACCGTACCGCGACACCACCGAACGATCATTCACCCGACCAATGTCCAGAAATGCCAACTGCGACAGGAACAGCGACCAAGTTGGACCCATCCAGGCGCCCGGAATCGCAGATCTGAGCCAGCATATCAACCTTGGGGAGGGAGGTATCATTAAGGAATTCAACGATGTTATATCGTCGTATGCGTGAGCCGCCATTTTTTCTTCTTCGTTGGTTTTGACTGAGAGGATTGTAGGTGCTGGTATTGATGCTACAGCAATGCGACATTTTGGGTCGCGGGTCCCATTAAGATGTTATACTGTCCTCGATATTGATAATTGTGTGATAATCTGCGCGCGCCATTACACCCTAAATGCAGACTGTGGCGCACCAGATGCAGAGGCACCCTCCATTTATTTTTCCCTCTTTCTTCCGAGTGTGATCGCCAAAACCTCTACCGAAATTCTTTGTCCTTCACAGCTACCGTTTCCGCGCACATCCTGTCGAAGTTGAGGTAATTGTTTCTTTTACATACAATTTTCTGTTTCTGCGCGCACCGGAACCGATGAGCCAGAAGAAGAGAAGAAAAAGACTCCGGGGATAAACTCTGATAAACGACGGCGAACATGACCCGGGCCCGAATTGAACGGACTACATCCGCTACAGATATTGCATGATATCATCACAGGCCGAAGATGCGGACCATCCGCTACCCGGTTTGTATCCACCTTGGATGGCCTCCGAATGAACCACGCTAAACGACGGGGGATGTACCAGGATGTAGATCATGGACGACCGTCAATGCCGGAGTGTGCGCAAGTCAACTCGGTCGAAAATCCACTGAACCAGACTTGGGCCCAAATTGAACCGGTGGATCATGTTGAACCTCCGAGGTCATAAAGCAATTGTAGTTGCAGTAGCGGAAATAAAAAGAGACTCGACTTCGTTCATCAGGAATCAGGACCCGGGAAACAGGAAAGTTCCGCGAAGACCGATATCACAGCAGCAAGACATAGACCATTTTCCGCCGAGTCAAGTTTGAGCCCGAATTAACCTCAATACATGACATCAAATTCGGTGAAGTGTGTTCACAATTCCTGAATGCAACCGTCAGGCGAATAAATGCAAGTTTCGCTTCAACCTGTATTTGGGACTTCCAAGAGACAAGGTGGCCAAATTGCGTTCACACTCTTGACCTTCCAACAAAGGCCCGGGAGAAAAAGAGAAAAGCAGGAAAACAAATTTGAACTAGGTGGCGGTGCCGGGTCACGCAAACCTTGATCCGCCAGACAAAGCCACCGTCTCTCGCATCAACTACCACTATCTTGGCTATCTACGCGTCACTTCATAGCCTATGGTTGGCCGATACGCAGAGCTCAAGCCCATTGCTGCCGCAAGCTGGGTCGCTGTCCCGAGAGTTCTCAAATTCTCCTTTAGCTGCAATGGCTGCAGGTGGAATAATCAGCCTTTCGTCGGAAATCCTTTTGAAAATCTTCGAAGATCCTGCCTTCCCAACCGAAAGCCTCTACGCTTTGGCTTTATTGTCCCGGCGGTTGAATTTCATCGCGCTTCTCATCTACTACTCTCGGAATGGCATCGACTTGCAAGGGAACTCCGCTGAGGCTGCGTTGGATATAGATCGAGTGGACTTTTTGTCCGCCCTTCAAATATGTTTATCAATATCCTCAATGAGCCGCATTGAATGCAGCTTTCCCAATCCCAGCCGCACAACCATTTTTCCGAGTTACGCCATCATTTTCCCGACGCTCAAACAGATGAAGCGACTCGAAGCATTCATCGCCAGACTCTCCTTTTAAAAATCGTGTCGCTACGTCTGGCTCCCATCGAAGGATTCGCTTATTCAGCCCGCGGAGGCGAAAAGGTCTTGCGGGCCTGGGCTTCTCAATTTCATTCCCTGTTTGGACCGAATCATTGAAACGGCTGCACCTCACTCACTGTCGTAAGGGGCACCCAGCTAACGAAGATATACGAACTGCACGAGCCCGGCGTTCTCCAGCGGTATTTACCTCGGCTCGTCGGACATGACACCGGAACATTCGGGTTTAGGCGCCATCCGCAGCAAGGAACGGATGAGGCTTGGCTATCTATGCCTCCGTTTTAAAGGCGCTCCCAGCTAACCTCGCTAATTATTGGTTACTCTTGTAGTGCCGCCAGGTCTGCCATGGACGCTCGCGGCCACGCAGCACTCTCCCATTACATCTCTCGCTATACGCATGTCCCTCGTCCCATCGCAGATATGGAAGACCGTTCTACCGGCCATCGCATCCGCCGTCCCCAATCTCTCCAGTGTTTCCATCACCCAGACGTACTTTTCCGGTGAATGCTGCAGTCCCTGCGAGGAAACCTCGTCATCGCTTCCTGGCTTCTCTCCGCGCACTCAAAGACATTGAGTTGACCCATGTCTCTCGGCCATGGGCGTCTAATCTCTCTATGAAAGCCCTCCTAACTCTCCACGCGCGCGCGACCCTTGTGGCACACATCCTGTCCCGCAAAAAATTGCGTCCCCACGATCCGAGGCATTTCCGTGCTCTGCAGGGCGCCAGGGCACCATCACTTGAAGACCCTCATCCCCTTACTGTCGACCATCACCCGCAACCTCGCTGCCCGCGGCTTGACACCGCGCCTGTCCATCTGGATTGACTGGACCAATCCGGTCGGGGTTGTGGATAACACCAGTGCACTGAGAAAAATCGGCGGCCGTCACGTCGTGCAGAAGGCACATCAGGGCCCACCGTGCGGTCCTTCATCGGTCTGTTTGTGGCGATGTTTTCGGGGGTGAGCCGTGTCTCCTTGACCACCAGTGGCGCACTTTCCGCCCCTGCTGTCCCCTGGGTCCTGCGCGAAGTCCGAGCGACGGAGGATCTGAAGGACAAGTATTGAATTAAATGGGGACAGGCATGCTCTGTTGAATGTAGCGCTCTCGCCTTATCATATGTTTTTCGCCGCCGAGTATTCTCCGAAATGATGTTCCACGTTGATACAGGACTTTGGTAATATCAATTCCATGATTGTCGGCGCTGCAAACCAGACAGGAAGGCAGCTCGACTTCATAGGCGTGAGGAATTTGGAAAGTTTTTCCGGTCTCTCGCTGACTGTTATCCAAGGGAGAAAGAAATTCGGAGCCCCGGGCCTGCTGTGATGGGCTTCATATCGATTTACGGATGAATGTCTATCTGGCCCAGGGTCTTGCTCTGAAACCGGATATCCAGCCCCCATGGGGTTGTTCCACTTTATGTTATATTTTGAGAATTGGAACGTGTGCCAGCGTGAATTTTCTTCTGAACTGCCATCAGCGAAATGTAACTACTTGACGGAGGGTGTGGCTTCCCTCGGCAGTCTCTTGAGTAGATTAAATTTTCCGAAAGTCTGAACTCGACGGATGACTGAAGGCCCAAAACGAAATGCCATATCAGAATTTTGACGAAGTTCACTTGGCAATCACCGGCGAGCCACGTGGCTTCACAGGTTTGTCTTCCGTTTATCTCACTCAGAGCACTACAATATCTCCATCTTCTCGATCTAGGATGCTCGGAAACACAATTGGGGTTAAAGTACACAGAAATTCGAAGAAATCTGTCTGACACCATCTTCCGCTGTTGTTTTCTTCAAGTTTGCGCGTTCATTGTGTAAATTTATGTCGCCAGTCCCCGAAGTCATAACATCGTCTATTCTGTCGACAAGGATCCTCACTGTGTCCCTGGACCCTGGCGCCGTTCGGTCAGGTGGATCCCGTTATAAGCCGTGCGGTGTAAGACCTGCCTGTGACATCTCAGGTTCGCGATACGCTCAGGGGAATGTTTATTCAGGCACACCTCAGGTCGCCGCGATGATGTTTGGCGGTCTTGTCGTGGTCGTCTCTAGCCCAGTTTGGAACCGGGTACTCTCGAACTATACGTGATCCCTGGAGCCCGGCTCGCATGGTTTGCAGCCTTAGCAGTTCTCCTCATGCCTACGTAGCGTCGAACTCGCATGCGGCGTCTAGACCTTTCCTTGCGAGCCTCGCCAATTGAACTCGCTCATACGGTTTCGAGCTGTTTCTCAACTATCTTGACCCGGATATTTCGTCGCCTTGCCGGAGCCTCGAGGTCGGAGTTTCACGGTGTCTTCTCATGGACGGGCACTGGATTCTTTGGCGTCCGCTCGCGATCACATACATTCATTCGGGATTTACCGACCTTGCACTTGTCGCGCCGATGAATATCAACACCGTGGCCCTGGACCAACATTTACGATGGGCGCTAATTAATGCATGGATGTGTTTCACCGTAGCTAATTATCCTCTCCGGGTTTCCTTACCTTGCCGCCCACTTAATCCTCCCTTGTTCTGGGGTTCTTCCCATGTGCATCTCACCACTGTGGAGACCTCCCTGTGGTGTCTGGTCTTCCCCCGCCCGCTCGAGCTCGACTTGACGCTTCCAGAGATTCTAAGCTCTCATGCGCTTACAAAATAAAACACCTCACTCCGCTCGCCAGGTGTGGCCGATCAGAGAACTCCCACCAAATGACTACAAATGACTCGTACCCAGGACCAACTTTGGGTTTGCACCCTGAATACACCTATCTTTCTCACCAGCTCTCGTAAATCACTCGGAGCCACCGCGGCCCGCCTCGTTTTTCAATTCCTTCGCTCGCCCCAGTCTACTCACCGCTTCTGACAGGAATTTCGGCTCCTGGGGACCTTCTCAGTGGTCTCCGCCTGTGAGCCGCCTTACGGCGCAAGGCGTCTTAAGACCCCTGATAATGCCTTTGGTCCTCTTCCTGCTCACACTCCTATTCCCTCACTCTTCATCTCCCAAGCCCTCTGTTCCCCTCGCTTCGCACACATGTTCTACGTCCGTCGTATCTCACTCATAGATCTCGGGACTCGGAACCGACGCCGCACGCGGGGACTTGCTGTCGGCAATGCAGCATGCTGGGCCCTCCACGCCTACGGAATCGACCGCAGACCGACGCAATTGAAGTATATACAACGCAGCAGCGTCCTACGCCATGATAACATTTTGGGTGGTGTGATCAAGTCCCTTGCTTGCCTTTGACGGAGGATTAAACTCACGTCAACCACTGCGCCTAAAGGTTTATGTCGATATTAATGGCTGCGTAGGACGGCGCCGGACCCGCGGTGTCCGTCCGCCTAACACATCTTATGTGCGGATCTCGGCTTCGGTCCTATGCACCGTCGGCAATCGCGCATCGCGTACCTTGTACAAGGCCAACCATAAGCGAGCAATTATATTTTTACATGATATCCTCCCGCGTCCATTCAATCGCCGGAAAACCCCGTCGCTATATGTAGCAGCATAAGAATTTGCTAGCCGCCGGCCGCGTCACCGTGTCCGCGGTCCAAGTAGGCTAAGGCTGCGCCGTGCTTCCACAACAGTGGTTCTGATCACGCCCGCGACAACGATGGAGGTCGCCAGCTATTTTGGATGTGCATCAGTGATACCTTTATGCCTCAGTCATGTTCTTGGTCGCTGCCGCACTTCGGCCTCCCCATACATAGTACCTCCGTCACTTCTTCGTCATCAGGTGGCTTGAGGTATGAGAATGCAGTAGTCCAGTGGGTAAGGAGGCGCAGTAAGCGTGGTAAAATAGCAACATTCAGTTGCTAACATACGTAAGTGATGCAGACGCAGTGAAAAAGTAGTTGCGATTGAATATATTTGCGTTTGCTGCGGCATTTTATTGAAAGCCGGGGTCGGGAGATGCTGAGGGTGGCGGATTTCATCGGGACCGTTGGGTAGACTGTTAAGCTCTTGGCAGTGAGCCTTGTCTGTCGAGTTTCACGCAAACGGAGTATGAGTTGTATTTCAGTCGGGTGTATTGCTGACTGGGTCTAGACTGCATTTCTTATTGCCCGAGCCTAACAGCTGGACCCGCATCGCCAACGGATGTGATCAAGATCACCGTGAGAAGAGGGGGCGTTCGAATACGCTAGTGGAGGTGCAATGGGCGTTAGGTCTACAAGGCAGTTGAATTGGGAGCTGTGTATATTCCGTGTGCTTCGCAACACAATTAGTAAACTACTGCATACGCATACAGTTACCTCTAGCCGCCCGCAGCTGACTGCCTCCACAATCTCCTTGGCCACTACCTTCTCTCCGACCGGGGTGCAAAAAGATGGGAGGAACTCAATGTTTTCGAGCTCCCTTCCCAAGGCTGCGGGATTCTATTTCGTGACTCCACCTCGCGCGCCGAATCAAGGAGGGAGGAAGCCCAATGCCCGCTCATTCGGTGCATCTAAGAATTTCTGCACACCTCCACTGATGCACCTTGCCCCCCAAAAACCAGGAATACCCATCCTCCGATTTACGTACATCACCGTTCGGCGCTCGAACTAAGTATGGGTATCAGACTAGACTGCCGGAACCCCGTCTTGGGACCGGAGGATTTGCGCTGTCAATTGCCGCCCCGGGCTATGTCCCCCTGCGGTTCTCGATTATCGATTCTCGTTTTGTGACTGCGATTAATCGGCCCGCGCTATATTTAATAGGTGGTATGACATCGTGTTGACATGCGGCAGGTTCAATCGAACGAACCTAGGCGGCCGAAAGATCACAGTCCAGACGCAATCCTTGGGGCGGGCGCCAAATCCAAACCGCACATATGTGTGCTGCGGGGAAGAAGAAAAACAAGATGAATTTATTGTTTCCCGGAATGCTGGGAATAGCAATCAATTGGGCCGATGCTAACCCCGATCGCGAGGCGAGCTAAAAATCAACCATGACACCAATCTGGTTCTGCGGGACACCTAAACTGCGAGAATGGCCACCTATCAGGAGGTGTTCTAGTTAGATGAAACGCAAGAACTAACATCATCTTCCGTGAAAGAAACCCAACACATACCACCGACGCCCGCGTACACTGTGTCAGCGAGCGCGAGGCTGGTCAGGACGCCACCAGATCAGATGGCTATCACCGTGCGATGAATGGTGGATTCACGGAGGCTGATCCCCCGCGGTAGATCGGATTCACTGGAGCACTTGCTAAGGTAGGCCGCAGGGACGATCCGCGCACGTCACATGATCTTGACACCGCCAAAATCACTGCCATCACTGTCAGCTACCTGGAGGCATAATGCAGGCATGAGCAGGCCGCAACTGTGACGCACTCACGTGCGAGGTCACACCGCGCCTCATTGATTGGCGGCGCGTGGCCGTTATCAATTAGGCGCTGGTTCACGGTGGTTGGCATATTTTTGTCCGCAGTCTAGAGTCAGAGCGACTGACAAGAGCCGGGATGCACGCAGAAGCTGGGACGCAGTATGAAATGAACGAGATGCAACCCCAGGCGAGAGATGGGGGCGTCTTCGCGAATCATTATCATGATCAAGCAGTGGCGCCGGCACTTGAACTTGTGGCGGCAGTGGATGCAGTGGATGGAGTGTCGGCTCTCCTGCGCAACAAAGGAGGTCCGCGATGACGACAGGAGCGTGAATAGGAGTGTAGATTTTTCCGTTGTTGTTGAGAGCACTCTGGATGGGGATTTACAGCAAACCACAGCAATTGATATCAGGGTTTGCTTGCTCCTTGCTTTTCAGAGAACACTGGATGGGGATTTACAGCAAATCACAGCACTTATTCCGGAATAAATAAATCTCAACAGCCATTGGCACGGAGACAGCCCATTAGCGCCCACCGGGGAATGGATTACAATGCTTCTGTACACAGCCGAACCCCGCGGGAGCACTTTGAGGATGTGAGGCCATCCACGTGCCCGACGAGACCGGAGTTTGTAATCATTCGGGCGGAGATTGTGCGCGGAGATGAAAATAAAAGATGATCTGCTCAATATCATGAAAATCATCACGATCGGATAGATGTGACAGTATCAATAACCTGCTTTTGTTTGAGTTTATTGATTAAGGATCGGACGGTAAGGCTCGTTGAAAAGAAGGGCCTGCAGGGGTCCGTGGAAGAATGAAACGCAAATACAGACGCGATCGCACATAGGCCAGGGACGAGGATCGGAGTCTAGACCACCATCAAAGGGCGATTTTACCACGTGTTTGGAATCGACACAGCCTCCCGGGACGGCTGCAATACCGCCACGTGGGAAACGAGCCTTCCATTTTGGGTCTCGTAAGTGGAGAAAGATATACGGCTGGTCCTGCTCTCCCTCTCCCATCACTATCCTCGCCCGTCAACTGCCATGTCAGACACATATGTCCTACTCCAGTACGGCGCTGATGCATTCAATGCGCGATTCCAAGACCTTGAAGGCCGTGCAGCGTTCACCGTGTAAGCTTACAGCTTCCCCCCCTCCCCCCTGCCGCTCCAATTTTTAGTGAACGCTAACCGCCTCGCAGATCCCCCGTAAGCATCGTTGGATCCCCCCCTCGGCCCCTGACAGATGGATGTAGGCGTCCCATAACCCAAACCTGATAGTCAAGCTGTCGCGCGAGGCCGTCTGGTCGCAGCATCATCCCGGGACAATGGGTCCCGACGCCGCATATTTTTACTTCGGCCCATCTCGTCCGTCCTATTCCTCGGTATATGGTGCGGGTACTCCCACACCGACGCCTGGGTTCATCGTGTACGGGAACAACCGCAACTCAATCCCCATGGGCCACTTACGTCGGCAGAATCGCGAGGGCAGCCAGTGCGTCTCTTTCTTCCTCGTCTACTTTTCTGCAGCGGCGCTCTACAGCGAGGGAATGGCGGCCCTGCGTAAAGCGCGCACTTCGATTCGATGTGACTCCGCATCATACGACCGATCTCTGATTTTTTTGCTGTATTCTTAGGTCGAGGTACTTTACGGCCCAGAGCGGTCGGGACTACAAATGGAAGATATCTCCCCAGCGAATGGAGGTGCGTACGTTCCCTCCCGTTCCTTCCACCGCTTCCTTCGTTTCCACACTTCCAAACGCCGCGACTTGGACCGTGCACGGATGATCCCGAGCCCTCGGCCTTCTCGCTTCGCCATCGCGCGATGCTGCACTCATTTCGGCTTCCTGCGTTCATTTCGGACAGTGTGTGTCTCGATCCAGCGTGTCTCTGCCAGCTGGCACGCTGCGAACACGATCGAGGACCTGATTGTCTTACGTAGCGCGGTGGCCGGTGTAAAAATACGGAGACGCGTGGCAAGTCGCTTCGCAGGCGTTACGCGCCACCGGGGGCGATCTCTCGGCGCCACATTTACGGCCAGGTCGACTTCCGCGGTGGCCGCACCCACCCGTTCCTCCCTCTTCTCTTCGTCCCTTCGTCCCTTCGCCCCTTCACCCCTATCCTTCTTTCTGCGCTTAATTTTTTTCGTTTTTCCCACTAACTCACGACCCTTCTCATTCAGCTGGCCGACGGGCGAACGACACTCGCGGTCTGGGAACTCAGTGGGCCCGCGGACGAGTTCGACGCGCGGCTGACGATCAGGCACGCAGGACTCGCAATCGTGACAGAGATCATGACGACTCTCACGATAAATCGAATGAGCGAGAGCCTCGGGTGGTCGTAGTTGCGGCTTCCTCCTTCCTCTCGCCCTCCGTTCAGCTACCTCGACTCCCGAAGCAAGACATGACATCGACCCCATCTGCACTCGCATTTGCCAATTGCTACGAAACTGCTACCTGCTACATCCTATCTTCGCATTCTGTATCACCACCATTATCATCATCTATCTTTGTGCAGGCCTGCGCATCTGCACTTTACTACTCCCCGTGTATTACGCTCATACCCGAATATATATGCACCGTCGTCTCGTATCTTGTCGTCATCGGATTTTAAATCCACAAGGTGTATATGCTCCAAATTAGCGTCGAGTGATTGCGAGTTAGAAACTAGTTCACTCCACAATATCTTGAATCCGTGAACGATAGAGCGCGGATATAGTTAGTTTCGGTCAATGGTGCGAGCTGATTTTTCTTTCTTTCTTTGATTCGTCAGAGAGGGCCTTTGGAATTCAGTAATCCCGGAGCTCCGTGAAAAAATTCATAAGCCAAACATCACAAAGGAATTCCTGGATTCCGTCGGTATTTAATGCCCGGCGGTCTGCCCCATGTAATTATCATTCTGGATTCGGGTTGCCAGCAGCAACATCCTCCATATGATACGAAGCTTATCGATCCATCCTCAGATCCTGATGAAAAAAAAAGGAGCACGCGATTGATGAGCCCCGGACCCATCCTCGCACCGGCGAAATAACGCTCCCACTGGCCCACTGGGGAATACGAAGCTGTAGAAAATTCAAGAAGGAGGTAAGAACGTTGACGGTTCGGGTAAGATACCGAAATGAGATGGAAGATGGGAAAGAAGCGAAGTAGCGTGGCGCGCGCATGGGGTTGGCAGGTTGGCAGCTTCCACGTGCGCCACGTGGCGGGGCGGGTTCTGATTGGGGCGGTCGGGCGGCCCGATCGGGATCAGGAACGCCACGCGGGAGTCAAAATTTGGTAATGTCAAAATGAAAAGGTCGGCGGCATTCGAAACGCGCCGGCGGGGCGGGAGAATTGCAGAATTTGCGTCGGGGTTCATTCATTGAGCCTTGCAGATAGAAAATATATAATTATGTGCCAAAAGGCGCCCGAGGGAAGCCGAACCCTGTTACCTTGGTCCGTCATTTCAAGTATTCGGATTTCGGAAGAACTAGAACTCGACCCACACGTTCCAATTATCTGTAAAAATAAAATACAGCGGATGTCGCTATCGTCGCTGTTCGGAACAACTCTTCAGGGTCTGAATATCAAGTTTCAGGGCAAGATCTAGGGTGTACTGGCCAGCTGATGTCGTGGTCAATAAAAGATACATGATCATCCGTAAATTGAATACCACAGCAATCACTGCTGCAGGTCCGGGAACAAATCATGCCGATGCGCTGGAATCCAAATTCCTTGCCAGCGGTGAGACCGAAAAACCTTTCTAGTCCCATCCCACCCGCAGGCAGTGTCGATGATGCTGCGAGTTTCCCCGTGTCAGTCGCGTTTACAATTGGGGACGTTCGCGTTCCCGAGTTGCCCTTTCATCGAGAAAACCCCGCAAATATCACCGTGCTCGTATCATAATCATGATGCCAATTTAAATCTCGCTCGATAAGAGCACGCCATCGACAGAATCAGTCAAGAAGGATCTGGCGGGATTTGAGTCAGCTTCTAGGACACTCACCCAGGAACAGAAAAACATCTTGGTGTGAGAAAAGCTAGCCGCACTTATACGTGAATATCGTCAGGCAGTGGCACTTGGATGCTGCAGGAAATTTGTCGGAATCAGCGCGTGCTCTCTCGGCGCTTTCAAAAATCCTGTCTCATGGAAGACGCGATGACGGTATTGAGGAAAGTTAAACAAAACCAGATCAATAATTAAAAATAAAACATAAGAGAATGACTCGAACCCGTTCGAACAGTGGTCTCTCTGCTGAGATGAAGTCAAGAGGACACTCCACCACCCAGTCAATAACGTGGGTGGAAGTATAACCGAAGAATCGAAGTTAATATTATGAATGAATCGCAAATGAAAAAGATAGGCCACCATGAGAAAGCGCCCAGGAGTTGGGTGGCGTTGGTTGCATCCTTCAGCGAAGGCGTCTGCGGAACATGAGAGATCGGCTTCCTTCTATTGTGAATCGGATCAGACTTCCCACCGTGTCCGTGAAAGAAGCTGACTCGTCATGCGCCATGGCTATTAAGACACGAAATAGAGGCGAAGATAATCATCTTGATGGTGCCATCATGGTGGAGAGAGAAAAAGATCCTGCAGGCCGCGGATCGAAGGGGCCCCAATGATGCCAAGCCAATGTGTACCATACGCGGCGAGTTTGCAGACAACGGGAATGTAACCTCCTGAGTATGTGTTGATAATAGGTGTCGGTAGAACTGAGGAACAGGAACCTTATGGGTGAATTTGACACTAGAGGAATATCGATTTCGGTGGTCCTGGACCCTCAGATTTTAGGAACTTAAAACAAGCGTGAATCAGGGCCCAGAGGAGATACATGTCAGCGGCGCCTAAAAGAGACTGAAGGAGATGACGAAGGACGTGCGTCCCAATGTCACGATGAATCTTGTGCTCTCGAGTTCCAGGTCAAGCACGGAACTGATTTGCTTTATTTATTCATTGCGGAGGACATACGCGGTCGGAGGTGAAACGAGGGAACACATTCAAGTTTCGAAACAAGTCACGGCGCACCATTCGACAAAATATGGCTCTCCCCATTTATCTCAATAACCTTCAAAACCTCGGTCGCTCGGACTTCGCGCACGAGACGCAGCAGACAGTAGCGTCAGAATGCGCTCCACGGGTGGTCAAGGAGACACGGCTGACGCCCGAGAACATCGCCACGAAGCTCCCAATGAAAGGCCGCGGGGTGGGGTCCACGGGTGGATGTGCGCCCTCAAAGTGGATGTGCTCCACAGGCTGAACGGAGCCGATCTTCCGTAGCACGCTCGTGTCGTCGTCGCCGCCCGCCCCCAGCGACTCGATCCAGAGGGATAGGCGTGGCGTGAGGCCACGCGCAGCGAGGGTGCGTGTGATGATGGACATTAAGGCGATGAGGGTCTTGAGACGGTCGTGCCTTGGTGCCCTCCAGAGCACGCAGATGGCGCGGATCGCGGGGACGCTGTCTGTGCGGGAGAGGATGTGTGCTACGACGGTCGCGGGCGCGCGGAGAGTGAGGAGATGTCTGAAGGCGCCGCGAGAGGCCTTACAGGGGCCAGGCCGCCAGGGGTGGGGGAGGTGGGTAAGCTCGATGGCCGTCAAGGCGGTGAGAGACGCAAGGAAAGCGAGCGCGAGGGTTTCGTCCAAGGAGTTCCAGTATTCGCCGGAAACATCCAGCTCCGTGATGGAGACGGTGGTGAGGTTGAGGGCGGCGGATGCGATGGCTGGGAGAACGGTCCTCCATATCTGCGATGGGACTAGGGCCATGCGTATGGCGAGAGATGTAATCGGAGAATGCTGCAGGGCCGCAAGAGTCCAATGAAGCCCTGGCGGCACGACGAGGGTAACCGAATCGATAACGAGAGAGGTTAGCTGGGAACGGCTGCAAAACGGAGGCATAGACAGCCAAGCCTCGTCCGTTCCTTGCTCTGGATTACGGCGGAACCCCAATCTGGGATCAGGTCGCACAAGCAGTTGCCCGATTACCCGAGGCAAGTACCGGAGAACACCGGATCCCTGCACTTCTTGGAGTTCGTATGTCTTCGTCAACTGGGTGCCACTTATGACAGTAAGTGAGGTGCAACCTGTTTCAATGATTCGATCCAACAGGGAACGAAATTGTGACGCCCACGCCTCCAATATTGCGTCGCCTCCGCGCGCTGAGTAGCCGCAGCCTTCGATGGAAGCCAGATGTAGCGATACCTTTTTGACATAGGAGAGTCTGGCGATGAACGCTTCATTTGCCGGAGCATCGGCAAAATGGCGCTCCAACTCGAGAAAAGAGTGATGTGACTCTGGTGGGGAAAGCTACATTCAATATGATCCATCGATGATAGTGATAAACAGATTTGGAGAGCGGACAGCACATCCGCTCGATCTGGATCCAAGATAACCTTCGCGCATTTTGCTTGCAGGTTGACGCCATTCCGCGAGAAGTAGATGGGAAGCGCGATGAGATTCAACCGCCGGGATAATAGTGCTAGATTGTAGAGACCTTTGGTTGGAAAGGTAGAATCTTCGAGGATTTTCAAAAGAATTTCGGAGGGAAGGTCGGTTATTCCGGCTTGAGCCATTGCGGTTCAAGGAGGAGTTAAGGAGGACAACCTGCGCCGACGATGTGCTCGGTTTATGTCAATTGAATAATCGCTCCTTGAAGTCGAACTCACCGGTGCGGTCAAGCTGTTGGTGGTGGTGGTTGGTGCGAGAGGCGTGACGAAGCGGTTCGGCGATCACCGTGCTTGAGCACGTGGTGCACCTGCCTCAGCACACTTGGCATAAGTAACTTTTGTCATCCTTCCTCGCATCCTCCGAGTCCCAAGTTATCGCTAGGATTTGGTCCAGTTCAATTCCCCACTTTCACCCTCTTCTTTAATCCGCAGCGAGGACTTCTGAGAGCATCCACGAGTCACCGTTATTTGAAAATCAAAAGTTGGTGGCTTCGGGCACGAAACTCTCTGCACCTTGGAATCTTGCACGCTAGATCGTGTGGCTGATGCAAATGCTGGGACGTATACTACATACTTCCTGAAATTCGGCTGCGGCAGAGTGTTGGAATGCGTGCTCCTGTTACTGAAGAGTGCCGCAGTGACTAAATCAATCGCCACTCAGTTCTTCCCTGAAAGTCACTACATACCACTACCCAAACCCCACTCATCAAGTTTCTCTCCGTGAAGACGACTTTCCCATCTTCTCAGGGCAAACCATGGACGCTCCTAATGGGTTCTTATGACTTCAAAGGATCGGCAAGGGCAAACACAACAATTCGGAGTCCTCGCCTTTGGTGCTATCGGATCCCTGAAAGTGTGTTCTCCCCAAGAACTGCATCCTTCGGATGCTGCCTCAGTTTTTTTATTGCTTGCCGGTGTGAATACATCAAGCCAAACGCGTTCGCCGTCGCTCACCATGAATTTCAGTGATCGAAAGACTGTCCCTAGCACTCAAAATGTATCTGCCATGTCTATTGCTTCATTACTTATGGCAGTTAACATGTACCTGCGCCTATTGAAAACCCAGGCGCGCACAAGGCCAAGTCTTGGTGCCGGGATACGGGGTTTTCCGCGTCACTCACCCTTATGGACCAAACTTTTAATATTTCGACTGGTGTGGTATAAAACGCAGTGATGTTGTGCCAAATGCTCAGTGTCACAGCGGGAGTCCTTCTATTGACCCTCCTCGACGTCAATGTAAGCTCGTGGTTCCCAGGCATGTCGAGTTTGCCCGCCACTCTCGCATCCGCCGTTGAGCTTCCGATTGGTCTTTCGTCAAAATATTCTCTCTGCGCACGCATGATGGTAGTTATATCCCAGGGGAAGACTAATACGGGGGCCAGGATTCACATCGGAGGTCGCTTCTGAATTCCAGGATCTCACGCCCAATACAACACCGGAGTTATTCCTTGACGCTGACACGGTCAAAGATTGGACGAGTGCGACTCAAATGCCCACGGTCACTTGTTCGAGATGAGTTCCCCGTGCGCTGTTCCACGTGAGTACTGGAATCGCATCTCCTCTGTATTCGTGTTGAGCTGTATCTCTTGCGCAGTCAATGCCACAAACACATACACAGTCGACAAGCCAAACTATGTTTCAATAATGATTGGTCTTGAGAAGATTACAGTAGATTACAGTACGTCCTCCGCATCCGAGCCTCGGTGATGACACAGCTCAGTTCCGGGCAGCGTTAATCTTCGGGGGGGCCGGCACGTACGACTTCAGGGACACAGGCTGTTGTGCTGTGTTGCTCCATCAGGAAAACACAAAGTCACCGTATAGACCCACATAGTCCCACATAGACGTCATAGTCGTCATAGCAGATCGACCACTCTCAGAGAAAGGTGGGGGTGGGTGTTTGGCCCCATAGCACACCATAGACCACCATAGCTGGCATGTCGTCTATCATAATGGCGAAAGCCATAGCACTCATAGTGCTTCATAGTCACTCATAATGACTCAGAGTCATAGTGGATGGCCACAATAAAACATGGAAAATAAATGCTGATTGCATAATTTGCATAATAATTACGATGACAGTGTACCGACAGTTACTTCTACCTATGGCACACTCCACACATCGACAGAAGTCTGCACGAGCGAGCACAGGGACGACCAAGCGGGGACATGAGCAATGGATTGGCCACGGCAGAGGAGCGTCACTTGTCATAGTGCTTGGAGCCGCGCGGAGAGGTAGATCGTGGTAAGGATTAGTGCTGCGCGGGATACGCGGGTAGCTGTGCACGCCAACGCCGGGTGACTGAAAAATAAAAGTGCGGGGGAACCGCGGCGACTTGGCGTTTGATAGCGGAGAGCGATCGCAGGGCCGGCTGCAGCAAAGGACATCGGGTCTTGAGTTTTGAAGTCTTGAGACATTGAGGGATGGCGGCCATCAATAGCGAACAATATCCGGCTGAGATCTTGGAGTCTTGCTCGAAGGTTTGAGGTGTACATCTTGAGGCGTCTTGAATGTTGACATCTTGATATTAGCAATTGAGGTTTTTGGCGTAGAAGCGCGCCGACATTGTTTGACGCGGTCACAAGCTGGCTTGACGTAATTGAGGACAAGGTAAGGTCATCACCGTAAGGTGGGATTAAACTCCAAGCGGTCCGAGAGTCCCCGCTTTGCGGTGGTGGAATGATGATCCGCGCGACCACATAGCTTGAGGCTACGGCCCTGGAGGGCGCCGTCATTGTGTACGTCTTGGGCCCGAGGATATGGCTGAACGAGGAAAGAGAAGCGACAATGTTGGCTGTGTGCGAGAACATCTAGCCCGCAGCAGACGCGGAGTCCACAAAAGTGCAGGAGGAAGTTGGGAGGAAGAGGGAGAAAAAGTCGTTCGATGTTATGGCTTGTTATGCCTTTGATCATAACGAACCATTTCTGGCAGCACGTGTGCGTTTCGGACGTGGCTCACCGTCGGCCGAGATCTAAGCTTGGCACGCCAACTTGCTTGTGCGACAGCACGGTTTTAATATCGGCTTCCGCACTGCCATCGTAAAGCACTGAGCAATTCCTGTCGACTGTTGCTCTTCCATGTTGCCTCCGAAGTATTTTCCTGTGCCGGCCCCGGGTTCGGACACAAAATCAAGGGTGCACCGGCATTCAAACCGGCGACCTAGGGTTGGTTAGTTAGTCCGGCCGTGAGGCCAGAAAAAAAAAATTGGGTGCCAATTTTTTTTGACCAAAGTAGGCTGATTAATGCTTTTTGTGAAGCTTTGAAGTTGTAACCTGAGCCCCGGCGTGTAAATGGAGACGTCGGCGCCAGCGCTTGTCTTGTTTGGCAAACCAGTTTGATTGTCGATCACTGACCAATTTTTTCTTATCTTCCATAACGTATTCGTCTCACCTGCGTCGGAATGTATACGTTGCTTCAAAAACTTGAATGCGTCCGGCCTGCTTAAATGCATTTGAAGATACCCCACGTCATAAACGTCCACGGCGGGGTTAGAATAAAATTTGAACCTTCTAGATGAATTAATACACCTATGTATCCCATCTATCTACGTTCTGGGGCTTTTAACGCGCCCCGACGCGTCTTTTGCACGGTTCTAACACACCGGCAACTAAAACACGTGACAGAATTCCCTAATGGGGACGCTTACGTAGTTAGTTAGTCCAAGGTCGCCTCTCGCAAAAAAAAAAATCGACCCTAGATCGTTTTTTGAATGCCGGTGCACCCTTGCACAAAATACTCATATTTTTGTGCCAAAATGACCCTCTTTTCCTGAACTCCGTGACCTGGTTTCACCGATTATGCGGCAAAAAACTCTGGAGTGCCAAAAAAATCTATGGGGCACGCTGCAAATCTGAGTTGTCAATGTGTCATTTTCCATATCGCATTGATGATGTGTTCATAGGCTCGCATCAGGGCTGCCTTGATATTTCCCGGCCGAGCCAGTAGCTTGTAGATGAGAATATTTCCAAGCCATATCTATAGACACTCATAGACCATGATAGTAGAAGCACTGATTTTCATAGCTCACCATAGCTCCCCATAGCCCGGTATAGCTGCAGGATATTCTCATAGACCAGCATAGCTCCCCATAGCCGGCCTTTCGTCTATGGGGCAATTTTGGATTTTCCTGATGGCCTCAACTTCCCTTCATTTTATCATGATAAGCATCTGGTTGCAAGACAGTTGGGCGATGCTTGGATCAACGATCGAAACTTTCATCAGTCTTTTGACATTTTGATTGTGCTGTTTCACGTGTTTTTTTTTTTCGCGTTTGTGTTGTCCCTCCAAAATATTCGATGCTGAACATGGTGCATATCCAATGAATTTGTCTGAAATTCCCTATGGTGGTCGGGATGGATGTGGAGGCCCTATGGGAGGTTCAACATCGCTGAAATTACCATCGGTTCTGGTGTTATCGGCCGAAGTTGTTCCGATGTTGTGAGAATTTAAAATTTGTTGGCATTGCCGTGTTTTGTGATTTGGCAGGTTGTTGGAGGTGTTGCATGTGGTTTTTGGTGGTGTACAACACCACAATGAAAATGTCAAAAGACTGATGCTTGTGAGTGCCAGCAGCCATTTTTCTTTCTCTCCCTCTCTATCCTGATTCCATGCAATGTAGTTGCTTTTCATACTTTAAATTTCTCATCAGTCTGGTCGTTGCTATCAGTACTTTATCAGTACGGCAGTGCGCACTGCGGCCACCGCACTACAATCCTCGAGCGCGCGATGACTCCCTTGACCCCCACGCCACAGATGCGTCCACGTCGTGTCTACATATACGAAGATGCGGACGGCTCCTCCCGCTTTTGTGTACCAGGGTATGTATTATTCATTGCAGATGTACCGCTCTACAGCATGTCCTGCGGCGGTGTTAAGCCCCCTACAGCTTTACTTTCCCTTATATATATGATGCTTCGCCCGGTAAGCCTTTAATCTCCATGACCGCTGCAAGTCCTGCGTGACTGTCAACTTCTAACACTCAGGCGAACAGAATGTCATCGACAAATTTTGAACAATGCTTGGCGACCATCATGGCCACCGACGCACTCTGGCGAACCGGGGGCACAGATCTAAATGGAAATCTCGTGGCTAACAAATCCCAGGTCGTCGGAATGACATACGCGATGTGCGTCACACAATGTGGAACCGCCCCGGAAGCCTTCAACTTTCCATCATTTTCCACCCAATTCAGCTCTTTCATGCTACCTTTCCTCGCACTTACCGCTCAATTACCGTTCGGGGCCACCAATCACATCGACAATTTCTCAACTATCATGCTGACCATTGGATCTCCCACTCTGGCAATATTCTCCCTCGTGATCACTGTTTGCAATTCTCGCTGGATAAAGTGGCGCTTTGAGCGTATCTCATATCCGAATAGCAACCACGCAGTGATCATTCTCGATAACTTGCAGGAGTCTCTCCTTCGAGTTAATAAAACCAGTTTGGATGGACGCCCCTTGCTCGCCTCGCAAATCGTCCTTCCGGAGAATGACCAGTGGTGGCAACGTGGAGCAGATGTTTTGGCATTTACCCAGACGTGGTCGATGACCAACATCGCCTCTGTCGGCTGGGCGGTCATCGCCTATATTTTCACTATCGCTTCGATGGACCCCAGCAACATGAATGTCATCGGCCCCGCCGTGGCGTGCGCCTGGATTTGGTTGCTCCCGGTTGTCGTTGGCTGGTTACAGACGTCGCCGAACTGTGACGAAGCGAAGATCAGGACTAAGATCGCAGCTCTGAATGAAATAAGGTATATCTGTCAACCCGGGGATGACCCCGCAGCACCACCGGTACCTGTTCGTGACAGTACGGCCGAATGTGCCATAGAAGTCTGGCCTCTACGTCGGCAGCCTGTGGCTCCGCAAGGTGAGGATACATTTGGGTCTAGCTATTGCCCAGTTGAGCTGACGAAACCACAGATTCCGACACATGCGACGAATGCCGATCCCCGCCCTTTTATAATTTTGCACGGGTGTTTTCATGGGGTCGTTCGGTTGAAGAGATAGCGCTCTCATTTGAAGCGGCGTCCATCAGAGCAAGCAACCGCTTAACGGTTGATGGATCTCAGTGGACACATTCAGTCCCTGGCGCAGTCTCTGTACTTGACCCTGGCACAGTCTCTGTACGTGACCCGAACAGAAGTGGAAAAGCCGAAGACGTCGCGAAATATATTGAACCCCAAGGCCACCCTCAACCACAGTGCTGGACACCTGGGGTGTGGCGGAGAGTCGCGTATTCGTCCGTTGTCGCCTGCGCCGTGCAATGGTCTTGTACAGGGTCCGCAGTCCTTGCAGCGTGGATGACTCCCACGGTTGGTTTAGGGTGAGCCATCTGAATGTTCCTTTTTATACTGCTTAAACTGCCCTGTAGATGTCATAGCGCTTCATTTCTTCTGTATGGAGCTTTGTCCACCATTTCCTTTATCATAATTATGGCGGGCGTGGTTACTCAGCAGCGTCATCATGTTACCAACCCTCTCAGCCATTCACTTTCCCCTTCAGCCCATAGACGGTATGCGCGCCTATCCATTTTGTGCCGCAGAGTCGGAAAGGTACGTTCGCTGTCGAGTTTCATCACGGGCGCATACTTATCATCCCCGCAGACGATGGCATGGGTGAATGCATGCTTGTTCATTACACTCGACTTGTTAAGGTTCTCCAATATCTTCGGTAATTGCTTTTGTGGCAGCTCAGTTTTTGGGCTTGGGGTCAACCGTGCATACAACATAGTAACATATGACTCTTCCATGCACTTCGAAAACTGGTGGATTGCCGCTATAGCTTTGGCAAGTGTGGCAGCATTTTTGCTCTGGATCACTGTGTTTGTTCTCAAGACAGATAAAAAACCCGTCAAAAGTTGACGCGGAGGTGTGGAATATCTATTATCAGTTTGAATTTTCATAACTGTACTTCTGGGTATAGCACCAATTCATGTAACCAACCTTTCTTTTGGCGTTGATGTAGGTTCGAGATGAACTTGAAAGACGATAGAACGACGGTCGTTTCCTCGGCCCAGCGTGGCATGAGCATGACTTGAAGCATCCATCTACTAAACACTATGCAATATGTGATATACCGCCGTATGAAATGGCGTTTTGCTTTTTTTTCTGTGAAACCCAGTGAACCCCCTATCGCGAGATCGGCCAGCGTCTGTCGCTGCACATAGGCACAAACATTATTTCTTCCACATCAACACTGATCACCTACGCATGGCACCAGCCGTTGCCAGAATTAAGGCTCGATACTGATATACGTAGTAGTGGTGGCAAGGTTCGGTTCAACAATCGAACCTGAACCAAACCTAAACCAATCGGGATGTTCCACTTTTCCAAACAGAACGCTGGGTTTAGTTTCAGCGTTCGGGAATCAAGGCCCGGGTTCGAACACGAAACCTGAAATCCTAGAAATTGAGTGATTTTCTATTGATTTCTGGGGTTTTGACCGACTTTGCTGTCCCATCTTAGTATTAGCCCACGAACTAAACACCGAAATAACGGTTGTTCTGGTAGTATGGCTTCTGATTCTCCCTCCCAGAAGTACCATCCGGCATATTTTGGGACCGCCATCTCCTTTGTGGATTTTTTGATGGGCTTTTATGTTCAAGTTCATTCCAAGCTTATCACACTAAAAGTGTAATTTCTTGAGGACACATTCTTCAGTTGCTACTCCAGCCACGGCATGGCGACTATGAATTCGTGTAGCAAAAATTGTATGGTTCCGTATATCGACTCAATGGGTGTTTCGGGGCTAGCTCGCTCAAGCTCAATTGCGGCTCCTGATAAGCTCACAGCAGGATCACCTTATCATTTCTTCGGACATGAACTGACTCTAGAAAACGTTGTGCATCTGCTGTTCGATGACAACTGTGTTATGGCTGCGACTGGTGCGATGTCCTCCCTGATATTTGACGCAAAAATATATAATCCAGCCCTAATCCTCTTCAAGGGAGACCCGCAAACGTTTCCGCACTGTAGTGTCTCTGACGGTGCGCCTGGTCGTCCGAAAATCTCCTAGCATCCTAATTTTCCTCCATTGTATTCAGATGACCGAACGGTTGGAAAGAGTTTCGCTCTCACCCAGCGATATCTGCCCCGTCCTCAGTGATGCTATTCCCAGCTAAGGGACATTGATGGTTTTTGGGGTAACCTCTTCTGAGCTCTATCTACGCTACCATTGGCTATACCACGCAAAGTTTGGATGAGGAGTCTGTGGCTGACAATGCCCAAATTCTGTCTGTCACTATGATGTTCTTGAATCTTGCTTGATGGATGAGCTATAGGGCTCTTTCATCTACCAATCAGCGGTCCAAATCTTGGCGGACGCCGTTGCTCCCCAAGTGGGTGTGGAAGGCCGCGAGCCGTCTTCCAACGACTACCTGTAATGCTGTCCGCGGTCCACATAGTCTCTTTTGACAGACACTGTATTATCAATTCTAACTCGTGCCTCGTTTAGTCCACAGACTAGTATTTCGCGAATCAGGTAGTGCCTCGGACCGTTTGGCAATACGAAATTGTCTTGACCAGGAATAAGGCAGTTGATCAAGATATAAGGTTACTCCAACAAGAAAAGAAAAGCCTTTAGTGAGCAGAAACTTACGTATATTTGGTTGCAATATCTACGCCGCAGCTCATCGTCTTCTAAACTGAACTATTTCTTGAACATTTCCCGGAATTTCGAGTGATTCGCCGGCCCGTCTGATACCCGGATGCCGGTGGTCCCTCTTTTGACAAGTTACACAAATGTTACACGTCACTTGTCAAGGAATCGCTTGTTCCTCAATGAGACCGCTGCGGTAATACATCCTCCTCCTCCTCCCACTACAATCTTCAGTCTCGGGAGCTGCTGTCCTCAATAACTTTGGTGAGGCTTGCAGCCATATAATCCCTCGCTGACGATGGATCACAGGGAGTGCTTGACCTACCTGCAGGACATCATCATCTCTCTTCCAGATAAGGAGGATCTCTGGGTGCTCGTGCAAGTTTCTTGGACCCTTCGACAACTGGCCCAGACTTTATTGTTCTCCCGGTACAATATTTTAAGTATTTTTGGGTTCAGTAGCGCTCCCGGGGGAAGCGTGTTTCCTCGTTCCGATGATTCACCATATCCACCCCATTCTGAAACGCAGCATCGTGCCGGGACCATCGTCTCCTGACGGTATGACTTCTGTGTTGGCTCAGGTTCCCTCGATCCCGGATATCACGATACCCGGCGCATTGCATGGCAATGGAGATTTCAACGTCGCGAGGTTGTTAGCGACTTCATCCCGGGGCGGGAGAGATCCCGTCGTAATCGCAGGACAGGGCGCAGTACACGTATCGCGACATCGACACTTTGCCCCGAGTCTCGTACTACTGCGGCCGTCCTTCCCGAAGTCCTGCCCTGTCCTGCGTCGGATGTTTCCTCTGTTACGCCTTCTTTCTGTTTCTCATTATCAGCATTCTCGTCTTCCTAATTCAGAATTTCATTCTCTCGTTCATCTGAGTGTACTATCGCATAGTGGGACAGGCTTTTGGATGGCGATTCCCGCATTTCAGCGGATTTGGGTAGTATCACCCGCCGTGCTAACTCCTTGCGCATCCAAATCACCAAATCATATCAACCCCCGGTGCCCCCCAGTTCACGCTGGCCACATTTCCACCAATCAACTACAATTTCGTCAATCGCCTTCCGGACCTCTGCCCCGCGCAGTCCGCAGCCCTCTTCGCTTCCCTCGATCTCGAGGACCACCTCAACGTTCTCGTTATTGCGCCGGACGCCGTTCTCTGTCTTCATGTCTTGTTGAACTTCATACACCGGCATCAATTACTCGGCGTCCTCATCCTCGAGCGCGGCGCAATCGACTCCGCATCGCTCGCAGAGGAGCCCTTTTCGGACGTTTATGGAGGGATAACTACTTTCTCTTGTCCAGCCGGGTACATCCCGTACTTCCTCCCAACGCAGCGCTCCGGAGCTGTTCATCACTTTAGTGAATTGTCTAGAGCTCGAGCATGCGCTTAGCATCATCGCTTTGGGCCCTGACTCTAGAGTGAAGACGCTATGGTTGCACTTCACGCGCCAGAGATTCATACACCAGATCCCACCTTGGCGCGCGGATTCCGATCCGGAGGCGAACCCGCCCTTGCGCAGTGTCCGGCACATCGCCATTCGTTTGCATTCCGAATACGGGAAAGCCGATGCCTGAGGACTCCCGCGCTAGCTGGCGCGTTGGTCAGCTTGAGGCTCCCCGCGGCGTCAGTACCACTTTCAACGGGCCGCCCTTGTGAAGGCCATATTGGAAGGACGTGTGTCGGGCGAGTGGAAGGACGTCTACTTAAATGCTTGTTGTGACTCTATTGTGTTTGTGTTTCATATTTTTATCAATCCCGTCCTGATGTTGCGCAGTCCATTATTGCTTCGATTTTATGCCAAGTTTGATTTCATGAATCTGTCTACATGAGCACCTTTTATATATTGATATACCCCGAACCTCTGTATGTAATGCTCTCGTCATGATCAATGGCTACACAACTCCTCTCACTCCGAGTCATCAACGCAGAAGCAAGAAAGGAGCGAAGCTGAGGACAAGAAAGCATCGACAGCCCATTCGGGGTTTGAAGATGCGCAGTACGTAGCTGATCCTCTAACGAACCCGGGTTTTTAGGGCTAAACGTAGCCCAAAAGAATTCAGTACCCAAGACAGGCCAGAGCGAAGAGGATGCAGTGAAAAATAACAAAACCAAATTTTGCACACAATACAGCAGTACAATCCGACATAATTTATCTGACCGCCTAAAAGGAGAGTCGGGAGTACATTTTGACGGCCCCTCGGCCGTTAAAATGTAGTGAGTGCCGGTGAATGAAGCCATGGTGAAGGAGCACCAGAATATGCCACGAAATCCGCCAAAATAATAATTCCGAGAAAAGAGCAGCGAGCATTAGACCGTCCCATCCAGCGAGAGAGATTGACATTGGATTTTGGTAGTAACAGGCACAGATATCTGAACGTGGTTCAAATAAATAAATATTGCCAGTAACACCAGTGAGAGCCATAGCGAGATAGGAGTACAGACAGAAACCAACATGGTCAGATAACCACAGGACAGAGAGAGCTGTGCCCTAGATGATGGTTTTGAGAGGATTTTGGGCAAGGATTGGCTTGCTAGTACTGTGGGAAAGGAGGGAAACAAACCATCAGCCATCACAGCTACGTACCAGGGCAGAAAACAGGAAACATGGACGACCGCGGTGCATGAAGAAGTGTGATATAGCTCGGAAATATATCCCAATGAGGAAACTTGAAAATCACTGCCTGCGATGAGCCTGAATTTGTGCGGAAGAGAAAGATTCAGTATTCTGACGTTGATTAACGGGGAGAAGGCCCGGCGTTGAAGTAATAGTTTCGAGTTGACCCCAAGTAGCGGTGTATCCCCAGCTGCAGCGGTAAAAGGGGTCTAGAAATTAAACCAAACATCGAATAATTTGAGTATCAGGGAAGTGGGCGGTGGTTTACCATTCACACCGAGCAAAAGCACAGGTTTCGTAGGATTTCGTTAAAGAACGGTTAATCCGTGCTGCGGAATTTCCATACTGGTCATCCACGGCTATCTCTCTCCGAAGTTCTGAGCGTTAAAGGCTCTCAGTAGCAGTTGTTGGCCAGTCAGCAGATAGACCTTAATAAGGTAGGAGGAATCACCAAGCAATACTTTCAACATGTCGAAAACACTTTGTGCAGTACTGTAAATTATCACTAGATCCACAAGATTCGCGCAATGTAACCCTTCCCCATGCGCCTAAATTGACGGCCCGTCCTGCAAATTAGTCTCTGCCGCACCTCGCACCTCAACGACGGGCACTCCGGCGCTGCTTCCTCCCACAGTCGCAACCGCGTACCTGGGTGGCCGATCGAGCCCGTCGTATGTAGGTAGCATGTCTTTATCACTCAGCACGAGCTCCATGTCACTATTTGCGCGTCGTCCACCGTCGTCGATGTCCGGGCCGCGGGTGGGCCGTACGGGCGGGCGCGCGTTTCGAGAATGGACTGCGAGTGGATACGGGAGCTGAACGGCAGGGATCCTCGGGTACGTGACGTAGGTGCAGATGTATGCTGGGTTCTGCGGGTGAAGGCCGCGTGAACGATGCACCTCTATGGCCATAAAGCGAATCCGGAATAATGGGTATCTCGTATTGGAATGATGGACGCGACCCGCACAGCCTGTGGATCAGGATGTGAGTATTTTTTTAAATAATCATGCGGGATGGGAATTGGACAGACTTTCGTAGAAAGAGACAGACAATTAGGACGATGACCTAATTGCATCAGTTCAAATTTAGTCTGCCATGAGTGGGATAGCTGTCTATATTCACGATTACGACAAAGAGCCATTCAATCACTGACTGCAGTCCGGTAAGACCATCGCGAGAAGAATAAATTATGTGGACAGCTCACTGACCTTCGCAAGATCTGCTTTCGCGCTAGTCGGCGGTTGAAGCGAGTCTGTGGTGGGAAACACCAGCGATGCAAATAATGTGGTGTGCGGGGGAGAATTTGAGCGCGGAGCGAACATGCTAGTCGGAGAAAACGCAGCCGAAAGAATTGAGCAGGTCTGGAGATTAGACGTAGCGCCGCTTTACCTCGCTGGTACGATGGTGGAATGGTACGATGTCGAAGCGATCTATGCCCTTAACGCCGTTATTGTGACAACGCGCCGCCACCTTACCACCTCCACGAGTCCAGACAGACGCTTATCGGCGCTCGAGGCTACAATGCATTTCAGGCAAAATCTCCGCCAGCGTCCAGAGTCGAGTGTCTAATTATAACCGCAGTCGGGCAGTATGAACAGCACTTCGCACATCGGAAACAGTCCACCAACTCCGGCCTCGGCTTGACATAATGACGATCAGAATGTTACAATTCAAGACACCGGGTTGCCTTGGGAAATCGTGAGTTCAAAATTAAATTTATGTTGAACGGGTGTTAAAATCACTCACACAGCCCAAGTGCCGAGCCGAACGTGACTGTCAAGTGATAACAATAATATTATTCAGCCCCTGTCTTTCTTGATCATGATGCGGTCTATCTTGACCGAGTCTTCGTTCCTACCCGCATCTCCTGCTAACCGCCCCCCAGTAGCTCCCCCATACGAGCAGGCTTTCCCGTATTCGTTGGTGAGTCACCAATTCACTTCCTTCGTTGTCATTCTGATCACGATTATTGCCTTGCCTACGCCTGCTAGCGTGTATACGTCATATTGTCTCTCTGCCCCTCTGCCTCAAGGATACGACCACTGCATTCGGAAGAATAAAGTGCGGACACCATGAAAGAGACATCTTCTGACCCGGTCTCACTGCGGCGCTCTGACTCGACCGATACATCCCGCACCTTAGTCCCGAGTGTTAGCGGACATCGAAAATCTGAATCGTCCGAATCTCAGAGCAAACCGTCCAATTCCTCCCCGCCGTCGGAGGATTCTCACTCTACACATACATGTTCCATCCTTCAGAGTATGTTTCCACATTTTATGCATGCACAATTTCGGGGACTAATCGTTGCACAGTACCGACACGCTCAGAGATCAATCGAGTCACTGGGGCCGATATGATGAAGCCGGTGAATGAGATTGACACCATTCCATGCGCTGGAGTACGTATCTCCCATGGACCATTGGCAGGCCGAATGGCCTGGCGTCTGGTAGTTCAACTTGACAGTTCGAACACGCAATCTAGATCGAAGCTCCCCTCTGCCGCGCGCGCGTCGGTTGTCACAAATTTCATCCTCGACACGTGGAGCGAGGAGTCCTACGTGCCGCCTGACGCGCTAGTCGCTCTGGGTTATCGTGGTCGCATGAGCCGTCCGTCGTTACAACCTCTACCTCTGCAGTGATCGTGCTCACTTTACCCATTTATTCAGCCGGGTCGGAAGTCATTCTCCTGATCCAAAGGGTGAAGACAAAATGTCTCGTCGCAAGCCCAGAAGAAGCCGGGCGCCTCGGCCTATCATTTCTTACCGCTGGCTCGCTGAAATATTATTTTGACGCTTCTCTGATCGCGCCCGTGCTTTACGGTGAGTTCCTGTGATGATCGTTTATCGAAAGCAAACTAAATCTGTGGACAGACGGGAGTAGCGAGTGTCCTTCACATGTACCACAAACCATCCGTCCTGAAGATCTGTCCGGTTCCTCCTGGCTGGTCGTGATAAGCTCTACGCTCTGGTTCATGATTACGTTCCGGTGGTTCTGGAGGGATACTGTTCCGGGCTCGGACTAAAAACCATTTTCATCTATGTTGGAATTTCTCCCGTATGCATTGGACATTGACTGGACTTTTGTATCAAACTAAAGCACGCCACAATCGTTTATCGCTTCAATTCATAACTTACTTATTCAGTTACCAGCGTCGAGATTTTACTGTTTCTACATTGAGTGCCGGCCCAAATCCAACCATTGAGGTGTACATATAAGATACAACGTTAGGTGTGGAGCGGATTGTCAACTATTTGATTGTGTCCCTACGTGGGACGCGATGTAAATGGATGCGGTGTATGAGAGATATCGGCAGATACCGCTCGCCGCAGTTTTATTTCACAAACTTTCTCATTCCCTCATCGTCCCATCCCTACTCCACACCTGCGAAATGATCCGCGGTTCCTCGCCCCCAGCTGCGTGCCACTCACGTCGCCAGGTTTTCCAGTTATAAACAGATGCCCAATCGTTCCCAGTATGCGTCCACACATCCCGAACGCGAACCCACCTCGAATGTGAGCGAAACCTGATCTCCCGCAGGGAGGGGCGCAGCGCCTCGAGGGCGAGGATCGCACGGTGCTCCTCCGCGCGCCCCAGCTCGTGGCGCATGTAGAGGTATTCCCGGAAGGAGAGGACCTCGAGGCGCGGCGGGAGGACTATGCGGTTTTTGTGGATGAGGGCCATCATGCGCTGCGTGGTGGGTTTTTTCAGCTAACGGCGATACAGTACTTCATACGAAAGGAGAAGGACGTACGTGCAAAGCATGTGCGGGCCGCGGGACCGGGAGGTCGTCAAACGCAGGGGGATAGGCTTCGGGCGAGACTGTGAGTGTGGCGGTATGAGGGGGGGGGGGGGTATATTATACTCGCACGGTATGAGTAAGTTGTATGTAGAGGGGATGCTGCATACGTACTGTACATGTAGCCGGGAACGGGAAGGACGGGCGGAGGGGTCGGTGGCGGGCTAGGAGAAGGGCTGAGCTGTATTTCACGTCGCTGGCGCCGGCGCCCCACGCCATCGCTTAGCACGGTGATCTCCTCCTCGTCTGCCAGGGACCCATCCCAGAGCTCCACCATGCGGTCGTCGATTTCAGTGTAGCCTGGACCCTCGGGTGCGTCCTCATCGTCGTCGTCGTCGTCATCGTTATCAGCGGCGACTGGCGACACCGCCCTGCGCGGGGCCTCTCGCAGTGTTGTGGTAAACTCGTGCAGCTCGGGGAAGAGCGTGCTGAGCGCAGCGAACACTTTTGGCATGTGTGCAGGAAGCAATGGTTTGTCATTGGAGAGGCTCTGCAGTGCGACAGAGGTGATCGATATGTCCTGGAGGAAGGCCAGAGTCTCTGTCTGCGTGTCTACCTCCGCCTCCCCTTCGGCGGGCTCTGTTCTCGGGCTCTGTATCACGATGTGGGTGACTGGGCGGTTACGCATGAAGAGGGCTGCGAATGCGGGCGGGCCGCGGAAATGTTTGAGTACAGGGATGGCGGTGTCGGTTAATGTTGGGAGCATCACAGTGCCCGAGAGAGATGTTATGGTGATGTACTCGAGCGCGGGGCAACAGTCCAGGAAGCGTACAAAGGTTTCCGCGAGTTGATCTGTCAGCGAGATCCAGAGCCGGACGAGCAGAGGCAGTGGATGCGCCGCCAGAGCAGAGAAAACGCACACGGGGTCGTTTGAGCTGCTCTGGAAGGAGACGTTTAGAGTCAGGCTCTGCAGCATCTCGGGGTCGGCAATTTGGATCTGGGCTTCGGAGTTGGAATGTATTCCCGAAAACGAAAAGTTTCGCAGGGGCAGCAGGGCGCCCACACGGCCAGTGATCTCGCAACGCGCCAGCGCCAGGTCTCGCAGCATCAAGAGAGACGACAATATCACACGGAATTCCGGGTCAATTGCGATGCTGCAAAGATCAAGCCGTGTGAGTCGCTGGTAAGAGCTAAGCGTCGCGGTGAATGTCGCTTCTAAGCGCCGCCAGGTATCCCGGAGGACGTCAATGTGGGTGATCAGTGGGAATATCTCAGGCAAATCTTCCATCGATGAACTTCCTCGCCAGTGCCACGTGCGGACTGACATGACATGGGTGCTAGCTGCCATTTTTGTGAGCTTGTGCACCTTCTGATGCAGGTCCTGAGTCGTCGACATCCAGCCATCTGGCTCCACGAAAGGTGCATTGACCCGTTGTGTCTGGAAAAGGAGGGGCTGGCACAAAGTCTGGAAGTATGGGCACACCAGACAGAGTTTTTTGAGACGTTCACCGTCACAGAAATTCCAGCAGTTCAACCAGATCTCTGTGGCCACTTTGTCGACGTAGCTTGGGCGCGACATGATGGGAGGAGAAGACAAGGAAATGATGTATGGGATGCAGCGTGATGCGAGCATCGGATCAGTGTTTGCCGCGGTGCAATCCCTAGTTTGTCGTTATCCCCGGGACTGGTCACTGCAGAACGAGACAGAACTCATGATAACTGAACGACGGATGTGCACCGTGTGTAATGCACGCCAGAAAATATTACTATCGGTTGACAGTCCGTATAAGTTCTCTGATCACTTATTCGCTCACCTGGAGCATAGGTATCCTTATATTTTCAGCTGCGTTCGTAGTTTGCATCTCTTTAGAATTCCAGAATTAATTTAGTGCGAGTTCTTCGCTTCGCCGCCGTTGCTCTGAATCCCGTCTTGTCCCGTTAGAGACCCTAGATGTGAGACCCAATTCTGGTGTGATCCCTCTTTCAGGTTGAGATAAATATAGATTTACGACGCGAGCGTTTGAGGAGGCCCCGAAACCGTGCTTGTCGCACCATCGGAATGATATGCAAGGCATGAAATGAATGGAGGAGGCCCTAGTGGAAGTGATATCATATCGAAGCATCCGATATAGCCTCTTCAGACGTTGTATTCGGTGGTGACTCGGCCCCTGCGTACGAACTAGCAGTGGATGTTCCCCACCATCGAGAGATATAATTCTCGGTTGAATATGGATAATGAGGGATTGGCAATCTGCTACTGGAATAATATTGAGAGACTCCGCTGGAAGTTTCGATAGCCCTCACGTCTCGCCTCACGTTCGGATGCGATCAGGCTCCATGCTGCCTAGAGCCCTTTCAAGGATGTGATAGTGCGTTTGAACTGATGTGCAATGCGAGCAACTTTCCGAGCTCCGTCTCCGCCGCATCTAGATAGGTATAAAAGAGCCGGAAATCCATTCGACCTCCAATTATTCGTCACCATGGGCGGCAAATGGATACTGGTCAAGCCACTCTTCGCGCACCAGTGCCAAGATGCGCAATTATATGAAACATTTATGATCCACGTTGATACTACGAGTGTCCCACACCAGAAGACAGAGACGCGAAAGAAGATGAATGGAATAACCTTGGGTAATTGGTCAGCCAAGTATCAGAAGAGTGAATAGTTGAGACATTAACATGTTCACGGACATAAGAGGCTACTCCGAATTTTCTCGGTGGTCCCCCCCGCGGCGTGCCAAAGGCGCATGTACCTCTTCATCCCCAACGAAAATCCGGACGAGTTCGGAAATAGGCGCCAAGCTATCCTCCTCGATTTCTAGAGACTCGTCGAGCTCGAGGCGCTCAATCGGCACCCCATGAATGTGTCGGACGCTAAGCAGCACTCGCAGAGCAACAAGTATTGATGGGATCTCGTCGCGGCCTTCGCTCGCTACGAGGGAGATATACCGCACCGGTGGGTAGGCCCCAGTAGATTTCTCGGTCAACTCGGCCAGGGCGTTAAAGAACCTCGTGGCCGAGATGTTCATGCCGAGGTAAACCTTCTCGAGCGCGGGGAGACGGTCCAGGACAGCCTTCCACGACATGAGAGTGAGGTGAGTCGCACTGCGGCAGTCCAAGTGCGTTATACTGGCGCAGGACAGCGTTTTTAAAATCTTGGCCATGATTTGGCGAAGCAGGTTGTCAGTTTCTGGATACGTCTGTATGTGGAACAATGATTTGGCGTCGTCGAGGATGTTTCCTTCAGAGACAGCGGTGTACGTGCGGACTGTCAAGTTCGGTCGCACCTCCGGGCTGACGGCTGTGGATTGGAGCTGAAGGAGGTGGACGGCCGGTGCGGACGGAGCGCGAAGGTGCTGGCGAATCGGGACGAGCAAATCAACAAGCTCGGATCCGCGCCTTATGTTCCATGCCATTACCGAAAGCTGAGCGCTCGGAGGGAACACGATATGGCGGAGAAATTGGTTGCAGGATTCAGGCCCGTCCTGCAGGTAAATCGATTCCAAGAGGGGCAGCGATACGGTCGGGCATGCCGTCGGTGATGGGATGATGACATTCTGCAGCTGGAGATATGTCAAAGCAGGCGACGCCTCTAGCATCGAGAGGAGTTCGAGGATGGTTGTTGGCGAGTGAGTGTTCCGCACCGAAGTGAGGGAGATTGAAGTAAATCCGCAGATGAGGTTCCAGTTGAGGGTGAGGTAGGACATCTCTAATGCTGTGAGACGCGGCGCCCGACCATCAAATAATGCGTCGGGGAGCGCAATTGGAAGAAGCTCGCTCGGCACGTCACCCCAACCAGATATGGGGTGTAGTTTAATTGACCGAAGAAGCGGCAAACCGTATTTTGGAACAAGTTCCAGGAATTCATGGACAGGGAGTGCAGCACCAGTAAGATCGAGATCTTGGAGGCGTTCCGAATGCTGAAGCAAGAGTGATGGAGGTATCATCACGTCTGCAGAGGGAATTTTGATACTGAGTGGAGTGAGACCTGAACGTTTTAGCAACACAGCTAAACGTCCAATCTCGTTTGAAGACGAGATTTCGATATTCCCCCACAGTTGTTGTTCCCTGACCGCAATGTCGTACCAGCGACGACACACATACATGACTTTTGTCCATCCGAAATTGAAATTCGGCCCAGACTTGAAGGCATAAGTTCCAAAAATTTTGGAAATAATCTCGGTGGGGAGATTCAGAATCGGACACAAAGAATTGGCTTCTGCTTTCAAAAGCGCGATCTGCTCAGAATGCCACACGATTGCTCGATGTATTTCGTCCAGCCGCGAATTGGATAAACTGTAAGATGTCTTATCAATGCACTATGGTTTGAAACCTTTAAGTGAGACCTACCCTCCAGAGTTCTCAAGGATAGCGGTCGACATGATGAGCGTCAGGTCCAAGGCGCGATATGTGGCTATGCTACGGATCACTGAGCGAACCAAGCCGAGAAATAAACATTCCACAACAGCGGTTTCACAGAAGCGAGGAATTATATTCTACCAGAACCCAATTCACTTTGTTTATTTCCATAATGATCGAAGATGAGCAGTTTTAACCTAAAGACAAAGCTTTGGTAGGTGGGAGCTAGTAGGGGACTCGAATTTCTCCCTGTGTTGAGCTGCGGCACTTGAATTTATAGACTTCCGTACAGCATAAGAGCAAGGCTCATGCATATGCGTGAAACCGATCCGAAAACCATTTATCTGCATAGAATGTACACGAGAGCGATCTGACAACCATTTCCACAACAGAACTTTGACGATCCCTCCACTAGTTGTTTCTCAGAAGCTCTTCAGAATGTTGGCATCAATTAGCACAAGAGACTAAATCAAGAAAATAAGGACGGACATTTTTTAGCAATTGCCCGAGTCGCAGGCGAAGCATCCGAAGGCCAACTCTCCGCAAGAGTTCTGGTAAACACCAATTTCAGCATCACACCTCGCTAACAACCGATACTTACGTCGGGACAGTCATCAGGGAGGCCGCGGTTCTGCGAGCGATCGAACAGTCAACACCAACGTGAAGAAAAGTCAAAATTTGGACTCACTCCGCAACGCGCCTCGGCAGCTGCAACCAGTGCAAGTGCAGCGGCGATGGTGTAGATGACCCGGCGGGAGAAGAACATGATGATGAGAGTGGCTGGATGTTTTGTGAAGAGGTTTGGTAAAATATGGGTCCATCTTGAGGGTTTTTATACCCTTGAGAGACGTATGTAGTTGGGACATGGCAACATGAATTCCCAGGGAACCGAATAAAGCCGAATACAATTCTCGAGAATACTGATGCCCCTTGATGTAGACTGTTGTTCGACCGTTGCCGTTGGTGATTACTGTTCCCATCGGGGTCCTCTTAACTCATACAACTGGCCCGTTGTACCTTAGCGATAAGCTGCGCGAAAGGGGAAACTATGGTGAGCAGGAGGTTCGTTGAATTTGAGAATGCGTTCAACACATATATACTGAATCCCAGAGCGTTTTGAGGGGAATGTGTATCGACATGCACGTTCTGCGAAATGAATGCGACTTTGCCGAAGTGTTTGAAAACCGATCGCGTAAGAGGGAGATGGATCAAAAGAATACAAAAGGTTGGCCGGGAATCGGCATTCAAGCCGCATGCGGTACCTGTACGTGTTGCGGAGAAAGTACCCCAGATTTGTATCCACTTGGATGTCGAGCGCTGATTGA
This sequence comes from Mycena capillaripes, assembly GCA_029204075.1. Classification (NCBI taxonomy): domain Eukaryota; kingdom Fungi; phylum Basidiomycota; class Agaricomycetes; order Agaricales; family Mycenaceae; genus Mycena; species Mycena capillaripes. Next base: position 1,574,482 of record JARHKZ010000027.1, read on the forward strand.
TGGCCAGTGAACGTTGGCGCGTAGATCCTGTGGAGTTGAAGGCACTCAAAGTAGGGTTCCCCCAACCAGCTGACCCCTGCTCAAACACCAACAAAAAATGGCCCCAACATCGATACGAACGTGTGTGAGCGTCGTGGAAGGCATCGATGACCCCAGCAAATGGTATTATTTTCCGGCTTGCGCAGCTTAAAATGCCTTCTGCCAAGGACTGCCGCACTGGGAAGACCTGATCGGCCCACCAGCCAAATGGAATATTTGAACTTGACCAAGATTAACTGAAGTTTCGGTCCAGGGCTCCATCCCAACCGATGTCGTTACTTGGCCGGAAGTCCCATCTCCAACCAACGATCCGGGTCTTGTATGCCGTAAATAAATGAATGGTATGGCCACTGAGGATGATTGGATAGATTTCTTTGGGACATGAGCGGTCGGCCTGGTTCTGGTTGTGCCAGCGGCACTTCCGTGAATTGTTCGTTGCATATTGAAAAAACCGTTTTGAAATGTTCCTAAATTTGTCCTGAAGTTCAACATCCCCGTTCATGACGTTCTGTCATGAACACATGGTAAATCGTGAGGAAATTCCGGGCACAACATCATGAATTTTGCGATCTCAGGTCATGAAAGACATGTTGAAATTCATGACACTTTCTTCTCACAGTGGCTACATAAATGGTGTGGCCATTCCAAATGATTGAATACATTTCGTTGATGGGCGCGCACGTGGCGGGAGTGACCTGGTTCTGCCAGCGGCACTTCCGTAAATCCTTCGCCGCGGGCGGTCAAGATGTGGTTACTCGGGAATGCATCCGTCTCTTGAAACTTACTACATCCCGCATCGGATGCAAATTTGAATTCAGTGGAAGTTTGCAAACAGAGTTGAAGACACTATAGTGACTTCCGTCTTCTTCCTGCTAATAGAAAGGTGTTTGTTTGGCGTGTAGGGAATAGTGCGGGAGTAAACTCGAAAACATATCTAGCTCGTGAACCTCATGCACGGAACGCAACAAGATTTCGGAGGAAAAGGTACGCTCCATTAATTTACCCTGTAGGCGAACAGCGGGTAGGCATATACTTGTAATGTAGATATACCGAGATCTAATAAAGGAATGACTGACTTCGACTCAAGGCTCACCGTCCCCTGGATCAATACAATTTTTAAACTGCATGATGCACACGATCATACTCCTCCCGCCAGTCAGCAAATCCAGTCAATGGGATCTCGCCGCACAGATCCTTCGTGATAAGATGCAGTTCGTCAAGCGACTGAGAAGAGCATGTAGTGGGGTTGCTGAGATGACGTCCCAAAGCGAAACATAATGAGTACTCACCCTGAGGAGCTGGTATACCGCGACGATGCTGGACGCGTAGTACATGTAGTTGGGCGACTTGATGCTCTCCACATCGAGAGGAGCGAGTGCCTTTTCACCCACTTCGAGTGACTCAGTGGGGACGCGTGCAGAGGCGTGACTGTCGTGGTAAAAGAGGCGGTCAAGCAGGTTCGTAGGGATGACTTGGTGCATGGGTTCACCCGTGCGCAGCGACTGCGAGATCAGGGAGAAGACCGCCATGACGTCCGCGATCTGGAGCTTCCGTCAGTCGTTTATCCATGGGGTGAGATGTGTGTGAGATACGCACGAAATGGGGATTGAGAACCTTGGAGTGCTGGAGGTACGGCGGCTGCCACCCTTGCTCAAGATGACCTAACGAAGTCCCGAGCTGGAGGAAAATTTCCATTGAATTTAAGGGGTATAAATGAATGCGCGCAACAAACGCACCTGTGCGAGAATCACGATCATCTCCACCTGCACGTCCACAAGCCTCGTGTATTCCGCGGCGGGCCACTTCCCACGAATGCTCCCCTCCCACTTTGCGAGCTCCGTCAGCGCGCGGATCGTGTGCATCTCCTCTCCAAGCGCGAGGAGTTGCGCGCGGAAGGCGGCCGTCCACCCGCCTGGCGCGGTGAGCTCGAGCTCAGGTGCGCCGGCGGTGCGGGTGCCAATCCAGGCGGAGATGAGGAACCCGTACGCGTTCGCGAGTGATGCTATCGAGGTGGCGTTGCGCGTGCGCACGGCTTTGCGGCCTGATTTGGGCGGGAACATCATGACGATGAAGGATGCGGCAGAGCCGGTCGTGACAAGTGCCCAACGCCTCCATGCGACCGACCACCCGATACCTGCGAGTGGATCAATCATCGTCCATTCTGATAACCGTTGCGAAGGTTCAAACCTGGAGTTGCGAACTGCACGATGTGACCGTCGATCCAAGAATACCCGGTCTGCAAAAAATCAACATCAATCAAACTGTACCAGTTGCATAGCAAACAAAAAAGAAAGAGAAACCCACCACCAGCGCGAATGTGGCCTGTGGGCGGGAAGTCAATAAGAAGCATTCAACAACGTGGGTGTCTTAACATACACAACACATGACGTTCCCCGCCAGGTACGGCTCCGGCGCGAACACACGCAGGAATATAAGTGGGAGAACAATGACGCCGAACGCAGCCGCGGCGCCATACGGGTTGCCGTTGCCGTTGCCGTTTCCTGGGGGCGTTTAGTTAGTTGAACCAAGTATGCAGTTGGAAGTGCACTCACCTGCATACCATGCTATCAACCCGAGGCCGAGCCCAAGGAGGGTACCGCCCAGACGGGTCACGTAGCTATGGGAAGAGATTAACATTGAAGATTCTTTCTTTCAAGACGATCGCGCACTTGAAAATCTGGTCCGCGGCATAGATGTTCAACGTCGTCTGCGCCATGATGAGCGCCCTGCAGCACGCGATCAGGTAACCAGCCCATCACACGCGCATTGAACACCAAGAGAATCAATCGCACGTACCAGATGCCCTTCTCAACATAATAAAAGTCTAGACAGACAGCTTGTCAGCGGTCCAACGAAGAAAGAAAATAAAATGAACGTACGAGCACTACTGCGGAATACAGCGGGTAGCCACAGTGCGACCGAAATAAACACGTATTTGAACGTGAACTGTTCTTCAAGTCAGCCAGTCCTATTTCAAGAAATGTGCGAAAAATGAACTGACGATAGCCTCCGCCGTGCTCGTCCAAAGATACCCATTGTGCAGGAGATTCATCAGTTTCTGCACCGGATTCGTTGGTGGCCGACTGTCTGGATCCTTGCCTAGGAAAAAAAAGAAAAACAATTAAATTAAATTCAGTCCTGCAAACGGAAAACAAAAGAAAAGGATAACGCACGATAATCCCCCTCCTTCCCATGCACAATCTCCACCACTGGCGGGCTAATATCCTCTCCAAAGGCAGCCGCCCCATCCCCGCGATCCCCGCGCGCCGTAACGAGCTTCCACACAGAACGCAGCCCCGTCGGCGCCCACAGCCGTGCCCCCTTCGGGCGCTTGTCGTCGATCCCCTGCACCGCGCCGAGCAAGCCCTGCACCGCCTCGGCGATGGCGAGCATGTTTGAGACGAACATGTACGACACGAACAGCGAGCGCAGCGGGAGCAGGTCTGTATTCACGTTCGCACCACGTTCGGCACCGGCGGCGCCGGCGGCTTCCAGCAGCGGCAGGAACGGCGCGAGCAGCTCCATGCGGCGCTCGTTGTTGTGGTCTGCGACGGCCGCGGCGAGGCGCGCAGATGCCTCATCTAGCGCCGCACGGCACGCCGCTGCGCCCGCAGGATCGCGCCTCCACCGCGTGTGATTCACATGCGCGATGTGCGCCCGGACGGCAGCGAGCGCGCCGAGCGAGGCGGCGCGCAGCTCGCGCGTCGACGCGTCGAGGAGTGGGAGGACGTCGTCGGGGCGCACGCCGTGCGCCGCCTCGAGCGCGGCGTGCCGGGTGTGGATCGAGCGCAGGAGGGCGGTTTCGTGCCAGCGGCCGTCGGCGCGGGGTGCTGTGGTGGTTGCGAGGGAGGATGTGGAGGCGTCGCCTGAAGCGGGGGCACAGAGGCGCGTGGTGCTTGCGAGGCGGTCGAAGTTGAGGAGGGTGCTGACGCGCGTGATGAGTGTGATTGAGGGCTCTTGGAGGTCGCGGAGGTCGTCGCCGTTCCAGCGCCCCCACGAGAATTCGAGGGAGAGCATGCCGGCGGTGGCGGCCACTGTTGTTAGGTGTTAGTTTAGACTCAAGGTTAATTGATAGTTGGTATGAGAGGGACACACGCTGCTGCTGAGTGCCGATCACCCTTGCGCGCAGGGCCTTGAACTGCGTGATGAGCGGTGATTCAGGAGCGAGGTCTTCCGCGTTCGCCGTGAGCACGATGTCCTGCATCTCTATCATCTTCTCCATACGCGCAAGTTGCTCGACGAGCGTGTCCATCAGCGCGTGGACCATGGTTTCGGGGAAGACGAGGATGGTGGTGACGATCGCGATGGCCATGTAGGACGCGATGGAGATCGCGGTGGAGTTCAGGAGAGTGTAGCGTTTGGTGGGGAAGAGCGGACCCACGGTCTGTGACTAGTTAGATATCTGACGGAGCAAAGCGAGCAGAGTAAGGATGTACGCAGAAAATGTCGACTGTGACAGGACTGAGTACGGCGCATGGTATTTTAATAGAAATTCAATTTACCAGCAATCGTCCCAAAGATACTCATGAACAGCAACTTTGGCGCATACGCGCGGATGAGGCCAAATATGAAGGAGCCGATGATCATGAAGCCACCGTACACGGCGCTCGCACTGCGGCCCGTCAGCTCTTGCCTCATGTTTAGCGTACAGACGCACCGTATGTCGAGAAACAGCCCCGCAAATATGGCAGTGCTCTGGGCAAGTGCGGGATTGGCTTGGAAGACTGGATTTGCTTTGATGCTGAGACATTGTTAACAGAAGTGTTGGGTAGGTGGGATGCAGTATGCACCTGGCCTGAATCTGCCCGACCACTGCTTGAATGTGCCCCTGGTCTCGCACGGCGCTCGCAGCACGCATTGCCCCGATCCCGATCCCCCACCCGCCAAGCAGACCGATCATCAGCGTCGACAGCAGCTGAATTGTTTTTTTTAAAATCAGCTGTGTCGTAGTATGTGCAGATCCACCACGTACAAATATCGTGAGCTGGACAGGCAGATACGGCGGGAGGAAGAGACTTGTTAGGAGAGTGAAGAAGCCACTAAAAGCAAAGAATCAGAGCCAACAATTTGACAACAAAACTGTACGGACGCGGTGCCGACTGTGCGCAGCGAGGCATCCGGAAGGAGGATAACAAAGGCGGCAAAGCTCGCGATCCAACACCTTAAAAGGATTTTCCACGCCTTGGGTGTTTTCAGCGGCCCAGACACCCACAATGGAACAAAGGATCGTGATGGTGAGGTTTGGACGGGTTGGGGATTGGAGCCTGAGCCGAGCGTCGATGCACCATCAGGCGACGTCTTGGCCTCGAGTTCGGCCATGGTGGTGGTGGTGAAGGTACAAAATGAAAGTCACTAAGACGGCCTCGCGCGGTCTGCCTGCCAGCGTCCATCAAAACGCTGTGACGGGTCGGTGTTTAGGGTTCATTTGATGGCGCTTGATTGATCGCTGTCAGCAAAGCCGCACATACCCGGGTGACCGGCTCAACTTGAACCGATGCCGGTAAGTTGTGAATGTCCACGGCAAAGCGGATATTAACTGGCCTCGGGGATCGGTCACGGACCAGGAATTTCCGTAGTACGACTGGCGTATTTTTCACCGCGTAAGCGTAGTACCGGTTGATCTCCGTAACGCTTGGATAGAATTCCGAGTTTGAACGTGATCCCAAATTGCCTATGTGCTCTCTAAGATGTTTTAGACACCACAGACAGATCATAGACGCCGTACCATCGTCTATGCCGTCTATGAATGTCCGTCATCAATACTGTATACTTACATCCGTGATCATTTGGACCGGCAGTATACAAACGGAAATCTTTATTAAAAAAGTACTCACCTCATTCTAACATTTTTATCTTCCGTGGATGAGACCAAATCTTCTGCTCTGAGGCTGCTTCACACAAGGAACGGCGTCGCGGCAAATACTGATCCGATGATCGCATCGCGCTGCACAGATCATTTCCTTCTCTCTTCCTGCCGTCATGTCGCCCCCAAGCTACGTCGACAAAGCGGCCACATAGGTCGGGTTGAACTGTTAGACTTTCTATGACGGTGAACGTTTCAAAAAACCTCTGGTGTGCTGATACTTCCAGACTTTGTGCCAGCCTCTCCTTTTCCAGACACAACGGGTCGATGCACCTTTCGTGGACTAGATGACGATCGCCCAGACGCTGCATGATAGTTCGCAAGCTAACCGGAATTGCAGCTAGCATCCATGTCATCTCGGTCCGTGCGTGGCGATCGGAAGGAAGTGTACAGATGGAAGATTTGCCTCCGTTATTCCCACTGATCATCCATATCGACGTCCTCCGAGATACCTGGCGGCCTTGGAAGCAACTTTTACCGCGACTCTCAGCGCGTATCGTCAGCTCACCGCGCTTGATCTCTCCAACTTCGTGATTGACTCGGAATTTCGTATGATATTGTCGTCTTTCCTGCTCCTGCAAGACCTGGCGCTGGCGCGTTGCGAGATCACCTTTGCTGCCCTTGCGGAAATTTTCGTTTTCGGGAACACATTTCCCCTCCGAAGCCCAGATCCAAATTGCCGATCACGAGATGCTGCAGAGCCTAACTCTGTATGGCTCCCACGGCGACAGCTTCACAGACGACGCGCACGTGCTTTTACCCTCGCAGCGCATTCACTCCGTCGACTCCTCCACCTCTGAATCTCACTGACAGATCAACTCGCAGAAAAATTTGTACGCTTCCTAGACTGTTGTCCCGCGCTCGAGTATATCACCATCATCCCACTCTCGAGCGCTATAACACTCCCACAACACCTTCCCGATACCACCATCCCCATACTTGAATCTTTTATGGGCCCGGCGACGTTCGCAGCTGTCTTCGTGCGTAACCGCCTGTCAGCAAGATCGTGATGCAGGGCCTGAGCCCGTGGCCTACCACGGCGGATCCGGGCGCGGAGATTCTGGCATTCGTCCAAGACATCACGGGCGCCTCCGTCGTGCTGCGGAGCCTGTCCATCGACAGTTCATCGTCATGATATTCCCACCCAAATCAGGCCGCAAAGCTGTGCGCACGCGCAACGCCGCCTCGATAGCGTCCCTTCCCAACTCGTACGGGTTCCTCAGCTCCGCCTGGATCGGGAACCGCACCGCCGGTGCACCTGAGCTCGAGCTCACCGCGCCAGACGGGTGGACGGCCGCCATCCGCGTGCAACTGCTCGCGCTTGGAGAGGAGATGCACACAATCCGCGCGCTGACGGAGCTCGCAAAGTGGGAGGGGAGCATCCGCGGGAAGTGGCCCGCCGCGGAATACACGAGGCTTGTGGACGTGCAGGTGGAGATGATCGTGATTCTCGTACAGGTGCGTTTGTGGCGCGTTCCTTTATACCCTTACTTTTTGAGGACTTTTATCCCGAATCCGACAACTGTCGCTGCAGGTCCACATATTCACACGCCCAGGCCCATCTTAGTCCTTCTGCCGTTCAAATTGTCTCCATTGTGTGCGGGGCTGCCCCTGTCGTACTTCAAGTGGAAAGCGCCGCGGAGCCGGAAACATCGTGTTCTTTGCAGGCAACCAAGATGCAAGCCACCTCTGCAGCCTAAGCCCAATTCAAGCACTACGGCGTGCGTCCGCCGTGGTATTTTCGTTGGTGATTCTGCACGTTTACACCGCGAGGCGCTGCCGCTGCCGCTGGTTATATTCTTGCCCTCGCACACGTAGGGCAACTTGCCGCACCGCTCCCACTGGTGGGATGCTACGGTCGCTGCTACCGTTCGACACCCTTGTGCTAGCTGTCCCGTGGGCCGTGGGCCACTGCGGGGTGTAGGCGCAGGTGTGTGCACAAGTGTAGGTATGAATTTTGGTGAGCAATACCGCTCACAGCCGCAGGCCAGTCCCCTAAAGCCGTAGGAGTCCACCCTGAGTGTGGGCGAGATGTCTGCACGGAGATATTTGCCATCGCTGCCGCCGAATATCTGCCGTGCGCGTATTCGCACCGATGCGTAGGTCGCGCGTGCAGCGGTACGAAGTATGCCAATGTCGAACACTCCACGTTTTTGGTGTACGTTCGGCAAGGAAGTATTTGCATAGCGGGACCTGCGCGCTCCCATATACCGTTCACTCTCTGCAGCAGTGAGGGCCGCGCCGTGTGCACAGCGTCCCGCGGAAAGCAATGTGCTTTTTGAGACGTCCCATTACAACTTTTGGCTCACAGGTATTGTCCCTGAAGCGCGGAGATCGGGAGTGCGTGTGAAAGCAGAAATCCAACTACCAACACCACACACCTCCAATCCAAGGCGCATGAGTTCGGGGCTCCACACAAAGTATAGGTGTGCTGCAATCCAGCAGAACGACGTCGAAGCAGTCCAGTGTGGCATGTCCACCAATAAAATGTGTGTTTTATGAAATAGTTGCAGCTGCGCGACCAGCGCGCCGCCGAGCGTGATGATCACAACCAAAATATCCTTCCAACAATTCTCCTTCCTTCCTCGCCATCCTATTAATCTCTTCACCACAACCTCCAATCAAAACCAAAACCTAAACCAAAATAAAAGGACGGTCACTGGCATTGCCAGCAACAACCAGGACGATCCTGCGCTGGGTCTTTCCTTGTTCAGGGGACGCTCCATAAGTCGCGCAGGGTGCTGGGGTCGGGTATTAAATACGCGCCGACACGTCCAAACGAAACCGAAACTAAAGCCAAACAAAGAGCAAGGGAAAGGTGGGGTATATTCTTCTTTTTTTTTAACTACTACATTTCGAGCTCCTTTTATACCTGAACTATTTGTACTTTCCAAATAAATACCTACAAGTCCAAATTGTGCAACTGTAGCTCTGTGCACAGCCAAAAACCAGTGTGTTACCTCGGGAATTGGACTGCCTCCCAACATCCATGGGATTCAAACTATTCCACCAATAATATTCCTTGTTTTCCAGCTGTTACCGTAGCACTGGTTGCCTTGAGACACATGGCTGTGTCGCCGTTTCCATTGGCATGCACAGCAACGCGTCCTCCATCGCGTTTCGGACGTGTTTTGGTACAGACAATGTGGGACGATGTGAACACGTGACCGTTACTCATTGTTCAGTTGAACCATTTCAAAATCCTGTGCGCAGTGCCCCAAGGCTGTGCGTACAGTGGCGAGATTTCGGGGGTTTAGATGTGTTTTCCAGTGCCAAATATTCCCCCGCTCATCATCCCCTATATTATATTCAATGAATTCATCGTCCAGTTTTTTTTTTCAAATTTTTCTATTGAGGTTTTTTGCTCATCGTTGTGGACAGCGTCGAAGGGCTTTGATCGTTGTGTTCCAGAAGGGGTTAATAGGATCACGACGACGACGGCGGCGAGCTCATCGCGTGTGATGGGGTTCCCACTGTCTTATGCCAGAATCGGGCGGTTCTAAAGCGATACATCGCGAGGTCTCTAATGAGAACCTCCGATTCATCGTGTTATTCCTCTACCTCGAGGACACGATGCATCGCCCCGCCAGCATCTGATGCTCTGACGGATAAAAGTGTGGGAACGGCTAGTACATGGCAGTGCCAGTGTCAAGGACGAAATCTTGTATCATTTAGAAAGATGGTCTGTATTGTACAGAACATCTATGAAGAGCCTAAATCATAACTAAAAGAGCGACCGAGTCCACAACACCTTCCATAGCACCGTCGGTGCAAGAAGGGCTCTCTCTGCAGCCATAATATTGCGAACACGCCACAATACCGAAGCAACTTCTTCATACTGAAATTTGAATTAAATAAGAAAAGACGTTGTTGCGTATTCAAGTCAAAACGTGCCTCCGTAGCTGCGGATATCAATTTGAGCTCGAACCAGCGGATAAAACTTCCATTGGCTTTGGTTTCACCGGCCATTGGCTCGCAGCTGGGCGCTCCGTAGTCTGCTCATCATTGGAGGAATAATTTGACCTAGGAGTACGGAATACGTACCATGCAGCCTCGTAGCGTCCCTATAGACAGAAATACTCAATATGTGAGGCATGGCGACTGATGATTTTGTCCCACCACAAGCCTTTAGTGCGGGCAACGTTCTTCTTGAAGTAGCGAGCCGAGAAGTCTCGAGGAAGGTGCCGAACGGAAGAGCCCAGAGAGTGGAGAAGAGCATTCAGCGTGATGGCGTTCAACATGACCTTTGCGAAGCCTTGTCTGGTATCGAAATTCAGACGGCGAGATTTTTTTCTTCTCAAAGCATTTACCCATAAATAGGATTCAACTGAATATCTGCATCGCCGACCGCGATGAAGTTGGAGGGCAGGACCCCTGCGGGAAGAGAATGATACTTCACGTACGATTGGTCGCCTGATTACAGTTCAGGGTGAGCTTCAAAGACAATCAAAGCTCGGGAACTGCGCACGTATTTTGAAAATATCGATGGAAGGGTTACTACACTGTTCACAGAGGACTTCGACGGTCCGGAAAAACCATGATGGGATGGATCTGTGTCCACGAATCTTCGAAATGAATGGGACGACTTCCGACACGCTTCGCGGTAGATTATCCTCGCTAGATGTTAGCAAAACTTGCACTGTTGAAATATTAATGGGAAGCCTCAATCAAGAGAGCCGGCATACTTGTATTATTATCAGTCCTCAGAAGAGCAGCTATGGAGGAGCCGTAAGTGAAATGACCCACGTAGCCATATGGAATTATTGCATTGATCGCTGATTCGGGGATGGGGAGATTGGACTCGAGCTCCGGAGCCACATAAAAACAGATCGTTGCGTAGCGTATATTCGGTCTGTAAGCGCAGCGTAGGGTTTCTGGGACATAAAATCCGGCAGTTTCGAGCCATTTCATTCCTGCTTGGGTCGTTCCCGTGCAGTCTATAGAATATAAAATATAAATAGTCTTTGAGTAATACAGACTGTAGGAGAAAGACGCACCCACGACGAGCTCACTATCACTCACAGCAACTTGCGTCCCATCGAGCTTGCGCACAAGGACAGAGCTGATAGATGTGTTATTCTCCGACGCCTCGACACCCCGCACGATACCCGGCACAACCGTCATATTTGACGTCGTTGGATGCTGAATGAGCAGCTCATACAGAGCCTTCTGCGCAGTGGATCGCCTCATCGCCGGGGCATCTGGCTGACTGCTATCTGGGTGGTCCCAATATGGACATGGAACTGCGATTCCAGAATAGTGATACCGGAAGTCAGCGTATAATGATCTGAACATATTCAGTCATTAACTGAAGAGTCGGCTCGATGCGCTCTCACCGTCCACCCGCCGCCTTCACTTTGTTGTCGAAATTGGGCCATAAGCATCTTGCGCCATGGATGAACAGGGCGAGGAATCCTGGACGTAATGCGTGGTTTGTAGGGAGAACATTGGTTTGGTGCCTCACCATGAGCAGCGTTGTACTGCATGATTCGAGTCTTGGGTTTCTCAATATCATGTAGTTCAGGGTCAACGAGGATGACGCGCTCGAAATGATCACTAAGGACTCGAGCGATAACGGTTCCTGCGACACTATTTTGCCTGTTTATGAAAGGGGGTATCAACGAGGTGTCTAACATACCTTCCTCCACACACAACTGCGGTGCCAGACAGTTTCTGCTTTCTTGGCTGACCCAATGAGTCCAACTCTTCAATCCATTCGGGTGAAGAAGTGCAAACTCTCTGCCAGATGATGCCTGAAATGAGCAATACGCACGCCGTGAGGGCAAGGTAGATGGAAGAGTAAGACATGCTCATGGCAGCAGGACGCTACTTGAGGGACTCCATCCTTTACTTATACCACATGTTGCGGGGAGTTTAGTTCGGCTCCGATTGAACCGGATTCGATCGCTTGCTAAAATGTTAAGCATCGGATTTTGGATTATTTGGTCCACCGTCTCTTATGTCCGTTACATTCATCTATACTCAGAATGCTACCATCACAGGAGGTATTAACCGCCGCTCAAATCCATAAGCTACAGCTGCTTATGTTCCGTTTACGCCGCGGCCCGCGGTCAAGGCGCTCCGTGAGTGGTGTTTATGACTCCAATTGCTTTTATCCATGACGGCGCATTTCTTGCTTGATACATTACCGCGGATCCAAATGCCAAGGGTCTTATTTCCGCATGTGCACACACTACCTTCCATCAGCTGTTCAAATATTACGGATTCTCCGACACTCACAGAACACATAATACTTCGATATTGGCTTCAACATATGTAGATGTCTGCTCAGCTCAAAGGATCTTTCATTAAACATCAGTCTAACTCAGTTCGAGGTCTCCACACAAAGAATACATCATACTTCGATATTGCTTCGATATCGGTGTCAACTAAACTTTGCTCCTCGAGATATCAATTTAACTTAGTTTAACTTACAACCTCAACTCACCTCACCACTTCCAGGAAGTTGAGCGTGAAAGTAACTTGAAAATAGGAACTGCTTGTTCAATAAGCTTACCTAAGGGGAAGGAGATGACCTAAGGTGGAAATTGTGCGCAAATTATGCGAGTGTTACGCGTCGGGCAGCACGATGAAACGAAATTAGCACATCTTAAGTTCTGCGCGATGGAACCGCTTTGCATCCAATTAAATCTGCAATTTACATGTACAAATATTACTTGATGTAAATCATTTGCTAAATCTTTTGGTCACTCCTGGACAAGGGAATAGCTGCATGAGACAGCAGTAAAACACAAATCTACACTGTCCCAAAAAAATTGTGCCAACTTCCATAGAGTTCCACTTGGAAACAATGGCATTTTTTGGACTTCGTTGGATGACGGCAATGCAGGCCGGTGGAGATCACACCAAACTCATAACTAATCTTTGGGCATCTTGGAAACCATCACCCGCCAGCGGCCATCAAGGTACACCGGTGCCAGTGGTGGCAGCCAGCAAGCTTTACACCGGCGGGTATATTACTCGTTTTCTCCGAGTTTATCTTCGCTTAACCCACAAATAACCCTCGGAATATCAACACCAAAAACCTGGTATGGGCATTCAATTTTAAACGCGACATCGATGCAAGGGGCAACCCGGTTCCAGTGGACAGCTTCCCCCACAAGCAGATCATCATAACTCTCGGAAGTATTTTGATGCAGATGTTAATTCTGATCACCTTGTGCAGGGCCTTGGGTCGGCGCCATATCGCTTCAAATGTCGGATTACCCCCTGCACAGCGGAAAAGACGAAAATAATCGAGTGCGAGTTCCTTGAAGCCGCGGATACGTTTTCGAAGTTCGAGGTTGAGCTTAGTTTGGAAGATAAGGAATTTTTGATCAAATCGCGGGCATAGACCCGTGACTGATCTGGTTCAATACAACAAACTGGAAACGGGCATATCGCAGCACGTCAATATCGCAACTCCCAGTTCAAAATTTCGGCAGAGCCAGAATAATCCAGCTCAATGCGCAACTTCGCAAATACGTTCTGAGCAATATTTGGTTGCATCCGAATGTTTGAACTCCGATAATGTCGGAAACCGTGAATGGAAGAGCACGATCGGCCGGAAAGCGGCCTGACAGCAGAACTTTCGGTCCTTGCATCCTACCGAAAAGAGCTAATTCTGCAAACCACCTTAGCTTCGGAATTTAACTGTTTGGAGTCTAAGCGGCCACGATGCAGTAGTAGATGAGCTGGATCACCGACTGTCGACTTGAAATGAAATACTACGATCCCTTTTCTTTGGTAATCCTGAGACCAGAGACCGGATCTGCCGATCGTTCACTCAGGAAAAAGTGTTAGGGCCCGAATCTATGCAAGGTACGAGCATGTCGTTGTAGTGTCTATCTATTTCCTAAGCAAGAAGGCAGTAAAGAGAGCTACGACAGCGAGTGCTAGCAAAATCGACATCGTAGTTGGATGCAGAAGGGAGTATGAGTAGAACTTCGGGGGAACCTGGTTGAATCAAGCTGGGAACCAGACAGAAAAACAGGACAGATAACTAATTATTGACCAGTAAAAGATCCAAAAGACATTGAGAACCTATTTACAATGCCTTGTGAATGTTTGCTGGTTCAATATACAAAATACATTCAAAATAAAATTTCCATGACTTGGATATCTTTTGTGTGATGTTGGCTATGGGGAATATATTTTGAACACATTTTGCATGCTGTAGCCTCGAGAATATGGAGCACATTGTAAATTGGTTCTCAATGTTTTTCGCATGTTTGGCTGGTAAATAATTGGTTATCCTCCCTGTGATAGAAATCGAGGCAAGATCCATTTTGAGGCGTCCAGTGTCCGGTTCTGCCTTTCTCCGTTTAAGAGAACGGTACATAAGCTGTGTCTCCATGATGTGCCATCTCCACTCCGCTCTCTCTCGTGTTATCGTTCCTATTTCTCCATTTGCCCGGTCATGGGGCACTTCGGGTTTCTCCTTTCTGCCACGACTGGTCTATTCAAACGAGGGGAAAGGTGGAAATTGAGAAGACGGCCTAACATTCACAAAAAAGAAAAGCGGCAATCTAAATGTATGGGCTAAGAAAACAGGGGACCAACTTGCCAGACGGGTGCTGTCAGAGCGAGACCCTGTCCACGAGAGAATGGAGGTCCTTCATCCCACTCCATCTCCTCCTAATTTCCGAGTCATCTGGACGGCTGTTCCACCCACTCCAGAAAATGTCATGTTTCGGGGCGCCAAAAACGTAGCGGAAAAGTTTTAGTTTCAGGAGTAACATCAGTGCGCCTGAAATTGCTCCTGAAACTAATAAATCCAGCGGTGGAAACAACCAGGTAATTATCAACTTCACAGAAGAGGATGCGAGGCCGCGGAGCGGCCGAGCAGCCGCTTGTATACAATATGCTCACATCTGAATATTTGAGCTCCGATAATGTTGGAAATGAATGGAAGAGCACGATCCGCCGGAAAGCGGCCTGACAGCAGCACCTTCAGTCATTGTATCCTACTGAAAGAGTTAACTCTGCAAACCCCATCAGGTTCGGAATTTAAATGTAAATGTTTGTAGTCTAAGCGGCTACGATGCAATGGTAAATGAGTTGGATCACGAACTGTCGATTTGAAATGAACAAGGGGCTAGTCGGCCGCTTCGCGGCCTCCCATCCCCTTTTGCAAAATTATTACTTAGTTTCTCTCAAATGTCCATGGAGTTGAATTGATCTTCAACGGTCTTTACTGCGCACTTGGTTGAGCTGAGCTGAGTTGAGTTTATGGGTAACTTTGCTCAGCTATTCACCGAGAAAGCTACCCCATTTAAGGCCGAAGTGATCGGTTTTATAAAGCAATGAGCACACACCATAAATGTGTACGGAAATTATCGGACAGCTTGAGAGTTTAACCGAAAGATAGCCACCCAATCGGAGGAATTAGCGCCTGCTCGTGGTGTGTAGTTCCGGTATCGTGCGAGCACCCACGCTCTCGGGCCATAAAGCCCATAAAAGGAGCGTAAAGGGCTTCGGATAGCCGTCCGTAATTAAAGAGAGAGAAGAACAGAGAATACTACGGTAACTTTTGTCTTTTTTTGGTAATTCTGAGACCAGAGACCGGATTTGCCATTCGATCATCCCGTGGACACCAGCCTGAAACAGTACGGCAACATCGTTCAATCAGGAAAAAGTGTTACGGCTCGGATCCTGATTTCCGGATCGCTTTCGGCCCACTGAAGCGGCTGAAGGTGATCGTGATACTAACATGTTTTCAGGTGCCGAAATATCATTACGCGTTAACCGCAATTGGACTTGAGAGCTATGTACGTATAATATACCTGGAATTGTTCTACTCGCTAGACCCCGGAACTCGACTACATTCCCAAAGGAGTTTGCCCTAAAGGTCCGCAATCTCATTCAAAGCGCTATCAAGGGGAATTGAGTGGGCGATGCCGGCGTTTAGGGGATTATTTCGTCTGTCCATTCGGTATAGATCGAGTGCTATGCCCGACCAAGAACAGGTAGCGATATTCGAGAGCAATGGCCCAAGTACAAAAAGAATCAAGATACACGGTAGAACTCACCCAAACGATTCAGCATGACTGGCGCCAGGACTGAACCGCTTCTCTACAGCGAGGCAAACAATTTGCTCGCCACTCTACTCTCAGGCAACAATCCGTGTTATGGCCTTGGGAATATGTCTCCCAGCATTTATGATACCGCCTGGGTATCCATGATATCTAAGAACAACGACTGGCTCTTTCCTTCCGCGTTTCAGTATCTCCTTGATCACCAAAACCCCTATTCTGGTGGATGGGAGTCGCCGTCCTCCAACACCGACTCAATTTTAAACACCCTCAGCGCCCTGCTGTCGATGAAACTTCATTCAAATAATGACTCGGCATTATCTGACCGTCTCCACAAAGCCAAGCAGTGCCTAGCTGCACAGCTGAACAGTTGGGATATTTCTACTGCGGAGCGCGTAGGATTTGAAATCACTGTACCTACCATGTTGTCCCTGCTTAACGAGCAGGGCATCGACTTTTCCTTTCCCGAGCTTTCCCACCTCATGAAACTCAACGCTGCGAAGCTGTCCAAACTTAGCTCGCAGATGATATACCAGGATCGCACGACTATCTTGTACTCTCTCGAAGGTCTCATCGGGCGTCTCGAGTTCGATAAACTTGCGCACCACAAGCGCAATGGAAGTTTCATGGCCTCACCGAGCTCGACGGCGGCATATCTAATGCACGCGTCTCGTTGGGACGACGAGTGCGAGGCTTACTTGCGGGAGGTTCTTTCTCGGTGCGAACTTAATGGGAAGGGCTCGGTTCCTTGTGCTTGGCCGACCACATTCTTTGAGTTGTCGTGGGTCAGCAACTACTCTATACCCCTCACCCTTTGTTGCTGAACAGATCATCTAGATTGTGTGCAATCTTCGCGACGGCGGTTTCGATTTCACGGGTCTAGATCGCGTACATCTTTTAGAGATCTCTGTTATCCTCGAGAAAGGAATAGAAGCTGGTAACGGTACCGTTGGTTTCGGTAATCCGTCCGTCGCTGCTTTTCTAAGATTCGGGACTAATATGTTATCTTTGCAGCATCGGGTGTTGGAGAGGATGCCGATGACAGTGCAAAGGTACTCACTGCGCTCCACCATCTCGGCATCCACAAGTCGGTTGCTCCACTCTGTGCAGCTTTCGAGCTCGAATCCCACTTCCAATGCTATCCCTATGAGCGTAATCCGAGCATCAGTGTTCAATGCCACGTCCTTTCCGCACTTCTTGAAGAAGTCGTGGTATCGGAAACGGCGAAAAATGGTGATGCGGAGCCAGGCTCTTGCGAAGAAAAGCTTTCGCGATCTATTCTGAAGGTAGTCAGTTTCATCACGGAGGCGTGGTGGACTACAAACGGCGAAATCGTAGATAAATGGGTGGGTTCATGAATCTGGCATGATACATTGTTCTGATCCCAATATTCAGAACGACTCACCTTATTATGTTCTGCTCCTCATCGCGCAAAGCCTGTCCAAATTTATGCTGCTGTTCAATAAAGGACAGTTCGCCGAGACTCCGGAGATTCTAGTGCAAACGAAGGCCCCGATTGCTCTCTTCCAAATCCTTATCCGGATCCTCCAAGGACAGAGATCGGATGGATCTTGGGGCTCATGCGAGGAAACCGCATACGCTCTCATTAGCCTTACTAAGTTGGCATCCCTCCCCTTCATCTCCATCATGCACGATACCATCCAGATGGCGGTGCATTCTGGGCGTGATTTCCTGACGCTTAGTTTGACACCAAAGCAGGATACTGGGGACGAGATTTGCCTCTGGATCGATAAGATCAATTACCGCATCCCTCCTATTTCCTATTCCTACATTCTTGCCGCTCTTCATGCAACCCTCGCCCCTGTCCTTAATTCTGCCTCGGTGTTCGGGGAACTTGGTCGCCTCATCTTTATCCCGACCAAACGAGTGCAAGAATTTCTGCACCTCTATCGCCAGCTGCCGTTGCTTGGGGACTGTAAAGATTGGCAGCTTCTGGCATATGCTGCCGAGGGCTTCCTTTACATACCCATGCTCGATGAGGTTCGCGGGACAGGTTTTGGCCGCGACTCAGAACGGGTGGAGAAAGGGCCCTACGAATATATCCCCGTTACCTGGACAAGCGCCAATGCAATGACCAAGAGGTATTCGTCGCCACGGAGGTGTTTTGTTCTCATGGCAATCAGTGTCATCTTTGTATGTGCTATGATTTAGCAGTTTTCGCTTTTCCTTCTGACTTGGCGCAGTATCAGGTTGACGAGTTTTTCGATTTTGTGATCCAGGACCAACGAACGGCGGTTCTGCCTCACCTTAAACGATCGCTGAACAGGATATTCAAAGTCCTCAATATAAATGAAGATATCGCGAATTTCGATTGTGGGGATGGTCCCTACTCCGACATGGTTCGATACATGCACAAGTATATATCCTTCATCGTCAACTATCCTGTTCTACAAACGGCCTCCTACTACGACAAAACACATCTTAAACGCGAGATCAAAGCCTACCTCTTCGCGTTAATTCAGCAGATAGAGGATAATACCGTCTACGCAGCACAGACGTCTCCGGAGATAGTTATTCACCCAGCATCCTCTTACCATAAATGGGTTAGGACCGTTGGCTCAGAGCATGGCGCTATCTTAGCTTGTGCCGCGATATTCATCTGCGCTCTCTCCCCTCATGACGACACCTTCCCAACACCACAGCTCAAGTTCATCGCGCAGGACTGCATCACACACCTCGCCGTCCTCTGTCGCATATGGAATGATTGGGGCAGCATGAAACGCGACAGAGCCGAGCGGAACATCAATGGGATGAATTTCCCGGAGTTCACGGGCCTGACGAAGGAAGAGATCAAGGCGCAAATGCGGCGCATTTCCGACTATGAGCGTAGATGCCTTCACGCTTCGCTCACCGAACTCCGCAAGGCGGCCAAGGAAACCATGGGCAACGCTCAGGGGGATCAATGCGTAGATTCATTAGAGCTCCTCTTTAGAGGCTCCGAGGTATTCAATGCCATTTACGAGCTCAAGGATATCAGCGCCTGGAAACCCTCGTCGCTGAGTGGGAAGTGATTTGGCAGAGATTATTTTCGCGCTTTCTAAAGTGGTCGTTACCGAGTCTATGTCCAATCTCCCGAATATGAACAGTACCGGTTTGATTCAATTTTCTCGTCCCTCGCCGGATATGCGCGCCTCAAGATGTACATGCGACCTCTAGTAACGTGTGTCAACATAAATTTGGTATGTTAATTGTTCATAAACTATTAATTTCCTCCGACTTTTATACAGAAATCTACTGTTATTCACGGAAAATACTCGTATTTGAATAAAGGTGACGATCATCATAGTGATGCGCTAGACTGGGGTATAATAAGGCCCTTGGGGTACTCCTGGTACCTGGTTCTAGATCCATAGGTTAACACATTTCACGCGTGATGTGCTTATGGCCAGACCCATTCAGGCGACTTCAGACATGTATACCTACATCCAGATTGCGATCAAAGGTCGCCAGAGCGACGCTCGCGTGTCGAACAGTTCACATTGAGACGCCCTCGGATGCAGAGCAGACCCTAGATAATTTCCGCACACAATCACCCACAAGTGGAAATGCACTCAAAGATCCACTCGGTCGCAGGAAGAGTCAGAGATCAAGACGGCCATTAATTTGTATAGCGGTAGACTGGAAACAAGATGGTTGTTTCGGGAGCGATGGAACCGCCAGCGAGAAAGAAAAACCAAGTTCGATTTACAGTTGAAATAGATAATGTGAGTCCCACAGAAGGCCAGAAGTTGTGCGTTGTATCCGAGCCCAACTCGGGGACCTTGTCCTGCCACACGGCGATATGTAATGCCGGGCAGACAGTAATTCGAGTGTACGGTGAACGGTCTCTTCGTACAGATTTTATCTTTTTCCTTAGTAAGGTACTCGTACTTATCCTTTTAGTATAATTAGGCCCTCCGTTTTCGGTATATATTCTAGTGTAACCGAGTCGCCTCACTTCAGGCTTCCACTACTCTCTGTGTGCAAAGACTGAGGTGAGCAGCTCTCTTACTTATTTGTTTCTGATTGACTAACTCGTATCTAGTTACTTCATATCTAGGTGAATATAATAGACTTCCGCTACTCTCTGTGCGTGAAGAATGAGTCACTTCTTATCTAGTAGACTTTCGCACACTTCATTTCTCATTCTTGTAGCATGGAGGCTCGCAATCTATTCGAAACCGCCGTCGAGTCGAAGTACCGTGAGAACCACGTCGTCGCTCTTCAGCGCCTTTGTGCCTAGACCCTGCGGAAGTCAACGACATCTACTGGCGCGGGACACCCGTGCCGATCACTAGGCAAGGCGAGTACTACCGGCGGCCCGCAGACCGAAAGAGCGACTCGGTGCTTTCCTGTGACCCGGGTTGCATATCCGCCAGAGTAGATTAGCTAATCTACCACTTCAGAAATGCTCGCATGTGAATATAAATGAGCTTGAACGTTCGCTAGTTCCTGGAAACAATGGGTGAGTAAATCAATCTTGGGCTCCCGGCTTTGCAGTTATGAGCCTAGTTGGTCGGTAGGTCAAAGACCCGAAAAAAGAAAAAAAAAAAAAAAAAAAAAACTGGTCAAATTGCTTCATGGCCCGGGTCCGAATTGCAAGGACGGTCTGTGCGGAATAAGTAGGAGATTTAGAATGTGCAGACGCGGACCATCTGCCACCGAGTCGTGTATCCCACTGTGTTCGAGAAACTCAACCTCACGATGCACACAGAAATTTGGAAGTTGGAATGATGAGCAGGGATCCCATGGCTAGTAAATCCAACGTTAGAGGTAGTACTTAAAAATCATGAAAGGAATTCCACCGAACCCGTGGATAACCATTTCCGTGGGCTAATTTGACCGGCTTCCGACGGCAGATTTCTGCAGCTCTGACTAGATGGACGAAAGTGTCTCGAGTTCCAACCGGATACGATACGCGTCGCAACAGAGCTGTGTACGTACTTGTATCTGAATCGTTGAAGATGGTTGACACCTCAGAGAGGGAATTTAATTGAACGAAGAGGAGCGAAGGACATTAATACGACTCGGTAGAGTTTCGAGAAGACAACCTGGAGGACGAGGCAGGATCTTGGGTAATAAAACTTGACTGCTTCTCATAAAGCAAAAGGAAACCATTTCGAATTTTAGTTGAGAGAGCTAGTATCGTATTTCAGCAGACGGATGGCTACACCCTTGATTATGTCATCGTTTTGTGATCGGGAATATGCGTGAATATTTCCCCTATACATACACTGCTGGGTTACATTTAAATGACTTTCGGTGCGTTGCAACCTACACTATTTCCTCTCTCGGAGCCTTCCTCGTGCCCTGACGGTCCGTCCTCGTCTCGGAGTCCTCCAACGGTATAACGACGGGATTCTCCTGCAACGCTGTTTTGTGGGGATTGTCAGATTCAACGATACCGCCTAGTGCGTCGGAGACTGTGATCCCTTGCGGCTCTCTCGCGAGCACGAGCCTCGTATGTCGGTAGACACGACAAGCCATCACACTTGTCAGCATGAGATTGGGCAGTGCGGGGAGACTGCGATATGCGGCGCTGACGTTCGGCAAGAAGATTAAAACCGACATCGCGACGTTGGTTGGGATAGTAGTCCTGATTCAAAGGAGATAAGGGACTCTTCGGGCGAGCTGCCATTAGGCCTCACATGTAATACATTTGGCAATCCACGAGGAGGGATTTTGAGAACGACGGCAGGCCCGCCCCGCTGAAGAACACCCGGAACTTGTCGCGCCAGGAGGAGGAAGACTCTGTATACGTGTTCTGGATAAGCCCGTACGACGTCGCAAAAAATACGGCTGTGTCGAATATAATCCGCATTATAGGAGCGGCACCAATGTAGGGCGCGAGTTTCGTAACGAAACAATAGCGTGTGGATCCAATGTTGGCTCCAGAAGTGCCGAACGGGACGGACATGCTTGCGCCGAGTTCTGCGAGCCAGAGGACGCGGAAGACGAGGGTTATTCGACGATCTTTGCGGTAGATGTGCCGGACGCGGTAAAAAAAGAGCAGTGATGTACACGGAGCAGCGGTAGTATAGAGACTATTGAGTGCGAGGCCGACGGTTCGGCAGTTATCCACAGGATACGCTGCGCATGGTATTAGTATCAAATGGTCGCGGTTGACAAACTATGACCACCCACTGAGTAATATTGCGAAACCCAAGATATAGACTAGACAAATGATCCTGCGGACGATGAGCCTGAATTTTTTTGCCGAGTAATTGCAAAATATTCACCTGGAAGTGAAATAAGTCACGGCTCCCCATCGCGCCTTGAATGTGAAGAGCAGGAGATAATCTGCGCGGAGGTTATTCAATACATCCCAAATAAATATCTTCCAAAGAGATGAGAGGCGAGGCGACGTGAAAATGAAACGAGCATATCTCACCGCAGCTGTCCCCACCC
This sequence comes from Mycena capillaripes, assembly GCA_029204075.1. Lineage (NCBI taxonomy): Eukaryota > Fungi > Basidiomycota > Agaricomycetes > Agaricales > Mycenaceae > Mycena > Mycena capillaripes. Next base: position 1,596,826 of record JARHKZ010000027.1, read on the forward strand.
AGACATATCGCAGAACCTCGACTTGTCTTGCAGGGTCAGAGGTCGGCTCTGAGAGAGGCCCATCAAGAAAAGCGGCAGGATGCCCGTCCTGCGCGAGTACCATACGGTGCAGGATCGGTGGGGGAGGACAAGACGTCGTTACCAGGATAATTAAGATGAACGGAGTAAAGGAGGACAAGGATCGTGGCTATGCTTGACATCCAATGTCGGCATCGTTCCTGAGTTTTGACGCGTGTCTTCTCATTTTCAAAGTGATCTTCCTTCAGGTCTGCAGCGCAAAGCCGGCGAGAGCATCGAGTCCGTCCTAGATATCATGAAAAGTGGCTCCATCCCGTTTCTCTATGCATAGGTTGAGCTGCTGGCAACCATCGATGAAACGTGTTGATTGGGATGAAATGAATTGAACATATCGGCAAGTGACTAGCGCCGTTTTGTGGGATATTCTCCAGAACTTCAGGGAGTAATTAATCCCGGGACGGTATGAAGCCACGCTTAAGCGCTTTGATTTGAAATTTTCGGCGCACCCTTCTACGCGACGTGATTGCAGATTTTCGTTTTGCAAACTTGAAACGACGCTGCTATTGGAACATCAGAAATCTCGCGGCTCTTCGCGGTTTTGACTCGCACAGATTTCCGATATGCCTCAGGAGAAGTGGACTTAAAATCCTGGAAATCCGAAGCTTCGGCGGAGATCGACGAGGATGCCGGCCCAATCGGTATTCACGGCATCAGTGCCGGGCAGCCAGGCTAGTAGACGCGGCAGTGGAAGCAGCACGGATGGGCAATGTCCGGCATCGGCAACCACAAGCTTCCAAGTCGATTTCCAGTGGACTACCATGGAATCCAGTAGCGATTCACCCCAGGTGGAATCGATTGAATATCAACGTAATTCACCGTAGTCTTTTGGTTTAAAAATTGATGCGTCGAGCAGAATGTTGCAGTCCGCCGAAACATGCATTGATTTGCCGAGCGGAATGCCTCGATTGAACTCCATGCCCAGTGGGTCTCGAACCTGCCCCCGATAGGATAAATAAGTCAAACAATCCATTTCAATACACAGCAGTCCAAATTCCGTTAGACTATGCCGTGGTCCGTGGGTTGATGCTGTTTGATGTTGGACGGCCCTGTCATTGTGCCCTTTTTGAACATGCAAATCTTCCCAGTCCAACTGAAATAATTAACGGCGTGCATCATCGATTAGCTGATCAATCTCCCGGTCACTCGTCGGTCAAAAGAAAAAATTGCATGAGACAGTTGTAAGACAACCGAAAACCCATAGCGTGCGCACACGCGTACGAATATTTGATTCATTTTGAATTCATCGACTTCATGAATCGGAGTACTGGCGATCTCTGTCACCGATCGCTATGCGGGCCGACCGCAATAATCCTTTCTGGGCGAATGCAATTCTCCTCGGTAATACTTTTTTAGCCCCCTAATCACTGTGTACCCTGATGTGGTAGTTTTCCCAGAACGTCGGATGCATGGGGTAGTCGGGTCGGGTCGACCCGACCCGACCCACATGCTGTGCAGACCCGACCCGACCCGACCCCTCGACTAACATTAGCAATTGATCTCTTCAAATCTTCCGCCACTTGACCGACGGAAGGTTTTTGTGTACAGTTCCCACATGTTTGATCTCTGGACCATCCTATAAAGTAGAATGTATACATTTCTTGGTGCCAGGGATGTGCCAGGGTGGAAGCCGTTGAATGAGTTCGAAATATACATACTTCTGTTCCAAATGTGTATACGTCTTGAGTTTAACCCAAGATTTTTGTTCGATTATCTATAAATTTAAAAGCCCTCGTGCACAGTTTGTTGCCCTAAATATTCATAGATATATCCCACGGGTGACTTTAGGAGCGAAGAGTTGGGTACAAACAAGGTACAAATGCGAGATTTGGAAAAGACTTATCCGGCTTTATCTGCACCCAAACAGGCCCTGACAATTACTCTCTACAAGGTGCCATCGTGAGCGGATGATAGCTCACCTGTAGACAACAAGTTGCAAGGTCGGGTCGGGTCGCGAAGTGATCATCATGCTGGGATCGCTGACTGCCGTCGCTTTGCTGGCCTTGCCGCCGCCGTGCCGAGGGTCGGGTCGACCCTCCCATGCCTCAGATGCGCTCAGTTTTCCCGACAGCGGACTCATTTAGTCCCAGTAAAAATCACATCACATAAAATTCTTTGACACCCAGACCCTTAAATCGTGCACTAGAAATTGAATGGTGGTTTTTGTGGCACCTTTGTGGCCCTGCCAAAACGCCGCTAAATCCCGCTACCACTTGGGGGTTCACTCTCGGAGTACGCATATTGTTCGACAGAGGTCGTTGAAAATTCATAAAATATTTGAGCTTGTTCTTAGTATGTACTTGAGCTTAGGTCCTTGTTGTATTTGTGAGCCCGAAGTGTGCCCGAGGGGGCTTACTAATGGCTTACTCATTTGCTCCGAGAGCGTAGATACATGTAGAATATTCTAGGTACTATACTGTGTAGTATATAAGGTAACCACTGGTGCCTACAGCCCCAGTGGATTGTAACCCAGACCTAACAGTCGAGTGAACCAAGCTTACCGATCATCCGAAATCACAACAGTCCTCATGCCGAGAACAATACCTTGCGCCGACACAGAATTGTGGCACGCAATCACCGCCTCTGTCATTGGGGGTGCTAGAATAGTACCATGAAACCGTTTTCTCCTACATTATGATACATTTCTTTGTCCTCCTCCACCATGTCGCCTCGGGGGCGCCACCTTGCGCGCGCCGTAACTGACGAACGAGGTCAACAAAGACACGCTCCACATTATGCGATGTTTTCGCAGACGCCTCAACAAATGGGCAGCCGAAGCGCGCCCCGAGTTCAGCGCCCTCCGCCTCCGACACCTCTCGCTCGTTTTCAGACATATCCCACTTGTTTCTGACGACTATCATTGGGGGTACTGATCCCTTGACGCGCACGATGTGGTGGCGATACTCGTCCAGGCACTCGAATGTCTCTCGGGACGATACTGCGTAGACGAGCATGAATCCATGGCTCCGTCTTTGAGGGATTGAAGCCTAGTTCTCGGTGTCATTGGTTACATTCGCGCACCGAATTGGTTGGTCTTGAAGATACGCGTATTCCGCTGATACAGGTATTGATTTCCCATGGAAAATGAACTGAGGCACACAGACGTACGCAGGGGCAGTCCACGAGAAATCAACAATCATATCTGCGGTCATCGACTGTCACTTCCCCGTAGTAGCCTGGGTCGCACGCCGGCCTGTAGAACTGCGAACGGTCAGTGGACAAAGGGAGGCTACAGATAAATTCTCACCTCTAATTCATGTGAGTCTAGTGGCCTTTATGGATGTAAAAACCCACCGGGGAACACCCCCCTTGTAAACTGACGATGGTCAAGAACACACGAAGCTCGAGAGGTCGGACTCCGTACCCGGGCTGACAACGATCTTCCACCGACCCCGTACGCGCCGAAGAGCATTACGACGAATTCCGAAATCGGTGTCATTCAAGTTTCGACGGTTCGCGAGGGTTCCCGATCGTTGGTGCTGGACAACGAGGAGTTAGGAAGCGAAGGGCGGTGATAGTGTTTGTTGATGCGTGGCCTGCACTGCCACTGGCACACGCCGCAGTGCCTCACGAATCTAGGGCTGCCACCTGTGTCCGCCTCGGCAACGACCATCGATTTCACGGGTGGTCGACGGGCACGGCCCGTGTCCCCACGGCCCGTTGAGTAGACTTCTAGACCTCGAACGGGACGGCACGGGCGACGGCACGGCCGTAACGGGCAGACGGGCCAGACATTCACTTATAATTGCAACTCAGCTTCAATATCTGAGTTGCTAATGGACCGTGGTACACGTCATATCTCACCTGCAAGTTTAAACGTGAGTGTACAAATTTTTAGAAGGCAAACCAAATTTTGGGGACCCGGGTGAATAGAAATCAAAGGTTAAATAGGTCCAGATCATCAATTCAAGCATATAATGGAAGTTATGTTGCCTTTTTTATATATAGAAATTCAGGAAGAACTCATGAAGAACGAATTTTGAACCAAGTTCCGAAAAGAGAATGTTGGTTCGACATGGCCCGGCTTGTGATCCCTTCTTCTCGAAGGGAACATGGAGGTTCGAAAACATCTCACCAAGGTCGAAGGTTGGAATGCGGTACTTTAGGGCCTCCTCTTGGCGACGGGGAAGCCAGAAATTAGTGAGATACTGAGGGTTTAGAGGCACCCATCGAATAGCCGTGACGGCCGTTTTTCAACGGCAAAACACGGCTCAGACCCGTGCCGTGACCGCGCCGTCGATGCAAGTTCGAAATGCTTGACGGAATGGGCACGGCACCCGTTCCACGGGTGCCGTGGACCCGTGGCGACGGTCACGGCAGCCCTAGAAGGTAGGACCTCGTTAGATAGAGCAAGACCGTGAAACGGAATGGATGAGCGAAGCATTGCCTAGACGCAAGGGGATTCGGGCCGGTCAAGCCGGGACCGAGGGCAGGGAGGTAGGGTCGGCCATCAGGCCAAAAAAAAAAAAGTTTCACCTCTCAGTGTTTGGTCTTAAAGCGGCCCCGGGAGGTTGCAAATACGTGTTAATGCCTCTGATGTCTTGTAAATCTTGTGTGATGATTGTAGGATACAAATTACGGTCATGTTTGGAACTGTAAGGGCAACCCTGGTGGCCCGAAATATCTCAAGAGTCCTGGCAGGGGGAATCCGAAGTCAATTGAAGTACACTACTACAGGAAGAAGCGCACCTGGCAGGGGGAATCCGAAGAGGAGAAAGTCTAAGGATTCCCCGGCCAGGTGCGTGCCTATATACCAGCTAGGGCTAACTACGGGTTGCGCATGGTTCGTTGATGGCGTAGTGAACGGCAGTGATCCCGGGCACGATCACATGCGGAGTGCCATGCGGAGTGCGGGGATCCGTCCAGATGGGGTTTGGCTCAGCGGGGGGAACGTCGGGGGATAGCGGAGGTCCGACCGGAGGTCGGATCGGAGGATCCGGGGGTCGGATCGGAGGATCGGGGGTTGGAAACGGGGGTTCCCCTGACATCACCCCCCCTTGGAATGCGGTGCCTCGACGCATAGCTCGGATGTGGGCGGAGGATGTGGCGGGGTCCTGGAAGGGAAGGACGTCGAAAGTGGCAGCGGCGATGGCTCGAGGCTTCCCAGGGTATTTGCGGTAGAATTCCGCGATAGCATCAGGGGCGAAGACGTCCGAATGTTTTACCCATTGATCATGCGAGTTGTCATATCCTTTGAACGGACAAAGTACCAGAGGCTTCGGTAGCGCATTTTCGCGTCCAGGACTTCCTCCACTTCCCACTCACTGTCCGCTCCGTCAGCAAGTACAGGCGGGGGTTCCTCGTACCCCGGACGACCTCCGAAGGGGTCAACCTCCGCCAACTCCAATTTCACCACGGGAAACACCGGATGTAATCGGGAGAGGCGTGGGGGAAGGTCCAGTTTGAATGCGCCACGTCCGATAACCTTCGAGACGCGGAAGGGTCCGAGCCGGCGATGTGAAAGCCCCGGGGATGGGCGTGTGGTATGGATATCTGACGCGTCAAGCCACACGCGATCTCCGACCTTAATCTCCGGTGCGGGGGTTCGTCGGCGGTCGTAGTACCGCTTGTACTCGTCTTTGGCCTTGACAAGTGCGGCTTGGGCCTCCGAAACCCCCGAGGCAATCCGATCTCGGAAGTTGTTCACGTCCTCCAGTCGCGAGCGTGGACCGTTCGGCTCGAACCCCATCCGAGGGAGCCAACCGGTGTCCATCATGAACGGAACCTGCTGTGTCGACGAGTGGATGTGGTTGTTGTACGCAAACTCCGCGGCTGGCAGGAGCTCGTCCCAATCGTCCTGCTTGTAGTTTGTGAAAAGCCAGATGAATTGGTCAAGTTCCTGGTTAATGCGCTCGGTCTGCCTGTCGGTCTGCGGGTGGTAAGCGGTGGAGGTCGCCGGTTGAATCCCGATGAGACGGAACAACTCCCGAGTGAACTCCGCGACGAACTGCGGACCTCAGTCGGAGATGTAGCGGACGGGAGTTCCGTGGTGCCTCCAGACGTTCCGGTAGTAAAGGCGCGCGGAGCCCACGGCATCGATCTGCGTGTGGCATTCCATGAAGTGCGCCCGCTTACCGAGAACATCCGCCGCGACCATGATCGCATTATACCCGTGGGCCTCCGGAAGTTCGACGATGAAGTCGACGGAGACCGTATGCCAGCGTTCGGGGGGGACCTCCATCGGATGAAGTTCTCCGATCGGAAGTTTCTGGAGGGCCTTGGTACGGCAACACAGGTCGCAGGTGGCGACGTAACGGCCGACGTGTCGGGACATCTGGGGCCACCAGTAGTTCCGGGAGACAAGCTCCAACGTCTTGAAATGGCCAGCATGCCCGGCAATCCGCGTATCATGGTGCTGCTCCATTATCCGACGCCGGAGGTCAGTATCTCGGGGGACCACTATCTTCCCTCGGAAGTAGAGCAGCCCGCCCTCGACATGCCACTCGGAGGATCGGGTGGACCGGGTGCCGCGGACCTTGAGGACCTCCCGTGCGGCGCGGGCAACGGGGTCTTCGAGGTCGGCCTCTCCAGAGAGCACGTTCCGGATGTCTCGGAGGATCGGAACCTCCGGGCCGGCGATGATGAGACCTTCCATTGCACGGACATGGAAGAGTTCGGGACGGAGAAGGGTGACGTCGCGATTATCCTCCGAACCTCCGTGATCCGGACGATGGGAGAGGGCGTCCGGGCGACCCATGGAACTTCCGGGTTTGTGGTGAAGGGCGAAGTCGAACCGGGACAGGTAGAGGGACCACCGAGCCTGCCGGCGGTTGAGGGTTCGCGCTTCATGGAAGTACTCCAAGTTCTTGTGGTCGGTCCAGATCTCTACCGGATGCTCTGTGCCTTCGAGGAAGTGTCGCCACTCCTCTAGGGCTCGGATGATTGCGAGCATCTCCTTGTCGTGGATTTCGTAGTTACGTTGGACTTTGTTCAAGCTCTTGGAGAAGAACGCGACCGGATGCCACTTACTGTCGGCATCGGGCTGAGACAGGACAGCCCCGGTGGCAAAGTCGGAGCTGTCTGCTTCAAGCCGGTACGGCTTGGACGGGTCCAGAAGGATAAGAACCGGGTCGGAGGTTACGGCGTCCTTGAGAGCTCGGAAGGCCGCATCCTCCGAGCTTCCCCAGGACCACCGCATGCCCTTTTTCGTGAGATCGAAGAGGGGCCGGGCAATATCCGAGAACCCCCGAACAAACCTCCGGTAGAAGTTCGTGAAGCCGAGGAACTGCTGCACGTCCTTCTTGTTCACTGGGGTCGGCCAGGCGGCAACTCCCGCAACCTTGACGGGGTCCATCTCGACGTGGTTGTGGGAGATGATCACGCCGAGATACTTGATCGAGGCCTTCTCAAACTCGCACTTTTCCGGTCGGAGGTAGAGTTTGTGCGCACGCAACCTCCGAAGAACCTCCGAGACGATCTTCCGGTGGCGCGCGAGGTCCGAGTGGGCGACGAGGATGTCGTCGAGGTGGACCATGACATCTCCGGACAAGATGAGGTCTCGGAAGATGTCGTTCATCATGGTCTGGAAGGTCGCTGGGGAGTTGGTCAGGCCAAAGTACATCACCAGGGGTTCGAACAATCCCCGGTTAGTCCGGAAGGCCGCCTTCCATTCATCACCCTCGCGGATCCGGACGTTGTTAAACCCCCACCGGACGTCGAGTTTCGTGAAGTACTGAGCTCCTTTCAACCGGTTAATGAGGTCATTGATCAAAGGGAGCGGGTACCGGTTTTTCACGGTCATGGCATTCAACGCCCGGTAGTCCTGGACGAACCGGAGAGCGCCGTCCTTCTTCTTCACAAAGAAGACCGGCGAGGCCATGGGCGACTTGGACGGACGGATTCAGCCGGTGGCTAACCCTTCCTCTATGAAGGCATCGAGCTCCTTCTGTTCGAGGGGGGAGATCGGGTAGACCTTGCAGTTTGCCGGCTTCGAATCGGGAACGAGTTCGATGGCATGGTCCCACGTCCGACGCTCCGGAAGAGAGTCAAAGGATTCCCGATTGAAGACATCCTCAAACTCCCGAATCCAGTCGGGAACTTCCGTCGGAGGAGGTCCGGAGTTTTTAGCGTGAGCCTCTGCAAGCCTCTGGGAAACGGTGGAGGTCGCCCGGATATCCTCCGAAGGTCCGAACCGCGTATAGAAGATGCGGTCGCCATCTTCGATCGGGTCGTCCTCATCGTCCGAGTTATCCTCCGAGTCGGGGGTTAGCTCCGGAAGATCCGGATCGTCGTCGTTGTCGTCCTCACCTTCTCGGTCATCCGCGTCGACAACGCAGATGGATGGGAAGGGGCTGGCGCGGACGGAGCGGAGGATCTGAGCTACGACCTTGGCCTCACGGCGTTCCTTTCGGACTTCGTCGCGGCAGGTAGCGCAGGAGGCGGGGCAGCGGGTCATTTTGACATCCCGCGTCTCCCAGTCAATCTCCGGGTTATGTTTCCGAAGCCACAAATACCCGAGGATGAGCTTCTGCTTACCAAGGCGCGTGACTGCGAACTGGACCCGTTCGGAATGCCCCTTGTACCGGAGGACTACATCTGCAACTTCCGAGATCGCTCCAGCTTCGTTCGGAGACCCATCCACATTGAAAACGGGAATGGGTTGCGAGAGTCTACGAAGCGGAATTTGGGTGGAGATGGCATACTCCTTGTCGATAAACTCCGAGGTGGCGCCGCAGTCGACCAAACCCTTGAGCGAGAGTTTGACAGCGTTATCGACCGACTCAATCTCCACCGGAAGATGGAGGGAGTTAGAGCCAGGAGTGGCCGCCACCGTGTAGCGTTTCGGAAGTCTACGTTCCCAGCCGGGTCGGCGAACTCGGGGGATCGTCGGAGGTTTCGGAAGTTCCGGAGGTTCCGGAAATCCTTTCGAAGCAGGGGGTGCGTCTCTCGTTTCAACTGTTGAATCAACTTTATTATCGGACTCGTGATACAAACAGGCAAAATGATTGGAGGACGCGAACAAGGGCGCACCGCTCACTCGTCGCGGGGGAGAAAATCCTCCGGCACTTCCACTTCGGGGTTTGCCATCGCCGGCTCGGGGGTCACGAGTCGGGCGGCAAGCTCCTCCAACACTTCTCCGCTGAGCTGCCGGATCACCTCGTCGAGGACGTCCACCGAGCGGATGTCCACCGGGGTGGTGCAGTCTCGGGCGAGGTGTCCCGGATTGCCACAGCGGAAGCAGGTGCGGCGTGGGACCACGCGGGCACGGGTCCGATCAACCTCCATTGGGACCGGAGGTGGGAGCGGAAGAGCCGCCGACCTCGGAGGTTGAGCGACTGCCGAGACGGGGGCGACCGTGGTCGGGCGGGGGCGGGGAACAACCCCCGTCGGAGGTTGCGATGATCCTCCGGCGGCTCGTGCGCGGATCAGTGCCTCGTATTGGCAGTAGGCACGGGAGCGCCAGCCCGGATAATCCATGAGGCTCGGAGGATCGCTCGACGTGGTGATCGCGTGGTTGATGGCGGGGGTGAGGCCGGTCCGGTATTTGGTGACCTTCACCAGCTGGTCCTCGAAACCGGCGAGCTCGACGAGGTCCTCGAAGTCGTCGGTGTAGCAGAAGACGTCCCGGGCACCCATGTAGTACCCCTGGGACTCGAGCTTGGCGAGAGCATGGTCCTGCTCGTTCTCCTCGATGAAGCGGAGACGGAATTCCCGGACAAATGCATCCCAGGTGGAGAGTGGGAACGGATGTTTCCCGGCCATGCGCTCTGCCCAGTGCTGCGCCGAGTCCTTCGCCATAAAGGACATAGCGAATCTCACGGCCTTCTCCTCGGAGGTTTCCCCGTTCTCGAGGAAGGCCTCCGGGATGAGCCGGACGTAAGTCTTGACAGCGTGTAGGAAGGCCCGACCTTGCGTGCGATCGCCGTCAAAGACAAACGGAGGATTCGGTCGGAGGACCGATTTTGAGGCTGGGCTGAGGTTCGCGAAAAGACCTGGACCTCTGACCGGATCCGGATCGGAAGGGGCCGGGGCAGGAGAGGAAGATTGTGCGGTGTTTTCAATTAGCGCTGCGAGGCGCGCGACGGTCTCTTCGATGCGGGACAGGCGGTCCATGTCGGCGGAAGTCGTGGAAGTAGGATCGGCCATGTCAGCTTCGGAGGACGGGGAGGAGGGGGCAAGATTCGAATTTGGAGGTTGCAGAGGATCCGGAGGTTGCGGAAGATTGTCTTCCGAATCGTCGCTATCCAAGCCGAACTTCGCAATCTTGACCGGTTAATCCCTTAGAGACTTTCTCCTGCTGTAAGGGCAACCCTGGCGGCCCGAAATATCTCAAGAGTCCTGGCAGGGGGAATCCGAAGTCAATTGAAGTACACTACTACAGGAAGAAGCGCACCTGGCAGGGGGAATCCGAAGAGGAGAAAGTCTAAGGATTCCCCGGCCAGGTGCGTGCCTATATACCAGCTAGGGCTAACTACGGGTTGCGCATGGTTCGTTGATGGCGTAGTGAACGGCAGTGATCCCGGGCACGATCACATGCGGAGTGCCATGCGGAGTGCGGGGATCCGTCCAGATGGGGTTTGGCTCAGCGGGGGGAACGTCGGGGGATAGCGGAGGTCCAACCGGAGGTTGGATCGGAGGATCCGGGGGTCGGATCAGAGGATCGGGGGTTGGAAACGGGGGTTCCCCTGACAGGAACCCGGCATTCAACCATCAGCCCGTAGGAAGCAATACCATCGGGATAGCATCGAAATGGAGAGTGCTCTGGACACATGATTGTGTGACCCATGTCTTTGCCCAGGCGTTACCCTTAGAAGCAAAAGAGCGTGCCGAGGAGACCAGAGTTATTGATTCAAGGGGGGACATTGTCTGTGGCCAATAAAACATGTGCATACTTCTAGAGTGTAATATAAATGCTTGGAGTTGTCTACAACTGTCCAGGAATGTTCGTTCAAGTCATTTGGGATCCTTTTACAGTCCCAGAACAGAAAAAAGGATATTGGGGATACCTATTAATCATGGGCTGAGAGAGCTCTCAACTCAGACAGCTCTATAAGAGTAAATGATTCGGTGTTTGCTGGTCGAATTGCCTCAGCAGAGGGTAGTTGAGTTGTTGTCCGCTCTCGGACTTTGCCAGACCAGGACTCCGTGCGACATTTACCCGATTCACTGCGTTCAGACCCCCCCGTAGGCACAGGTCTGCCGGATCCCCATAGGCAGATGTGTAGGCCGACCAGTGCGCCTATGTCTGTCTATGTGTCTGTCGATCTTTGCCCAGGGTGGTCTACATCCTCCTACATGGATAGGCACAGGTAGGACCACTGCCTCGGCTGATGTGCTTAGTAATGCAATCTCAAGAAACCATACCTTCTTAACTCTCAAACATAAGTTTTGACTCTTCATCAGTCTTGAACACCCTTACTGGCTTATCAGGGTTTATCAGTGGCTTCAAATAACTGTCAGAAGTCACGCGCACGCCGTAATACTTAGCTAACCTCGCCCATCATCCCGACGGTTGCCCGACGGCTGCCCGCGTTCTCAGGCGTAGACCTCCGTAACCACACCACAAATGGGGTGAATGTGGGACCTAATTTCGACCGCCAACAACGTGGACTCAGCTAGACCAAGGTCGGGCACAATAGGCACACCACCGTAGGCCGGGATCGGCGAACGTGGACCGACTTCGCATAGGCCGAGCTGATAGGCCAAGGTCGGCAGAGGTCGGCCGGGGTAGGCTTGCCTCGGCAGAGATCGGCGAACGTAGGCGGACCTGTGCCTACGGGGGGTCTGAATGCAGTGATTTGGACATTACGTGGTAGGTAGGGTCCCCGAGACAAAATAAAAAAATACGGCCTAAGTGGATTTTTTGACGGATTCGAACCCCCTTGCCGAGACGACAATGCGTTGACAATGCGCCGAAAAGCGTGCGGCGAGTTTCCAATGTCCATCAGTCACAGCAGCTTCAGCTTCAACTTCAGCGCTCGGCGCTCAGTTTCCGCTCGACCAGGAACAGCTGCGACCGCGAGAAGCCCCTGTCGACGTTACGGGTTGGCTCACTTACGTCATGGTCACAAACGAGCTCGAGTCCTTATCACCACCATCTTTCATGGCATGAGCTCCCTTCCAAACGAGCTTTGGTATGATATCTTCCAATGTCTGCCCCGCAGTTTGCTTTCCAGCGTTCATTCAGTCTCCTCCATGTTCCGTGCCCTTTCACGACCTGTGCTCGTTGGAGAGTGGAAGCTCAGGCTCAGGGTCGACAATTATAGGCCATCTTAGGAGCACCTTTCTGCACGGCTGGGTTCTATATTCTCGGAAAAAATAGCTCTGCTCGTTCAGAGACTGGAGGTCTGCCTTATGATGCTACTGAACTGGGATGACCCTGTCGACATCTCCTTGCAATCACCCAATCCTCTTGTAGTCCCCATCCTTCGAACCATTCCAATCTTTCGCAATCTGCGCGTGCTTTCATTTCTATTTCCCTGCAACTCAGAAGTAGACATCTCCCGTCTCGGATTGGACGTCCTGTGTGGGTTTCAGGAACTCTATATTATCGCATGCTCCTTGTATTGCCCGGAAGCCCCAACCACAAAGATTCATGTCAGAGGCGCATCGATTGCCTTGGTAAGCTCATATGACCGCTTTCGTTTCCTCCCTACGCTCCATCTCCCGAGCCTTCAATCGCTCCGCATTGAACTCATCGGCAGACGAGAGGTGTTCACACCGGACTACATGGGCGAAGTACCCAGAGATACTTACTCTCGCAGAGCTCTATTGCATTCTATCATGCTTCCCCGGCGTCCGCGAACTGTCTGTTGCGGCCAACTGTCACCACAAGGTGAACGAGCAGACGGCCACTGACTTCGTCCATCGAGAGTTTCACCTGACACTGTCAGTTTCTTGCCCGGTACTGGTCGTAAGACCCTCCACCTCCGGCCCCGCGGCCTGGCTCCGCTGATGAAGGCAACGAGGATTGCGGGACTGACAACGTCCGTTACGTTTCTCTGGCTCGAACTTCTTCTCGATCTCGTTTACGCGTGGACGGGCTCAGACGAGCTTTTCGCCCTCCTTCCCTGCGCCACCTCCTTCCATCTCACTATCTTGCCGGTGCGGAATGACGATGCCTTTGCCCAGGCGCACGCCATAACGCCCAACGTACGTTCAACAATTTACACTTCTCGTGTTGGCTAGTTTATTTTGTCTTGTGCACAGACATTCCTGCAAACCCTTGCGCAGATCTTTCGCGCCCCTTTGGCGTGATATACCATACGAGGGGCATCGTCGAATGTAGACATTTGGAGAGGATGCTCATTCAGGAGGTTCTGAGCCTAAGGAGCCTTTGCGTTTTGGACTCAGGTGAGTTATATTGTTTTGTCTTTCAGGGCGCCGATATATGATTATAAGGGGTTCCTACCCCGCTTCGCGATCCAGCATTTTCTTCCTACAACCTAAATTGCGATTTCTAACGAGGGAGGTGAGATATATGGTACATGGTATCCTTCCTTCTTGTTCAAGTATTGCTGCTCTCCCGAGGAGGCTGGCATGTCTCACAGCGGAACAGCACTGGTCTCGTTGGATTGTGCGATCATAAGGACGGTATAGGAGGCTTGACCCTAGTCCAAACACAAGACCTACATTCCGGAAACTTTGTACCAGTACTTGTAACTGCACCTCAATTTTTTATGTACAATCCAGTGGAAAATATGATCATGAAGACTCTCGTACTTAACTCCTTCCTTTGACCACGCTCCCCCATTATTACGACAGTCCCACACCGAAATGCGAACGTTCGGCCCGCGATCATTTCCCCCGCATCCTGTCTCACTCTCCACTTTACCTCCGAGTCTGCGATCGCTTCCGTCTTTTCTGCATATAAAAGCCGCACCAAAAATTCCCCACCACCAGTCCCACTTCCTCCTCACCCATTACACCTACGAAACATGTTCTTTGCATCACCCTCTACCATCCGCCCCCAGGTTCGCGTGACAGTGAATACCACTAAAACCACCATCTCCCTTCCCACATCCACGGACGACCTCGAGCGCGAGGCAGAGTTCATCCTTGGACTTGAGAAGCTTATCGACGCGAGCGAGCTGATATGCACCGCAGCGCAGACTGTTCAGGAGGCGCGCGAGATACTGCGCCGCCGAGAAAGTGGCCAGAGAACACTCGTTTGTCCCCCGACGCAACGCGAGGCGTGCGTGGGTGTACAAGGTTAGACCGCTGTGAGTTGAACTTCTTCTTCCAAGGTGCATTTCACGAAGGCTCACACTAACTTTCTAGGCTCGCAGTTTCAGACCAAGAGATGCTTGCGCGATGTGCGCCAGCCTTTTTTTCGGGGGCTCCAATGCCGTGTTGCAAATGTGTATGGGCAATGTATTATCTTCAGAATTTTTTTGGGCTCCGGTTACTCCTCGTCGTGTATATCAATATCAATCTCGTCAGGCTATCTGCTACCTAAGTGGTCCACTTCCTGCTTCACTCGTGGGGAACGTATTAGAGCTTCGTACGCTGGGGGCGGCGCCTCGAATGGGGGACGCGGTGGGTCCTGCACTTCGCGCGGGGGCACCGCAGGCGGCTGCTCTGCAAACGCACATTCAGCCCTGCGGCTGCCCGCTACCAATGTCGGCGGCGGCCATCGCAAAATTTCCCCGCCGATCGCAGTGTCTGAGCGAGGTGGGTGCAGCGGGCGAGGTTGTAGCCGCCGCCGCACGTATCTGAAGCCCCCGTACCGCCACATGAAGAACGAGGCGATAGTGAACAGGATAAGGGCGAGGACCGCTGCGAGCGCCATAGTGACGACCGCGGAATGCGAGTGCGGTGTGGCACCTCCGATGGAGGGGATTCCCGTTGGTGTGGAGGAATGGCTTGATCCTGTTGTGCAAGGTAAATGAGGTTACGTTTTCCAACCTGTACGCACTTGGTGGGCAATCCTCTTCCTCTTCGTCGCATCGGAGGACGTATCTATACGCGGATTATTCGATTAATGGGGATGACGATGCTCGGCGCTGCGAGGGATGATACCTGGAGGGCCTGGTGCCAGGACTGAAACCAATATTTTTCCCGGCATAGGCTGTAGTGACATCGCCGAGTCGGAAGTCCTGCCCATTGGACAGAGAATCAGCGCCAGTCGAAGCTGCAGCGAGAAGGACGGGGGACATGGCAGCTCAAAAGCTGGGAGTGTAGCCCGTTGGTGCGCTATATAGGTGTTGAGAAGTACGTCCCCTGTACTGGGTTCTATGACGGCAGTACCAGGTTCTATCGCCGCGCCCAGCCAAAGCGATTGAGAAACTAGTGAAATGCAATGACGGTGTCACCGCATTATCGCCACGCGAAGAAAGATGGCGTTCGATGCTCCCCACTTCGTGCATTTGCGAAGTCACTGCTTGGTGAGTCTGGCTGCTGAACATGGCAACGGTCCGCTCACCGAGCATATCGAATCGATAGGCGTAAACAAAGACTTCAGAGAAGCGCTCCTGCGAGTTGAGCAAATGAGGGATCTGGACGTCCCGCAATCTCAGACCCAAGTGATACACCACTATGATGATATCCACTCCCCCCAGTTATATAGGATTAACGACATAAGAGAGGAGAACAATAGGATGGATGTACCCCTTAGTGCGCAAAGGATTCTGGATAGACGGCTGTTATAGAAAACTGAGATGTTCCGGCGGATTTTAAACGGACTTGAATAAGAAGGCGAGAGAACAGGAATTTCGCCCAGAAACTTGAAAACCTGGGATGACGAGAATCAGTGACGCGAAATCCACGAGCCTTGTTTGCCACTGCAGATCCGACATTGGTACAACTACTGGCACGGATCCATTATAGCCCGAAGGAGGATTCCGAAGAATCAATCCGCCAGATGGGCCTATTCCGAACAGAGGACAGCGTCACGGATAGAGAAACAGGAAAGCGGTGCAGCTACACGTGACAAGCGCGCGTGTGTACAATCAGCCAAACACGGCCACACAGAGCGGCGTCGGCAAAGGATCCGGACTCATTTCCCATTTCTTTGCATGTAAAGCGTTATTAATTGGTTATTAACTTCAACTCCTCAGTTAAATGAGTCGAAAGGTTGATGGGTCTCCGGATGGAAGGCGGTAGAGTTGTAATACGGTCGATTTCAACAGCCGGATGCATTGCAGCGGGATGCTGAGAGAATCGCGAGAACGAAAGAAAAAGATAAGGTGAAAAGCAACCGGTGACTTCAGAAACCTCACAGTCGATTCATCCGATTGGTTGGACGTTGAAAATCCAGAAATACGAGCGACAGATAAGATTTACACTCAGTTGTTTTCTACCTGCTACAATCACGACAAATGTTGGCGTCAATTTCTACTGTACAGTGCAACCAAATTTGTTGACATTCAAGTCCGTGCAGTTTATACGCTGACCGAATTTACGGAAATGTTGACATACCATTGGATTATCGGACATCCGCGGGGGTTGGTCCTCTATAAAGTTGCCACCCAACAATTCAAGGTCAGATTGTATTCAATTGATCCAGAAAAAGATCCCCGCTTAAGCGATGAGTGAACCTACGCACGCATTCAGCCGGCGATTAGTTGAGACAGCAAAATCCACAAATAATGGCATGGCTTTTATCGCCCAGGTGGGATGGCGTACTCAAAAGTCGAATTCAATTCGGTTGCTCCGCCGCCGGATGTCGAGAACCTGTCAACGTTATCTTGAGCGCTGAAAGCCAACTGTCTCCAACGGCGTAGTGGGCAATACTCTGTTGAAACTCGGACAACTGAATCTATTGGCAGGCAGTCGGTATCATGCTCAAGAGTCGAGATCATTTATTCGGCGTTGGGCATACAGAAAAGCGCGTGTAATGCACGTCAGCTTTTGATGCAGCACGAAGAAATTATCGTACATTGTATTGCCCGAGGTGCCAGTGCCCTGTCAGTGTTATCCGAAGAACTGTCACCTGGGAGTTATGCTCAGTCTAGGGCTGGCATCGAAGTAGTTGTGATCATTTATACATTCTCCGTTCACCGCGAATTTTACGTAGGGATCTGTCGAGGCGTCGATTAAAAAGTCCTGGTCGCCCGCTTTCTCTCAACAAATATCCCACTGATAACCAATGAACTACTACCCTCATCTCATTCTCGCTCTCGCTGCGCTTATGCACGCCGGTATCGCGGTTGCCATGCCCAGCGGAGACGTCGTTTGCCCTGGGCCGCTTCCGGTTCTCAGATCGCTCCAACCCGAGGTGACTTGTCCCGGACAGGCATGCAGCGCAACGGTTCCTTGCTGCACATGCTACATTTGCTCGGCGGGGGTGAGTGTAGCTTCCCCTCATCTTATTCCTCATTCCCTGACTTGGACGTTCTCAGAAATGCATACTCTAAAAGAAATTTGAGGACAGAAAGGCTGAACGAATGCGGTTTCAATCAGTTTTTTGTGATGTTATCATGTCACCTTGAAGTTGATTTAACTTGGGTTATTATCCTGCTCTTTGCGCACCGACAAATCTACTATATGCGTAAAGGTTGTGATCACCTTGTGTTAGCGAAGCCGAGTGCATGGAGTGCTATGCGCAAGCTTAAAGTGAGATAAGCACACCTTTGAGAGATTAGTTTGAGAGAAGAATGTTCAACTCCCTATATGATCAACTACGATTTCCTACGAATTTACCTCAAGCGACCAAGCAACGAGATGAGTTCCTCGTTGCACGCGAATACACCAATTCGACGGTAAGGTGAAAGGTCAGGGCCATGCAGAAGCGGTGGGACAACGTAGGTGCTGGGCTCAGACAACCTGTGCCGAGCGGAGTCGTCACCAGCCGTCCACGTACATCAGGAAAAATCCAAATTGCTGTGGGCTGCCACATAGACACACCCATAGACACCATAGAAGCTATGGAGGCCATAGCAACGTTCCTATGGCGTCTATATGTGGGGCTATTTAACTGCCCATAGAACCCATAGCATTTGGGATTTTCCTGATGGACGTCGGCCGTGTGTCAGCAGGCCCCCGGTCACTATCTACTATCCCTCCGCGTTTTTGCTAGGGAGTCTTGACTGATTTACTCTACCAAAATTGGCCTTCTGGAGGCTGTTTTTCTCTATCACAGAGCGGCTTATGGGGGTAAAAAGTTCAAATTTCTTCTCGGGCCCATTTTCTGGCAGATTTCGAGCCCTCGGTGTGACTGACGAGTTTTCTCGTGTTTCTGGACAGAATTTGAACCACTTGATCAACCGATCTCAGAAATTTTGCCTTCCCTCTTTACTGGTATACCTCCAAAAATCTCGCTCTGCGGCCCTGTTTACTCTATGGCGGTGCGAGAAACTGGCCCCAAAGCTTGGTTTACTCTATATCCCGGTGTGGCCTGCGTCGGCCGATGCCAAACCAATTTTGCCTCGCACAGGAAGGATAACCAATTATTGACCAGCAAAACATCCAAAAAACATTGAGAACCTATTTAAAATGTCATTTGAATGTTTGCTGGTTCAATATACAAAAGATATTCAAAATAATTTCTCCATGACTTGGTCATCTACTGTATGATGTTGGCTATATAGAACATATTTTTAACACATTTTGCATGCTGTAGTCTCGAAAATATGGAGTGCATTGTAAATTGCTTCTCAATGTTTTTTGCATGTTTTGCTGGTAAATAATTGGTTATCCTCCCTGTGTCAGCAAGTGGTGCTGATCCCCGGGCCCGTTGGCCTATGTCAGTCGATGTCAGCACAGTCTGCCGACGGGGCCCTGGGACGCAGTCTAGACTGAATAAGGCCGATAATCTGATTGAAGGTCAAATTATTTTGTTACACTTTTTTGGATCCAGAGAAGGATTTCTACTTTAAGCGTCAGGAAGCCTGCGCAAAGCTCACATTGTGTTGAAACTTGAAGCGAGACTACGATCAACTACAGATAGGTACAATTGCTGAGCGGTTTATGGGAACGTGCTCAAGCACTCCAGAAGCAGTGGTTTGGGCAGCCAGAGCTGATCTGAAATAACTCCACATTGGATGTGAGAGGCGAGGCGAGAAGACTCGCTACGGCAGAGAGGGTCTCGACCAATGGCGCACGATTCAGTTTTCATGTTTCAATTTTTGTTGTTGTACTAGCCATATGGTAACCCGTTGGAGTACAGGGGTGACTATGCGAGCACCGTGGCCTGGGAGACGGAGAAACCCCTGGAAAACCGGTGTATCTTATCTTTCGCGTGCCGACAAATCTCTTTCGCGAACGTTAACCTTCACAACCTTTGCTGGCATCCAAGTGAACCCTCATAGCTGTTCAACTTGCCTTGGCATCCAAACGCTTCCCCATCCGTCATTCTGACTTTGAGTTCGATTGACTTTATCAAATTGATGGTCAACGAAAGCTGATCGTATTGATGATCTGACTGGCGGTGACGGGAAAGTGAAGTTTTGCGCCTTGTTATCGTGTTATGCGCGCATGAAATTACTCACGGTGACGGCTCGTCACATCTCGGGCGGTACACCCTTCACAGAAGTTCCAGCAATTAGTGCTGAATCCAAATCGGCGGGACGGACCAGGGTAAAAGATCTGCGGACCGGAGTTATGGTGATTCGCGGTGGCAAGAAGAATTGACGCCCGCCGACGCGAAATTAGTTCATATCCTTCGTGAAATACCTCCATCACTGAGTCAATGTCTCACGGCGGACCCAGGTGGAAGTGATCTTCCGGTGGATAATCCTCCGAATTGATGCGCCCGCCGATGCGAATATTTTGAACGACATAAAATGGGGTGAAAATAGCCTTGAGTCTTCAGCCCATCCATTTCCCTTCGTGATTGCCTTCCTCTTTGGTCCCCCCCCTTCTGCCTCGTACTGAACCTCTCCTTAACCCAACCTTAAAACCCTTTATCCTGGTTGATATGATAATGAAGTCCACCTTCTTTACGCTGATCGCTGTGGCTGCCGTCTCCGCTGTCAGTATTCCCCGAGCGGATGGGTTAGTTGCCTCTGCTCTCCTTTCCTACCAACTCACCTAATAAATATTTCACCGTACAGCGCCTGCGGCAGCGCCATTCAAGCGGTCCTCAACTCGCCCGACGGAGCATGTGTTAACCCTACCGGACTGAACGCCTACCTCGCCCTCGCTTCTTCATCCCAAAATTTGACCGACGACGTTGTCAAAAGCACCGTCGAGACCTGGCTCACCGGATACTGCGCCCTCGGTTCCTGCACGTGCGTGTTCTCTGCTTTCCATACGCGCTCTGGCTAACTATTGCCCATTCCCAGCTCGGACACAATCGACCGCGTCGTAAAAAACGTCAGCGCGTCCTGTGGATCGTACCCCAGCATCGGTGCGATCGGCGCGCCTGACTACGCACTTGTCCGCCAGATGATGTGCTTTAAAGAGTTAGTGTGCCTGCCTGCGCCCCGCTTTCCTTGTACTGACGCACACCAGCAACACCGCAGGCAAGTTTTGCCTCACGGAGTCCATCAAGAATGTGGGAATCCCCGGCGCCTCCCCCGACCTCATGATCCTTGGTCTCGTCCTCGCGTCGGGCCCGCAGGGCTCCACCTGCAACGAATGCACCAAGGCGCGCTACCAGCTCACCGTCCAAGCCGGTGATGCCAGCACCAACCAGATCAGCGATGTTTGTGGCGCGGATTTCATTTGTGCGTGGATGCGCGATACTTTCATAATGCGCATGCGGACTTACGTTGAGGTATTCCAGCGAAATTAAACGGCACCGTCAACGGTGTCACACAGACCGCCGTCAGCGGCGACTTCAAGAGCGCCAACTCTCCTAGTGGTGCGCTCGCAAAGGCGCCCCACGCCGCGATGGGCGTGCTTCTCCTGGCGATGTCTGGCTTCTTTGCGCTGCTATAGGGCGTGCTTCTGGGCATAGATGTGAGAGCATGGCGGTTATTTAATACTTCTCGATTTTAGCGAAGTTCTTGATGTTATGCATTCTACTTACTCTACTTTTATGAATTTTAAAATCCGGTTTCACTTCCTACATATTGGGCGGGTCAAAATTTGGCGTATATTCTTTCGCCCCAACCGGTGCTCAATTGTGTTGACCAAGGAAATATACTAAGGAGGAGCTTAGTCTGCGGGACGCGCAGGGGAAGTTGATCGTGAGCTTTTTTATCATCAACTCTGGCTTACTTTACATTCGTTTGCTTTTCTCAGAATCCCAGTACATCTTCGGGTATAGAAATCAAGCAGGAAGGACTCAACGAGCGCGTTCGAAATTCTCCACTTTCCGAATATTGCAATATCATACGTACAAAGTGTTCGCTCGACACTACATGAGTGATCCAAGCCATGATCAACAATCAAATTTCCATTTGTCCTTCCGCCCCTCCTACTCGCTCTTAAAGGCCATGTGGCTCAAAGTCTGAAACAAAACGGAATTATACTGACATTATATCAAATAAGTATACTTCGAATACCATACACCATATCCAAGTCCAAGTCTAAGTAAGGCTACATCTAATCCAATCCAACAAACCCAAGGCCTAGATCTGCTTCTGGAACGCCTCCCTCTGCTGCTCCCGCGCTCTCAACGACCGCGCCCTCCGCGCGGCGTCATCCTGCACCCAGCCCTCGCCTGCCAGCAGGTCCGGCAGCTCGCGTTCTTTCGGCGCAGCCTCAATGTCCGTGCGCGGTTTCAGGACCGAACTGTACTTCTCATTCGGGGACTCCTCATCCGCGCCGGGGTATTCTGACCCGATGACCATGACGGAGCCGTTGTCCGCCTGGTGCACCATGGAGCACTCAATGTACACTGAGAGGGGCGCGTGTGCGCCGTTGCGGGAAGAGGAGCCGAGAAAGCGTTTGTTGCTTGTACCAGGGAAAGAGGACGTTGCGGAGAGGAGGCCGCGAGATTTCATCCATGCGCGGACGGCGCGGACGAGGGACTTGATTAATTAACGGACAAGTCGGTACAACAGGTAACGGAGGCAGTAAGTAGGGAAGACGCACCGGATCCGTCGCAGCGAGGAGAGCGTAGAGGACCGCCCTTCCGCCATACACAAAGTCGCTGAGTAGCAACACGCGATAATCCGTCCAGTTTTTCACGCCGTCCTCCACCGTGGCGTGGATCACGCACGCGACGCTGGTGAGGTTGATCAACGCGGAGGCAGTTGGGTAGAGGACTGCGGTGCAATGTTAGCATTGGGCCTGAGGGGGAGAGAAAGAATAGAAACAGAGGTGGAGTACGCACTGATGCGGATGATGACGCCGCGGTAGACGTTCACGTGTACCACGGGCTCCCAATCATTCAACACGATGGAATTGGCGCGCGATCGCGTTTGGGAGCCGGTGCTGGCCTGGAGACGGGAGACCTGGGCCTGCAACGCAAAATAAAAAATGATCACTGTCGCCCGGGAGTGAGACGTTTGGTAGAACGCACCTGATGCCGGACCATGAATATCACAACCGCAATGGCGCAGAAAATTTCACCCGCAACGGTGAGGAGAGTCCAGAATAATTGGGTGCCAATCTGCCAGAGTATTAGACTCAGGTTTAGGGATATCGATTCAATATGCGTTTACCTGCCATGCGAGGCGCTGCTTCGGGTCGTCGTTGGAGTACCAACAGTCTTCAACCAGAGGGTCCCATCTGTATCCACTCTCAATATTAACGCCCGAGTATGTTACAACCAACAGCACGCACCCATATTGTTTCATCGCGTACGGCGGTACCGTCAGACACAGTGAAATGAGAATGGAGCCTCCAATATAGTACTTTTCCATCTTCTGCCCGTTGATGCCGTGGATGACCACGAGCCTGAAGATGAATGAGTCAAACACGGTGTCCATATAAATATCCTGGGTCGTGGACAGCTTACTGAAGATTAAACGCAACACAGAACAGCAAGAAACTTGATATTTCAAGGGTGAGCTTTTTGGTCAAGTTATAAACGTCTACTGCACCACGAGAGAACAAAACAGATCACGAGCCTGGAGCAAGAAAATATCCAAACCACACATCCACGTGGAACCTGTGAACTTTCCGCCGATGGCGTTTGTAATCCCAAAGACAGTGCTGAAGGAATAAATTCAACACTCCGATGAAGAGGGTATCCTTAATCCAGAAAACAAGCGTACTTGGCCGCCAACGTGCACATAAGAATCCGGAAGCTGACCCGGTCAAGATGGGGCCGCGCGGCGGGGCTCAGGGCAACAATCCCGATCACAATGAGAACGACGGCGCAAAGCGCCGCCCCAACCATGGCTGTTATTGCCCATAGCTGATTTCTGCATTCCAGATCCTGTCAACCTCTACAGTTTTGAAGTCAAAACCTCCACGCACGATAGGTTGACCAACTCGGGAGTCCAGACAAATCCATCGTCGTAAGCCATACCGGTGACTTGAAGGAAAGGAAGAAAAAAAATGACAACCGGCGAAGGAAGAAGAAAGAAAAAAAAGGATGGCAAAGTGAAGTTGATGGGCATGAGATAGCAACGAACGATTGATGCAATAGACAGGTTGCGCAGCAGCCACTGGCGCCATCTGGTGGCTGATTTGGCGCGCGCAAAAATGGCGGGCGAGTGGATAAAATTAGCCACCCACGTCATACACACGGCCGAGTATCAAATTTCAGTAGCCTCGAAGTGCAAACCGAAATTTGACACAATGAGTTTCAGTTGCGCCAAAGTCTGGACAAGGGCAGAGGGTGCCAAATTTTGGCGCAACTGAAGCTTATTGTGTCAAGTTTCCAATGGCACTTCAAGCCTGCCGAAACTTGGGAGTCGGCGGTATGATATTTAGCTCATTCTTTTGGTGTGGAGTCACTCGCTTGCTCACGCCAAAACAGCCACTGGGTGGCGCCAGTGGCTGCTGCGCAACCTGTCTAATATCGAGATGTTCAGTCCAGGTTCCATGTAAAATTGGCCAGATGGCAGTTCGTGGTTGCTGTGGGAACCAGTTCAAAAGACGATACTCCCGCTAATGAGTATCGTCATGGGAACGAATCTAAGAATTGCGTTGAACTCACAGCTTTTCGACTCCTTAGTATGATACTGTGAAACGAAGGAGGCTAGGGCCTCTTGGAAACGATTGGGGCAAGAGTGAGTTGGGCGGGAATAGTATACCTGATATCGCAGGTTTCGCGGTCAGCTCCTTTTAATGATTTTCACTGCCATCGCGGTATGATTGATGGAGGCGTTTGCTATGACTTTTCCGAACATCTCTCTCTTTTCTCTACCTATCTGTCTTAAGCGTTTTAAACTCCGCTTTTGGGAGATCAGGCCCGTGCCTTTGGAAGCGCTCAATAAACGGCGCTTCCTCGGGGCTTTTGGCCGCATGATCGACTTTAAGCGCGCGCGCGCCTATAAAAGTGCACACATCGCCAAAGCTCTGACAGGCGGCGCAAAGCGCCGGCGAAGGCTTGTAAGTAATAACAAGGCGCGCCTCCGCTTCGCTCCGGAGCTAAGATTCAAGACACATGATTGAAAATGATTCTTTTTAGAGCGGTATTATTCAGTGTACAGAACACCCCAAAGTAAAAAGCACCCGCGAAGAAAGCCATGAATTTCCCAGGGAACCATATCAAGCGATGATTTGTTCGTGAACAGCAGCCTTGCGTCGGACAGGAGCACAGACTGGAATTCAATAAACTGAGGCAGCCGGTGTCCAGGGATGCGAAATTCTCTGGGGAGGGGCAAAAGACACACCAGACCCGCACATTGAGTCTCAGAATCAAGTGCCGATCTCCTGAAGCATACTAAAAGACATGGCCTGAAGAGGGCAATATTATCAGACTGACCAAGAGAATGTCCTCAAAGATTTCGCTCCAATGAATAGACTCCAACCACAGCCGTAAAGCATCAATCAAGTTCCAAAATTAAACCGCGAACACTGAAGGCGAAACGATAGTACGCCTTCAAAATTCCGGGAGAGTGCTTGACGTTGGGCACACTCAAGACAGCAGTGTAATGAGGCTTGAAGACAGTGCCACTCGTACACAGCAAATTGCTCCAAAAGCGAGCCCGAAGACGAGCGTTGAGAATAGGGCCGCCGGCAAAAAAGCGTAGAATAAGCAGAATTTGGGTTCAGTATTGAATTGAGCCAATGGTTTTGAGGCGTCAAGGAAATTGACAGAGAAATTCCAGATTGAAAGCGACCAGATTTGATTGGAATTAAGATGAGATTCTGCATTTATTTTGAGGTGTTGAGAGAAGTAGCTCAGGTTCATGTCCTCCAGAGGTAGATTTAAGGGTAAGAGCATAAAGCCAGGCAGGGAGGGGCTCCCGAACGGGAGGCGCAGGGGAAGACACTGGGATCAAATGAGGGACAGAAACGTCTGGTGAAGCGTATTTATGCAGTAGTGGCGTCCGCAGGCGAAGACGAGATCCCGGCAAGAGTGAGAAAGTCTCTCCACCATGAATTGAGACCGTTGAATCAGGAGACCACTCTGTTCCTCTGAACAACCCCAGAATGGATCGGATTCAACAGCTTTAGCATTGCGGCGCAGTTCGGAGACTGTTAATTTCGAGCACGGTGAGAGTATTAACGACGAAAGGAGCAAGATAAAAATCTTACATGCTGTGAGAGTTGCGGCGCAGGCCTTGCGTAGGTTTTTTAGTCTTGAGATGCGGCGCAAGAACAGAGAAGAACAGGAGGGTTTAGTTCTTACGGGGATGCAACCAAAGAGATGTAAAGAATCGCGAGGGTAATCGTTAAAGAACGGTTAATATCGGGTGATCCCCTTTTTGACTACTTTGGGATGAGAGTTGATGATGAGGATGCTGATGTGCGGGAGGCGCATGCTCCGGTTGTGATACCTAGCGAATAGCACATTGTGTGAATGGATCATTTAAATACCTAAGATACACAGGATCACACCTCTTCATCTGTGTTCATCCGACTCCTTCCATTGGAATTGAAGAAAAGTGGGAAGAACACTACTAACGCGGCGGAGAGTGTGCCGCATCGATAGATTCACTGCGTTCCGACCCTACTTCGACACACCTCTAGTGCCCTTTGGCTTCCTTCATTTACCGTTGTGTAGCCACAAGACGTGCCTTTGCTTCGCTGCATGTTCTGTTCGGTCTGGTTTCCAAATTTTCCAGGGGACACAAAATGTAAATTAACCAACAACTATTACTTACAGCAGATGGCAGTACCGAAGGCGCGAATCAAAAAAAATGCCGTTTTGGGCTGTTTTTTATTTATTCTCTGCCTCTCGTATCTCGGGTGAGTCGGATTCTAATCTTCTTCAACTCCACCCGCATTCCGGCATATTGGGCAAGCCCAACCGGTGTTTCGATTACGGTCCGTTTGCTGCTCGATTAGGCTAAAGCAGAGCCTTCCTTGTGTCTAGTCTCCAAGCAACTCATCTTCGCTCTGTTCTCATCCGGAACTGAATCCAACATCGAAGAACCGTGGGCCGCATGAACCCGGGTGCTCCATCCGGTTTCACTGGGTTCTGAAAGCCGGCCGTCTATTTTCCTTTGGATGGTGTCGTGACATTGAACATGCGGGCAGCCTCTGAATCTCTACCCGCCACTCATCCATTTTGACTTTGAATGCACTGTAGCGGAGCTCGCTCTGCTTCAAGGCAAGGGCTCGGGGCATCTCGAATCGCCAACGCCCGCTGTACCTGTATGCGATAATGTTCTTGTGCTTTCACCGGATTTGAAAGCAAAAGAATGAGCGAAGAGAAAATTTTTGGTTGGAAATTGGCATCGCTTGATTGGTGATGTCTGAACGACCCGTTAGGTCCGGCTAGCCCGAATCATTACAATCAACAGAACATAGTGGAGTTTGTCGGGTAAGACTCAGGATTCGGTGGGTTGAACTGCATGAGATAAATTATGTTCACATTTTTCATGCCCAGGCTGAAATTGAGAATACTGAAACTATAGAAAGAATTAGATCCTGGCGCTGGACCACCTCCCGAATGAGGCTTCATCGGTGATGAACGAAACTATGCACAGGGAGTAAAGTCAAACAGCGAGTGCGCGCCATTTCCCGTAGCCTTGTTGCCGTCAATCTCTGCTGCGACCGTGTAAGCATTGAACGTCTGGTTGGTCTTCAGTTCGATACTCCATATAGAGTAAGTGGAAGCATCATTGCTATTGCCTGAGGCAGGCGGGGGAATTTTCACTTCCACAACCATCGGACGGTCGACGCTGTCTCTGGTCTCTGCCTCCAGGTATACGCGGGTAGGCTTGACTCCTTTACGCACCTATGTAAGTCGCGTCGGTGTCAATACCAATTCAAACGCTCTCATATCGACTGGAGCACGCACCGCAACGTCGAACCGTCCAGCAATTGGCCCGTCCGTGGAATTGAAGCACGAGGAAGCAGAGAAGATCACATCGTCCTGCACTGCAAATCCAAGGCCGCCCTGGTCCTCCACCTCGTCGTTTACAGTAAATTTCATGCTGGCGATACCCGCAGCTGCGTCGAGCGAGAGGAACCGGACAGCGTCGCAAGGACTGAAGGTGTACCAAGCCGCAGCAATCCTTCCGCCGCTTGAAGACGTGACATTGGTGGGACGAAGTGTCGCATTACCTGAGCCCCCAAGCCGATCGCTCCAGAGCATCCGCACAGTGCGATTTGGGTCTTCTTCCATGTCCCAGAACTGCGGAAGATTTAAATCGAACGAAGAAGAGCTGGTTCAAACAGAAATGTCTACACACCCGAACCTGGCCGTAAAACTGAAGTTTGTCTCCATTGAGGATGAGATCCAGGGCAGAGGGTTTAACAGGCAATGGAGTAATTACTTCGGTGAGTTGCACATCTTTCGGCACGGTATCTAGCATCCGTGCAAACAATTCCGCGCATGTGGATGCAAAGAGTTCTGGGGAGTTCGCGAATCTGGGCGCCAATCAGCAGATGCCAACAGCGAATGGACTCACGCACGAGTTCATAGTAACATTACCATCGCTCGCGAAGATACGCTTGTCCGAATTCGTTGTGTCATTGAAGCCCACAACCAGCGGATTCTGCGTCATGCCCGAGATATATTCTGTCGCGCTGTAGCTGGGGTGTGAGCAGACGAGTAAAGATGCATTTATCGAACACATACATATTGTTATCGAAATGCACCGGCGTGGAGTCGAAATGCGCAACGGATTCCGTATTGTCCGGGTCACTGACCTCAAGCACAATATCGGGGAACGGCGCATGTTGCACACCACCGAAAGTGTGTCTGCAATAAATAATCAAGTCAAAGGTCGCGATAGTACGAATATATATACCCGCATGCGACAAGTCCAATCATCTCTGTCGGCATGAAGCCTTGTCGGGCAAAAGAGGCGATGTGTGAGTCTAGGTCTTGCTGCGGCTCGGGAACACCCGGGGTATTGGGTTCCCCCGCATCCACGCGTCCACCTCGGAACGGAATTTCAGGACCCGCACTGATATGTCGATGTGAGTAGTAGGTACATACTAACGATGAAGTCAAACTCACCAATTGTCGACAGCGAGGATCGCTCCAAGGGCCAGCACATCTGCGACTGTCCATACCAAAATAGGTCAACCCAGATAGTGTGAAATATTAATTCCACAGACGTACTAGAAACATAGCGATTAGTGAAGTCGATAAGCACCCTGACCGTGTTCGCAAAACCACTGCCAGCGTCCTATGAACATTTAACAACGTCCATGAGACTAATTGGTAGTAAACCTCTGGGCGGGCTTGCTCCTCCGCAAAGCGTATCGATGCGTCCATGCCACCCGTTCCATCGGCCAAATTGTGTGTCGCCATGTCGTGATAGGCCTGCCCCCCGAGGTAAATCAGTTGAGGGTGAAGGATTTCGAGTATGTCATACAGTCCTAAGCCAGTCTGCGGCATTTGACCTCCCCGAGTTTGGGCTATCGAAGCTGAACGAGTCGCACGGCCGGACGAAGCCTGAAAAAGTCTGGTCCCACCGCATGGACTCGAGCGCGTCGAGCTGCGGTGATGGCCAGGTGTACGCATTAGCAAGGCAGGCTAAAAGAACAAGTTTAAGCATAGTTGATTATTCAAAAGAAGGGGTTTTCTGAGCCTTTAAGGCGACGAACTTCGGAGAGAGATGGCCGTGGATGATCGGTGTAGAGAATGCGCAGCACGGAATCTTCGCTGTGGCGGATGTACTGAATTCTTTACCTCATTTTGGACGGCGTTGGGCCCCCGAAAATCCGCGTTCGTTAGAGGATTACCCACGAACCGCAGATCTTCAACCCCCGAATGGTTGCTGTCGATGCTTTCTCGTCCTCAGTCTCGTTCCTTCCTTACTTCTCCGTTGATGGCTCGGAGTGAGAGGAGTTGCGAAGCTATTGATAATGACGAGAGCATTGGATACGGAGGGTCAGGGTATCACCCTATTTTCACCCTATTTATAAAATTACGTGCGTCCGTCCGTCTGAAGCCTTTATAAACTCCGATATCAACGCTCCGGCACCACTTGCCGGAAGCTACCCTAAAGTCCCCTCAATGACTTACTTATTAGTCGCTCGGGTTCAAAGGTATATTCAGGTCATACATTCAGCCGAAGTGCTGGGGTGCTTCGCGCCTCAGCGCGCTCTTGTATCAATATATAAAAGGCACTCATCTAGTACTAAACAGACGTTACAACAATTCTCACTCGTACCTCGTGTGTTGTACTCCTCTAGACAGATCCATGAACTTAAACTCGGCATAAAATCGAAGCAAGAATGGACAGTAACAAAAAATATGAAACACAAACACAATGGACTAACATCAAGCATCGAAATGTACGTTCTCCCATTCGCCCTCCCGCCACTCTGAGATGGCCTTCACAAGCGCGGCCCGTTCTGAAAGCGGCGTCGACTCCCCGGGTAGTTTGACGCTGATAAGCGATGGGAAACACCCCTATTCTCTCCTAGACAGACACTATAACGGCATGCTCGTACCTCGCATGTTGTGCAAAACGCCCCAGCCAGCGCGGAAGTTTTTTAAGATCGTCTTTCCCGTATTTAAATTCCCCTAAGAGAACGATGTGCCGGACACTTATCAAGGGCGGACTCGCACTCGCACTCGCCTCGGCTCTGGTGCTTGAACTGCAACGTGAGCTTGCGCACCTTGGAGTCAGGGTCCGATGCGATCGTGGAGAGCGCTTGTGCGAGCTCCAGGCCGTGGGTCACCGAGGTGATGGTCAAAGCGAAGATGCCCGGGATGTATACGGCCCGGAAGGAGAGCGCGGCTAACTGCTCTCGATGGGCGTCCGACGCGCGCTTTGCTGCGAGCGACGCGGAGTCGGTTGCGTCGGACTTGAGGGTGAGTCTGTCCAGTGATTTATGACGATGGATGAAATCTAACAACGCATGGACGGGGAGAACACAATCGGCCTTGACGACTAAATGGGTGACTTGGTCTTTGAGATCAAGGGTAGCGAAGAAGGCTCCAGATTGCGTGGGGAGCGGCTCGAGAGGCTGACGGTGAACACTGAAAATGTAGTCGGGCGACTGCGGAATATTGTACCGCGAGAGCAGTGGAATCTGGGCTAGTTTGCGAAAGGTGCGAGAAACTTGCACGAGTACCCAGAGATCCTCCTCATCCAAATGACGTTCCTGCAGATCTGAAGCTAGGTCGAGCATCCTTTTCTGTTTTTGCGATATATCGTCAACTTGAAGGAAGCATTTTTCATTTGGAACGAACTCTCACTGTTGAAAACTTGAATTACGGGGGAGGAAAAGGACCTGGACAATAGGGTTTCACGGTGGATTACTCGGCTGACTTGAATGGGAACGAGGGGAACCTGGCAAGTAACTGACTGGTGGCGGCGACTAAATACCGACTCTAACCGATTCCAGTGCAACAATGAGCGGCGGAACGTATTCTTGAGCCTGAGGGGAAGTGTCATTGAAGTGGTATGATTAAATGCCCTGTTCGACCATCTGCTTATGAGCATACTTACAACACGCGGCCCCTTATTATTATTACTGTTTCGTACCGTACCAAATAGGTACGAGTTTTCCCATCCAAGGGTTTGTCTACCCGAGATTAGGTCTCCACCTCCGTTATCAGTTTATCTAAGCCATGTTACTCTCGCCAATGAATACTATGGATTCGATGGACGGCATCACAGGGTTCAAACAGGGTTCAAAATTCCATACAATATCAAAG
Source organism: Mycena capillaripes (assembly GCA_029204075.1). Classification (NCBI taxonomy): domain Eukaryota; kingdom Fungi; phylum Basidiomycota; class Agaricomycetes; order Agaricales; family Mycenaceae; genus Mycena; species Mycena capillaripes. Next base: position 1,627,865 of record JARHKZ010000027.1, read on the forward strand.
TCTGTTTGCAACGCATATAGTACATCACTACCAACACCATACCCTTTTATCCGCAAGTTTATCGCCACATCATTCAGTCGAATTCATTGTCCATATAAGATTCATAGAGAATCAATATTGAAATTGGCCTACAGTTTGCTGATAACCTCCCGCAGTTTGAGGTAAGACGGGGACCCGAATCCAGTAACCTTTGTCAGGAAATTAGTGAGGAAAGACGCATCGTCAGGGTGCGCGCATACCGGATCCCAGCCAGCCGTGGAGTTGAACCCCGGTGTTTCCCCTGTACAGCCGAAGCTACTCCCTGCACCCGAAGTTAAGAATATCATCTCTCGGCAAAGATCTCGGCCCCATACCAGTTTTCAGGTCATTGAACCCTTGAGGATTTTGATAAATCAAAGGGTTGAGAAAGCCTAGAGGAGGGCGGCCCGCTGCCATGCGCTCGTTGGTGAGGAGCGCGACGATGCTCCCGAATATGATGGAGCTATATGCCGGGGTCTCGGTAAAGTCAATAACTTGGTCATCGAAAATCCAATCGACAAAGAAAATGGCGGATAGGTCCGGCACTTGAGGGAGGCGGCGTCAGTAAATATGAAAGCCCACACGTTGGGGGAAGTGCACACCAGCTCGGCCGGAGACGTTGAAAGCGGTGGTATGGGTGTTGTTGGTGGCTTTAAGATGAGCCAAAACTGCCTCGTCCTGATACCGAGGGCGCTTGAAGAAATTCGAGAACCCGCCTGAAAGCAAACGAGGTACAGGTTAGAACTGTTTTACGTCTGTCCAGAAGAGACCAGAACTCACCTCCACTTGAGTCGGATGCTGTTTCCTCGAGTTCATCGGTGGTGAATTCGGTCGATCCGACGCCGGTGACGCTTATGAAGATTATCAGCGGTAAGCTATGAGTTTCCGTCTCGATACTCACAACGGACACGATGCCGGAAACGGCGCGTCGAAGGATTTGCAGCCGGGTAGAGGAACACTGCCCGCTCCCCAGATGTTTGTTTCGACAATATAGGAGACCCCACGAGCAGCCAGTTGAGCGTACGCATTGCACAGAGATCTACTGTCCATCAGCAGAAAGAAAAGAAACTGATAGGAGGAGAGTGCACGCACACAGCCATTTGGGGTGAGAGGACTTGGCTTTCTAAGAATGGTTCGTTGTTGACTATGGTTTGAGGTGGGTGTTCTAGCGAGAGGAGATAGTGTGCTTGGTCCAGCATCTCGGTCAGGATATCATTTGGGAGGGTACCCGTCGAAATATATGTAACTGGGACACCGGTGGCGAGTCCAACTGCCCATTCAACGGCGGGATTCTAGAGGGCCGTCAAGCAAATACACAGGGCGGTGGGAAACACCTACGCCGCCGAAGACTCCGGCCCCTGCCGGAAGTTGATTGTTGATACCATCATCCACCGAAATCAGGTCAAATGTTGTGTTCGGATTCATGTCTGGTCGGTAGATCTCCAGGAAAGTCTGGTGGAGGGCAACACATTTAGCATAGCGTTAGCTCTGGCGACCAAAAGGACTCACCTTGAGATCGCGCTTGTTGGCAAAGTCATTCTCGAAGCCAGAGACTCCGAATACATTTGCTGCAGGTTTTGCGCGGGAAGTAGGAATTCCATAAAGTTCTTGGATACAAGCCACAGTCCAACTTGAACTTGCACGGCAGTCTGGAGAGATGGACGTGGTAGGAGACCGCGCACTAGTCACACCCGAAGTCTTGTTGAGAAACGTGGGGAGCCCTCCGGCCCTAGCATCCGGAAAACTATAGGATATCAGCCAGCGAATATCATGGAAGTGAGGTTGCGAACCTAATGGTTGGATGAACCCAGTCAATGCTGGCCTTGAGGGCACTGGGGATCGAGTAGGATAGCGTTCGCACAAGAGTCTGGTTGGTATCTTCGTTTTGGAAGGTCGCGAAATCTGCCGCAAGAAGAGTATTAGCCTGGGAGACTGTCATGTTGACGGAAATCCAGTCCCCCGCTGAAGTAATGGCTGACGAAGTGAGTTCGTTAGATGCAAGCCAGGAATTGACCAGAGACATTGTCTCCGCTGAAGGCGAAACGAATTGTGCCACCTGAGGTGTTCTATTAGATCCACAGTCTGATTTTGTGGCAGGAGAGGACGTTACCTCGGCTTGGGTTAGATACCGTCCATAGCGGGGGTTTCCTGGTGTACTGATTTCGTAGACGGTGTCCTGCAAACCCTGAATATTGCTTTGTGCGAGGGCCATCCGAAAGCTGAGAATGTCGTTCGCCGGAGGTGATCCGACGCGCGCGAAACCAGGGGGTGGGTTGTCGCGCCTCTCCAACATGACAAAGTCACATTGAACACGAACAAAGAGGGGAAGAACTACTGCGAGAAATTTCAACATGGTGAGCGAAGTAAACCCAGGAACGGTTAAGAAATGTGCTTGCACATTCACCTTTTATTCGTATTGTGTCGCACACACAGGCGTTTCCTCGCCGCGCCGAGACTCGAATCGTCCGCACCAACAGCATTAAAGATTGCTGGATCCTTGGCATGGTTCGGGTTCAATTCAGGTGCTGCGGAAAGGTACATCTTGCAGCACTACCTCTCGTAAACGGTTCTATCTCCCTCAGGAAGGCAGAGGGTTCGTGTGGATACGACAGTAGAATCAGCGCTCGAGAACTGGGTGAGTGCTTCCATTGTGATTAAACTCGACAATCGACCCCGGAGAACCAGTCCACTTGCGGGAAGTACATCATGGGGCTTCAACCAGCGTTTCTTTTGGCGGAGATTATACACCGACGTGTGCTGAGAAGTAACCTTTGAGGGTGAGTAAATCTTGCTCTTTTGAAATCATCCGTGTCGGTCTAAGGCATTCTCACTCCGTTTGTGGCACATGGGCTCCGAGTATTTGGAAGATCAGCGGGAATGCCGCTGTTCACTTGAGGACCCGAAGCGGCCCACCAGCCTCTCGTCCCCTAAGAGCTTGAGGGTGTTTCCGAATTGGAGTTCCCAGTGAAACCTGATCAGGCGATTCGGGCGTTCAGAGTTGACAGAATCGTACCCAACCCGAGGCAGCCATACGAGCCCAGAGACCAGGTGGGAGGCGAAGGATGGTGTTCAGCGCCAAGAGTAAGTACGTCAGATCCATCAGAGCCCTGCCTCGCTGACGACATCGGCCATCTTCCTTCCCCTTTTGCTTTTTTGTAAGATTGTACTGTCGGTTTAGAAGCAAGCAATGTCAAACCTTGCTCTGTGGACACAAAATCGTGTTGCGTGCCTCGAGTTCCATCATACTGCGGAATACCCACCCATTCATTCAGACGTCGAACATGCGATTTTTCGACGTCTCTAAATGGATTCTGAGCTATGATACTTGCGTAACCTTCCGGCACAAACTGTCCGGGTGGTTTTTCGAACCCTCACCTGTTTTACCAGGGGAAAAGTACGGCGAACCATCGCCGTCCCTGCAGAGGATAGAGTTAAAAGGCTTTTGGCTCCGCAGTGTACCTCAGAAGTTTGAACATCCTTCAGATTCACCATGACCATCTTCCCTCTCGTGCTGCTTTTCGGATTTTATTTCAGCTCCGCGTTCGCGAGCCCCAGTCTGAGAGCCACTTCACGCAGGGTATCTACCCAAACTTTTTTTCCAAGCACCTCATTTCAGGTGGGTCATCTGGTGTCACCTAATATTTCCTCCTTGACTACGCGCCGCTAGACGTTCGAGAATGGCGTCGATCATCCATTGTCTCGTCGGGATGGTAGTTTAGCAGATGCAGCCACTGCATATGTCCAAATCCAGCTCAAAGTCGATCCCAGTACCGTGAAGTTCAAGTCGGGATACTCTTCTGACACCGCGCAATACGCATATATCAAACAACAGCATGTGGGTTTCAAGATCCCTTTTTACTACGTCGAAGATTAATCCCATCGTCAATAGAACAATATCCCTTTCGCCAACGCAGTCGCCAACGTCGCGTTCAAAGAGAGCAAAGTTGTCTCATTCGGCCATTCATTTGTGAAACCATGTAAGTATTCGCACCATTCTAAACGCTGCTCATGTCCCTGCCAGCATCGTTCGCATCGTCTACTCCCACGATATCGCTTGACACGGCAATCTCGACCGCCGAAGAAGCTTTGGATGGAACGCACAATAATATACCCACTACCGTGGAATATTTGGTGAATGCGGACAATACGGCGTCGCTCATTCACGTGGTCCAAGTCCAAAATCAGGCCAAGGGAACCTGGTATGAAGGCTTTGTGGACGCGCATTCCGGCAAGTTTATTTCTTCAATCGATCTGGTTGCAAACGCCGCGGTACGTAGGAATTCAGAACGCTAACTTATTGCGCTTCTGATATCCTGCCGTAAAGTATCGGGTCCTTCCCATATTCAAGCAGGATCTGACGGAGGGATTCGAATTCCTGGAAAATCCACAGGATCCCGTTTCGTCGCCTCTAGGGTGGCATAACGACGGGACCACAGCGACCAATGACACCTCGTAGGTCGACGCTCTATCCTCTACTGCTTTACCTCACGGTTTCAAAGCGGGAACAACGCTTTGGTGTATCTTGATCAGATACAGTCCGATACCACGACTCAGTCAGCTCCCGGGTTGATTTTCAACTACACCCAAGACCCCACCATCTCTCCTAGCGAGGGGATGAATGCGGACGCGGCCAGGGTCAATGTTTTCTATATCATCAATACAGTCCATGATGTCGCGTATAAATATGGATTCACCGAGGCCGCCTTCAATTTCCAGCAAACCAATGTCAAAACTGGGGGTCTCGGCGGAGATCGCGTCCTCGCGTCCGTTCAAAACTCTGAAGGTTCAAAACTTCCACGCTGGCAGAGATTGAACGCTGACTTCCCCGCTTTTCTCTTGCTCCCTTTCAGGGATCGACAACGCCAACTTCGGGACCCCGCCAGAGTACATTTCCATTTATCACCAACTGTCTACGTTTATCTGATGCAAAGTGTAGCGGCCAATCTGGCCAAATGAACATGTATTTGTGGGATGAAACAGATGCAAGGCTCTCCATCCCTTGTTCGCTCGTCCAATCTGATCATTCTTTCGTAGCCTGAGCGGGACGGCGGGTTGGAAAACGACATTGTCACCCACGAAATGACCCACGGGATTACCAACCGTATGACTGGTGGAGGTACGGGCAGATGTCTTCAAATCGTCGAATCCCAAGGTCTCGGGGAAGGCTGGAGCGATGCTATGGCCGAGTGAGTCCAAAGCGCTGTACCTTCACTCATCTGATCCACCTAATTTTCTTTGTTTCAGCTGGATGGAGCAAGTCGGCGCCCCAATCGTTGACTTCACCCTCGGATCGTACGTTGATGGAGGAGTTCCCATCCGGTCCAGACCGTACTCGACCAACTCGTGAGTTCTGCCGCTATGATTGATTGTTGTGCGGCCATTAACGCTTTCCAGCACCACCAACCCATACACCTACGCAACGCTCCTGGAGGCTCCCGAGGTTCACGGTGCGCCGATCCGTCGACCTAAATACAATCCGTCTGCAATTACTCTTGACTTGTAGATATTGGCGAGGTTTGGGCGAACATGCTCCACAACGTGCACGCCGCCCTAGTTGCCGCGCATGGCTTTTCGAAGACGGCGCGCACGGACCCCACCGGCTCCCAGGGGAACGTCGTGTTCCTCCATCTATTCATCGACGCACTCGCCTTGCAGCCGTGCCAGCCTGACTGTGAGTTCCGATATTGGTTCCTGTCCCTCTATCGCACCTAATCGATGTGCCATAGTCCTCCAGGCGCGGGATGCAATTATCCAGGCGGACCATAACCGGTACTCCGGCGCTAACAAATGCCTACTCTGGAAAACGTTTGCGAGTCGTGGGATGGGTACGAAGGCATTCGATTATACTGACGACTTCAGTGTTCCTGCTGGATGTTGAGAGAAGCGTTCCATAACAATGTAATGAAATCGCACCGAGATTATATTCCATTCGTAGTTCCGATGCCATCTGCTGCGCTTGACGGTCGTGGAACTCAAGCTGTTTTTACGGCCGCTCTGACGCAAAATAATGATAAAGGAGTAAATTCCAAGAGCATTAACGAAGCAAGCGAACGCAGTGGTAGGTGAGCTTGTTAGAAAATTGAATCCGGTTTGCAACTGTCGTGGTCGTTAATTCGAAAGAAACGCCGAGAAAGTGCCACGTAAATCGTACCCGCCTCGGCCTACCACCGTTCTTTATGAACAACACGCGGCCCCGCACTCCCCTCATTACTCCACACCCGCAGCTCCTTCGTCTCGCCCTCTCCCTCGCGTCTATGGTTCTGCGACCATTTCAAAGCTGCGCGCCCGCCAGCGATAAGACCGTCGAGGGGTATGAAGTCAGCGTACGCGCGGTGAAAGAGCGAGAAGAAGCGGAGGTGGGTGAAGCCGGAAAGGGAGGCGAGGAGGGACTGCGACGCACATCAGCGCGATGAACACAAGATTGGATGCAGATGAGAGAAAGTCTTACCTCAAAGTCGGGCGGCAGGGGGTTTCCGATGGATATCGAGCGCAGGTGCGGGAAGTTACGGATAAGCACTGCGCGCGGATGGTCAATACCTCGCATACCTACCGTCGTACGAGGAGTTGGGAGTGGCTATTGGATCGGAATACACACCAGGAATGAACTGCTCCTTGGTCATAATGGCTATATCTTGTATGCGCAGCCCCACGAGCGCCTCGAGGTGCGGGAAGTACGCCTTCGCAAGCAGAAGCGTACGGCTGCTTGGGAAAATCTGCTGGCAAGCGAGCGTCTTGACGTTAGGGAAGCGCGGGAAGAGTGAGCCGATAGAGGCAGGTACGGAGAGGGCTGTCACACGTAGAAAGGTTGCCATCCCACTGCACTCTCTGGCGAAGGCGGAAGTGAGGAGTGGGGCAATTTTGAGTGGGACTTGATAGATGCGTAGGCTGATGAGGTTTGGGAGGGTATGCAGAAATTGCACGAAGTGGATGATTCTCATTTGGTGTTCCGGAGACCAGTTTAGCAGTGATATGTGGACTGATCTGAGTTGAATAGTATAAGACATTGCACCGAGATATAAGGGAGATACGAAGAGAACTAACTTGATGTATGGGAAGATCAGAGGGGCGACTTCCCACTCCGAGAACGATCGGTGGAAATTGGGCCTGATTACCTCGAATCGTTCCCACATGAGCGGCAGAGACACCTGACGCAGTACAGAGCAGGTTTGCGACAGAGAACGCAAGGCATCCCGGCGGTCTTGTTGTTGCACAGAGTCCTGTAACAGCGGACAGAGGAAGTCGAAAGAGTCGTACTGGTGATGAGACACTATTTCGAGCAGAAGCTCGGTCGGAAGCTCCGCCAAAGGGCATAGAGTGCCTGCCGACATAGTGGTAGAGGAATGAATCGCAATTGTACCGCTGGCATGCCGATCAATCCGGGCCCATCCGAGATCGGTCAACATAACCAAAGAGACGCGTCGCGTCCAAATCCGAATTTAAAGAAATCGAAGAATGTTAGGATATTGGAAGAGAACTAACGAATTGAATGGAACTTGATGTAGCGGGAAAGTTGACCCACCGGAGGGGTCGGACGTCGGGGCGATGTTTCTTTCTTCCGCGCGATGACCACCCATCACTGCATTTAAATTCGATACGTCATTGACTTTCGAAACATGCATACTCGTATTTAGTCGTCATTCTTAGTATCAATAACATCGGAAATCTTGGTTGAGCCACTATCTTTGGAATCTCGTCCCTCTGGGACTGGTTCGAGTACGTTCTCCCATGGACTACACGAATAAACAATGTTAGCATTTGCATCTGAAATCACAATCACGGAGGGGATGGAGCGGGACCCACACGGTGCCTTGAGCTCTGGTGGACATCTGCTGCACAAGTTCGAAAGTCAGTGCGTGTGTCGGAACAGAAGAGGGTGTGAGGCACCCCAGAGATTATAATGGTGGTTGTCGCCTCGATATCAGGCAGAGACGGAGGGAACGCCGCAGCAAGCGTGGCGAGAGCGAAGAAGGCGACGGAAAACTTCATGCTTATTTAGAAAAAGGAGGACGGGGACGAGTTTGAAATTCAGTCTGAAAAATACCTAGCCTTCATACAACTCCCGCTGAAATAAGTGGAATCCGGGCGCTGTCTTGGTAATTATGGAGAGGATGCCCGTGGCGTTGGTGCGATGATTAACTCGGTGCACAAAACATGTTCTGCAATCATCTCGGCGATTTGTCCGGCCCTGGTGTATCATTCTTTCTCGGCCGCGAGAAGTTGTTTGACATGGGATTTCTCTACCACCTATTCTCTTTTCTGGTCAGGCGTTGCGTTTGGATCATCGCGTCCAGGTGATCTCCCGGCATTAGTTTTATCCCTGAGCTCCGAAGGGTAACCTATAGCTCCATAAGACCACGCTCATCTATAAGTACAGGCACTTGGCATTGAGGCCAATTCATTAATCAGCTTTTTCTTGAACCTAAACACGTTTGACACCCACAAGCCCGTGCTAAGATCTGTCCGTCGGCCAATATTCTCAGCAGAGCGTCGAACTACTTACATGTTGCTCCGCGCGCGCGGGCCCATTTTTTGAATATATCCTGACAGAAACTACGTCGTACGTCTGTCCGCGGGGAGTATGTATCAATATATTTTATGCCCTAAAGATTTGGGTCGAAACCTCCCCTTAACTGAGTGAGCGAACGCTGCGGTGTTCCACACCCACGGGCTATTTCGCTCCTGTAAGAAATTCCTAACCAATTTCTTCAGTGAGAAATCAGTTCATCCGACGAAGCAATTCTCCTGTAAGCCTCAATTGAGTCAAACGCGCCTACCAGAACCTCGCAGAGACGTCGGCCGACTTCAGCCGATCGGGATTATGTTACCATCTTAGCCACGTCCACTGCCTTGCTCATTCCACTGAACCTCTTCTTCTGCTGTCGAGGCGCTGCCCCACGCTCGACTTCTTAGGGCCTCTATTTCTCGGTCAAGCTAGAGGGACATTTTCTCCTTTCTTTCTGGGCCATGCAGTACCGACTCGCTGTTAGTCTCTTATAAACAGACACTATAACAATTCTAACTCGTACCTCGTTTGTAACTCGCGGTGGGCATTGCCAGGCTTTGAACCTTAGACATGCAATGAAAGTGGTCGACTTACGGCCTACACAAGTGGGCTGGAAAAAATCGAAGCTTTGTGGCTCCGGCATGAACCCTAGATATGGATATGTGCTCTGGCGTCTCCTTGGTACAGCACCTTCTGCTGCTTTTATTCCGTCGTTGTGGGGATGTTGATTATTTTGATCTGTGTACCTTTTAACCGATGCCAAGTACTAGCGCAACTGACTTCAGAGCTTCAAATGCAGGGGGGTAGTTGTGCGATGGATGACTCCACTTCCGTGTATCTAAGGTCACCATTCAGAGCAAATTTGGCATCGAAAAAGGCAATGTTCGGTTACTTTTGGTAATGCTGAGTAGTATGACATCTACCTCCCCCAATTGGACATGCCTAGGCAATCTTTTCCTTAATAGACTAAAAATCTTCAAGGTTTCCTCGAACAACCGGAATCAAATTTATGAAGTTGCCGAACTTCTTAAGGTGCGAGTTAGCGGTTCAAGAGGCAAGCAACACACTTAGAGTTTCTTCAGGAGAATCTTGCTGATGCAAGTTGCATAGTATGAGTCTTGATGTTCAGAAAGCTATCTACTCCAGTTTTCCTACTTTAAATACCTACTAACCAAATCCATAATGAACAAGGTTGTAATGTGGTTTTAAATTAAGAACTTGACTCACAAGTAGTCTCTTGCAAACAGACGCTACAACAATACTCACTCGTACCTCGTGTGTTGTAGTCTGTCATTTTCCCGCGATCATTGATCGCTGGTCCCTCTTATTACAAATCACCAAATTTTCGAGTCTCAAATCACATTTCAGACCGCGTCATTCGGCACTTTGAGTGAATAGCAATACTTTGGGGCCTGGAATGCGCCATTTTCGCGTGGATCTTGCAGCGGGGAAGTCAAGAACAAGGATGCCGAGTTTTGATGGCTCGGCAGATGACCAAGCCAGTGTTATTGATTTTGGTGGAAGAAAATAGAGAAAAACCGGCGTTTAGGCTACATTTAAGCTTGGAAAGTCAATCAAATACCTTCCTGCGCTTGAATTTTGTCGTTGGGATGGCTGGATAGGGACGAAAGGTCGTGGGAACAAATTCAAACTCCGATGATTAGTAATAAGTGGGACCAGCGATCACCGGTGGCGCGGTAAACTACAGACTAACTCACAAGGTAACATACAGATTTTGAAGAACGGTGCAAGGATAAGAATCTCGCCGAGTGCGCCCAAGGCGGTCCTGGCATTGAACAACAGAATGCCAAATGCAGAAGGTGGTTGAATTCCAGGTGCGAACCCATATCCGTTACAAATTTACACTAAAGTAATGGAAGACCAATGAAAGAAAGGAAAGAAAAGACATGCCCAAGAACATCTTACTTGCAATCATCTGTCCATTATAGAACAAGAGCGTCATTTTGACTGCGGACGGTCTCAAAAGCATCACTTGAATCTCTACAAATAGTTCGTAGGGTGGCGGAACAGAGTTGTTCTAATCTTATCGTACCGTGTGAACAAGGACCTGCCGCAGCCGCACCTACCGGGACACATGCCAGAACATATGCCAGCTACACGCCAGCCGCCCAACAGTCTATCATGTAAATTGGAACCGTGAATACTCATCTTCTTCGAATCAAGATTCCGGCCCTTAGTTCCATAACACTCCACAGCCTCGTTCCCATGCCCAACTTTCGGCATATATGGACAGCCCAGTGGATGCATCAGCAGTCGAGCCTCTTCCTTAAAAGCCTATGCCTGCCGATTCTGAGCTCCGGTTGATCAGATACCTTGAGCTTAGCTGGTCTCTTGTTGCGGTATGGGTAGACCCTGCGCAGCTCTCTCCCACTGACAACGAAAAAAGGCTGAATTGTGCCTCTATGGTGAATATATCTGCCTTATCACTCGCTGTCTCGCTGAATGCCTCACAGGTGGATATGTGGCCATGATGGCCTTTTACCTACATGTGCTCCGCACGCGGCGCCTGGCAAGAAATCGTTTCCTGGTCGCTGCCACGATTACACTGTTTATTCTCTGCACCATTCATTGTTTCCTCCTGCTTGTCACAGCTATAATGGAGACCAAGGATCTCGTCAGCGGTGATTTTTGGTACTCAAGGAGATCTTACCTGAATCTAGAAGCCGTGACGAACGTGGTTTATGTTACCTCCAAGTGAGTGTCTCGTAGAAGTGATTTTGGTTTGTCATTTAATAAAGCGAGTGCCTCCTAAGCGTGATTGCAGACACCATTTTTGTTCGTCCCTAGCTCCCTCTCCCGATTCTTGACGATCCCTCATCGTATGCCAGACCTTCCGCTGCTACGCAATCTGGAATCACCGTATCAAGATCGTCCTCCTCCCAATCTTACTGACATTGTTTGTCGCATGTGCGGATATATTCTGTATCCGAAGTTTGGTTCATCAATACACACTCAGTGCTCGGGTATTCTAACGTCAGGAATCTTTTGGCCGCTAACCCTGGCCAGGTTGTGGATCCTACAATTCTTTTCCTTTCATCCAATTTCGGGGGCTCCCTCTTACTCGTCGGCTCAATTGTGCTCTCCGCGTTCACAACTTCCCTTTTGATGGGATTGAGTCGTTGAGTCTTTTTTAAAATTCTCTTTCGTGGCCTAGTCACTAATTATTACTATCCCCCAGTCGGTCGCATTTGGTGGCTCTCAAGGGCCGCTCGGCATCTAGTAGGAATGGACGCGGCGGGTAAATACTACACTGTAGTTGCCATGATGTGAGTGCTAACACATCTTTGACTCTTGCTCATCGTGGACAGTTTGGAGTCCGGAGCGTTGTACTTCACGGGCGGACTTGTTTTTGTTGTCTTGTTTTTAAAGGCAGATTTGCCGAAAGTGAGATCTTCGCTTTCTTCTGTATAGATACTGACCCCCTGTGCATCGTGATAGGCCCAGACCGGGATTGTGTTGGGACAATTAGTCGTAAGTGCATTCACTGGTTTTGTCACAGCTATGATTATACTATATTCAGGGAATCGCGCCAACAATCATTGCCGTGCGAGTTGGACTCGGGTACAGCGTTGAAAGCGTCGAGAGCTTCATCGGTCCCGGGTCAATGCCTCTGGCGGAAATTCGGTTTAGCTCCGCTCCACAAGTGGTGGACTCGGGGGAGAATCACAGTATATATATCCGGCCCGAACATGTGAAAGAGGAAGCGGCAGGATGAAGAAGTGTATGATGTCTTCCCCGTTGGCGAGGCCAAGGGTTCTTGGCCTTCCCCGAGATCCCCAAAATTATTAGGTCATATGTTGAGCTTCACAAGCGTATTTGCGTCCACCGTTTGTAATTCTAGTTTCCAAATCTAAATTATTCACTTTCCCACTTTCCCGCCACAAATTCGACGCAGCTTCATGTATTAATGGTGGACTGCAGAGCGTTATCGCACGACACTCATGAGTACTCGCACAGTGCATCAGAGAATTATGTCTTCTTTTCCATTATGATGCCGCACTGGTTTCTATCAAGACCGCCAGCCGTTCCTGTTTTTTTTGCTTTGGTGCGCTTCTTTGGAGGCCAGGTATACCGAGAGCTGGAACCCAGTTCTCGTCTTCGTCCAAGCGGTGCGCCGCGCACGCGGGTGCGTCCCGTTCCGCCCATGGCGCGAAGTCAGGCAGCCTACATCCGACGTCCGTTAGCACACGAAGAATCTGCGTCTCCGTGAAGAGCTCCAGATGGGCAGATGGCTGGTCCTGAGAGGTCCATCTCCGCAAGCTCGAATGCAGATGCAGGGCATGTGCGGTACCCGTCCCCGCCCCGGGCATATACCTTCCTGTACAGCAACGAAGCCCCGCCGCCCCCTCCCCTGTGCTCACGCGGGTGCCGGCGAGGAAGCCCAGCGACCGCCGCCAGGGACACATCCGTCCTCCGCTCCACACGACCACGAGATGCGTATGCGTACGATTCAGCGCATCCTCCACTCCTTCAACGACGGAGGATACGGGTAAGGCGTGCTGCGGTATCTGATCCGTGGCCCCAAGTGTGCTGCTGCCCAGAGTGAGATGGACAGCCCGAGCAACTGAGGAACGTGCGTGGTGTAGGGGCCGGATGCACGTAACTCGTCCACGAGAGCATCATGAACGAATCGAGGGGATTGAGGCCGAGAATTGAAAGAGGAAAGGAAGAAAAGAGGACGAAACGCCCCTGCGTCTATCCGGTCAGAGGTCTCCGTTCACCAGATGAATGCGACGGTCGTGGGCGGAGCCTGAGGCCGGCGGGAAGGGAGCTCGGGTCAGTACGCTGTGTTGGGGGGGAAATGAGCAGAAAAAAAAGGGACAGAACTGATGAAAGGAGTAAAGATAATGAAGGACGAGGATGGCGCAAAGGGCCACGTCAAGCCTTCGATCTTACCGAATGCGGAAACTGCACTAGATGCCATTGCGCTGAGCCAACTGCTGTGGACGACGCGCGTGTGCGGCATACGACGTATGGGAGTCCATCGCACCATGAAAGCTGGAAGATGTCTGCGCAAACAGCGCGGACGGCGCAAATGACACGACGACGAAGGCAGGAGGAAGACATACCAAGTCTGATGCATCATGCCGCCACGCGCGTACTCCTCCCAGCCTTGTCTTTGTCAAAAGTGTAAGTGAATCGCAGTCGGATCTGGAGGAGGGCGAGCGGTTTATAAAACGGGAAGCGGGAAAACAGAATCTGGAAGAACGAAAAGACGTCAAGTCAACGCCAGTGGAAGATATCGATCGTCGGACGAGCAATTTCAGCGACAAAATTGTGTGGCAATCGGCAGGAGTCTTCAGAATCTGGAGGCGGTACTAATGGTGGATTCGAATGCGTTGGGTCCATGAAGCAGTTCGTTGTTGAGACGGAAGCAAGAATTTTGAGTGATTCACCGGCCCGACTGATACCCGGATGCCGGTGGTCATGTCGCACGTCAAGTCACTTGTCGGGAACCTTGCCCCAGTCTCAAGTACTCTTGTCCTCGATAACTTGGATGAGGCTTGCGCAAGCCAGATAATCTCTCGCTGACGCCGAACCACAGGGCAATGAAAATGATGCTTAACCTGCCTGCAGAACTGCAGGACATCAGCATCTCTCTTCTGGATAAGGATGATCTCTGGGTACTGTTGCAAGTTTCTCGGACCTTTCGACAACTGGCCCAGACTCCATTGCTCTCCCGGTACAATATTCCAGCGTCGCAAGTATTTTCGGGTTCAGTAACGCTCTCGGGGGAAACGTGCTTCCTCATCCCGATGATTCACCGTATTCACCCCATTCTGAGACTCAGCATCGCGCTGGGACCGTCGCATCCTGGGGTTGTGACTTCTTCGTTGGCTCAGGTCCTCTCGATCCCGGATATCACGATACTCGGCGCCTGACGTGGCAATAGAGATTTCAACGTCGCGAGGTTGATAGCGACTTCATCCCGGGGCGGGAGAGATCCTGTGGCAATGGTGGGACAGCGCGCAGTACATGTATCGCGCCATCGACACTTTGCCCCGATTGCCTCGATTATCGACATGCCGCTGTTCTTCCTGAGGTCCTTCACCTGTCACGTCACCTTTCTGATGCTCATCCCTCACATTCTCATCTTCCTAATTCAGAACTTCATTCTCTCGCTCACCTGGGTGTACTATCGCATAGTGGAACAGGATTTGGATGACACTTCCCGCATTTCATCGGATTTGGGTACCGTCACCTACCGTATCAACTCCTTGCGCGTCCAAATCATATCAATTCCCGGTGCCCCCCAGTTCACGCTGGCCACATTTCCACCAATCTCCCACATTGTCGTCAATCGCCTTCCGGCCCTCTCCCCCGTGCAGTCTGCAGCTCTGTTCGCTGCCCTCGATCTCGAGGACCAACTCAAGGTTGTCGTTATCGAGCTGGATTCTGCCCTCAGTCTTAATGTCGTGTTGAACTTCATCCACTGGCATCAATCACTCGTCTGCCTCATCCTCGAGCGCGGCGCAATCGACTCCGCGTCGCTCGCAGAGGAGCCCATGTCGGACGTTTATGGAGGAATAACTTCGCTCACTTGTCCGGCCGGGTACATCCCGTACATCCTCCCAACGCAGCGCTCCGTGGCGGCTTTGACCATCACCTCAGCGGCCGATTGCCAAGAACTCGCACATGCGCTTAACATCATCGCTTCGGACCCTGACTCCAGGGTGAAGTGGCTGACGTTGGAGTCACTAACGTTATACTTCACGCGCGGGAGTTCCATGCGCCAGATCCTACCTTGGCGCGCGAACTCTGATCCGGAGGCGAATCCGCCCTTGCGCAGTGTTCGGCACATCTTCATTTCCCTGGATTTCGAATATGAAAAAGCCGATACCCGAAGACTCCCGTGCTGGCTGGCGCGTTTCCCAGCGTTGGTCAGCGTGAAGCTCCGCGCGGCATCAGTGCCATTTTCAGAACGGGACGCCCTTGTGAGGGCCATATTGGAAGGACGGGTGTTGGGCGAGTGGGAGGACGTGTACTTCAATGCTTGACGTGACTCCACTGTATTTGTGTTTCATATTTTTTTTGTCAATCCCGTCCTGATGCTGCGCAGTCCATTCTTGGCTTCGATTTTTCGCCGGGTTTGATTTCACAAATTTGTCTAAATGAGCGCTTTTTATACACCGATACCCGAACCTCTGTATGCAACGCTCATTATCAATAGTTTCGAAACTCCTCTCATTTCGAGCCATCAACGGGGAAGCAAGCAAGGAGCGAGGACAAGGATCGGCAGCCCATTCGGGCGTTGAAGATATGCAGTACGTAGCTAATCCTCTAACGAACGTGGGTTTCCAGGGGCTAAATGTCGCCCAAAAGAATTCAGTACATCCACTACAGCCGAGTTTCCGTGCTGCGCAATTTCCATACTGATCATCCACGGCCATCTCTCTCCGAAGTTCTGAGCCTTAAAGGCTCTCAGTCGTAGTTGTTGGCGGTCAGCGGATAGACCCTAAGATAGGAGGAATCACCAAGCAATACTTTCAATACGTTGCAAACACTTTGGTGCATTAAATTTCAGTAGGCGGTGAGCTCCACAAGATTCGCGCAATACAACTTGAATACAACCGTTCCCCATGCGCCTAAATTGACAGCCCATCCGGCAAATCAGTCCCTGCCGCACCTCACACATCAACGACGGGCACTCCACAAGCTCCGGCACTGCTTCCTCCCACAGTCGCAACCGCGTACCTGGGTGGCCGATCGAGCCCGTCGTATGCAGGTAGCATGTCTTTATCGCTCAGCACGAGCTCCATGTCACTATTTGCGCGTCGTCCACCGTCGTCGATGTCCGGCCCGCGCGTGGGCCGCACGGGCGGGCGCGCGTTTCGAGAATGAACTGCGAGTGGATACGGGAGCTGAACGGCAGGGATCCTCGGGTACGTGACGTAGGTGCAGATGTACGCTGGGTCGTCTGCGGGTGAAGGCCGCGTGAATGATGCACCTCCATGGCCATAAAGCGAATCCGGAATAATGGGCATTTCGTATTGGAATGATGAGCGCACCCGGCACAGCCTGTGGATCAGCGTGGATCAGGATGTAAGTATATATATATATAATGCGGAGTGGGAATTAGACAGACTTTCGTAAGAAGAGACAGGCAACTAGGACGATGGCCTAATTGCATCAGTGCACATTTAGCCTGCGACCAGTGGGGATAGGTGTCTATACTCACGATTACAACAAAGAGCCATTCAATCACTGACTGCAGTCCGGTAAGACCGTCGCGAGAAGAACTTTGAAATATGTGGGCAGTTCGCTGACCTTCCCAAGCTCTGCTTTCGCGCTAGTCGGCGGTTGAGGCGAGTCTGTGACGGGGAACACCAGCGATGCAAATGATGTGATGTCCGGGGGAGAATTTGAACGCGGAGCGAACATGCTATCCGGAGAAAAAGCAGCCGAAAAGTTTGCGCAGGTGGGGAGACCAGACGTCGCGCCGCTTTACCTCGCTGGTGCGATGGTGGAATGGTACGATGTCGAAGCGACCTATGCCCGTAACGCCGTTATTGTGACAATGCGGCGCCACCTTACCTCCTCCACGAGCTTCAAACAGTCGTCGAGGCTACCATTCATTTCCAGCAAAGTCTAATCCAGCATCCAGAGTCGAGAGCTGTCGACATGCAGAGGTGAAATTTGGATTTGGATTCCGAGTCAGCTGATTATTGCGACCGCTGACCGATACTGTAAAAAACAGCTTGAATATATTTCCCTAGTTGCGACGCAGAAATCTCTGGCGGCTAAACCCGGGCGTAGAAGAGATATCGATGGATTTCGAAGACCTCGATGGCAATGCGGACCGATAGGGAAAAGCTGTGGCCTTTGTTCAACAGATACAGCTGTAATTCCTGGTATAGCCTCGGCCATGATATTCATAGTCTCCTTTTCTTCCGATATCAGGAGCAAGATTTCCAACTCTCTTTCATTGTTTCTAAACGTTATTGTGTCCCAATGAACACAATGATCCCTACAAAATTCAGCTGTCGTGTAACCCCACTTTACATCCAGCCAGTCCGGGTCAAGATCCGTTGATTATATTGAAAGTTCCTATCTTCATGAATTGAATTGTAAGCGGTTTACAACATTACATGCAACTTGTCCTATTACCGAGCCCGAGGCCGCAACACAGCGCCATTCGAAGATGGCAAGATAATCAAAAAAGGTTGGGACACGACATGCAAGAAGCCCTCCATCCGGGGCGTTCCAAAAGCACCCCTCGTACGCTGCGCCCCACCCCGCATGAGAGTTTAGGCCTTCTTCAATCTGAGCTGTCGCTCTTCTTTTGAGGAGCCCGTGGCCATTGCTCGTCTGACCGACGGTTATTGAGGCGGATGGACACATCAGGAAAACCTGAAACTGCTTCAAAGACCCACAGAGACCAATAAAGACGACATATGTCAGGGGAACCCCCATTTCCAACCCCCGATCCTCCGATCCGACCCCCGGATCCTCCGATCCGACCTCCGGTCGGACCTCCGCTATCCTCCGACGTTCCCCCCGCCGAGCCAAACCCCATCTGGACGGATCCCCGCACTCCGCATGTGATCGTGCCCGGGATCACTGCCGTTCACTACGCCATCAACGAACCATGCGCAACCCGTAGTTAGCCCTAGCTGGTATATAGGCACGCACCTGGCCGGGGAATCCTTAGACTTTCTCCTCTTCGGATCCCCCCTGCCAGGTGCGCTTCTTCCTGTAGTAGTGTACTTCAATTGACTTCGGATCCCCCCTGCCAGGACTCTTGAGATATTTCGGGCCGCCAGGGTTGCCCTTACAACATAGACATGAAAGTAAAGCACTGTCTATGAAAGAAAGGTGGGAGGGGCGGTTTTTTCCACATAGACCATCATAGACCACCATAGCGTGGATGAATGCTATCATAGTGCACCTCCTCTATCAGAGCTTTGAACGACATTGTAGTTCACATAGACGAGATAGTCCACAAATCATCAGAAATGACGCAGGAAAAGAGAAATAAATCATAATCATATTAACTATTCATGACGACCACATACAAGGAGAACTACAACTACTATAAAGTATGGCCGTACACGTGTAGATGGTGAAGAAGACATTTGGCTGAACACTTGATAGTTTCAATGTGAGCTGAAAATTTACTAATACCCTGAAGTTCTGAAGTTACGAGCCAGGGTTTGAGGCTCAGTCTTGAAGACTTGGGGTTCCAGGCTCAGTAGTTCACTAAGTCGCAGCAGAGGTACGAAGGAATTGATGATTTTGATAGGTACTATAGCGAAAGTAAGTTTGTGTCTTGAAGACGTGGCGTTTCAGGGCGGTTCGCGGCTAAGTTCGACTTTTGGATGGGCGCTAATGAGCACTGTTTTGGCTGGCGTACGAAAGAGTTGATAATGTTGAGGAGAATTCCACCGGAAGTAACAGGATGAGTTTGTGTGAAGATTTGGTCTGGATATAGCATGGTTTGGTCTGGATGAAGGGTACTGAGCATGAGGAGCGACTTGGGCAAGGGAGGGAGATGGTGGGCAGAAGCAAGGAACGACGTGGCTGTTTGCGGCTGCATCCGACTTTTTGATCGGCGCTGTTTTTCACACAAGGAATGTCTTGGGAGCATACGGGAAAGGGGGAATATATTTTGAAGTGGAGGGAAAGTGTCCGTGAGAGAAATGGGACGGTGGGTGGGAAAGACTAGTGATAAGGGAAAATAAAGTAGTGAGGAGGATGCAAAGAGCGCGAGAGCAGAGACGATGAACGCCGAAGAACAGAAATTTTTGACAAGAGGCAGGGAGAAGTACCGGCATCGATTGACAGAAAGCAGGTAGAAGTACGGCAGCAATTAATACTGCGTGCGTTCCCCCATGGGTAACCCATGCCATGGCGGTTTCGCCAAGTCACTTAGCTGCTCTCGGGTGGCAGGTCAATCAACTCTATCATACAAGTCCCTTACCTTGAAGCCATGACTATAGCGTGAAGTAGCCTGGACATGATCTGTCTCTGTGGGAATTTTCACAATTTCCCAATACTTGTACGCTCTTTCCAAAATTTCGTACGGAATCAACGCGACGTGGACAACAAACACTCAGTCCACTGAACTTTGCCCGTATGGTACCGCTGTGTTAATAACTCGTAACATAGTTCGATCTCATACAGAGTACTTTTATAGACCTCTATAGAACCACAGAATACCTTGGTCAGTTTTGCGAACATTATAGAGCCCGCAGAGGAGCATATAGAACACTAAACTGCCTGATAGTATCCGCACAAATCATATAGACCACCAAATTGAATTGTAGACACCCATAGTGTCCTTAAAAATTTTAAAGACCACCATAGACCATCAAAGACCACCGAAGACCCGCATAACTGCCGTATGCACTTCATAGAATTTCAGATTTTCCTGATGCACAGGGAGTTCCAGGTGCCAGCGTGGATCTTTCCAGCTCTTGGCTCGGAACTGCCCATCGGAAACTGGTTGCGCTCGGGGACGCAACCCCCTGGAACCCGAAGGCCGTCCGCCCTGATAGAAAGATCGAGGAATGATGAAGGATAAGGATGTTGCCGTCTGTGTATTGCCCTCCACCGCATTGGAATCTTTGGGCGGACGAACATGCGGGAATCGAGGGAAGGGTTGCTGTGGCGGTTTATATGGAGGAGACACCCTATCTTTGGGTCGCCGCCACTGTTGTCAGAGCTCGCGGCCCCCGGGAGAGAATTTGCCTCATCCACTAACAAGGGCCAAGGATTAGAATCTTAGTGCTGTCCACATATGATATTAATACGAAATTTGGCGTATCATATTATATTAATATCGTATCGCGCCTCCCAGCGCCGTATCGTATCCGTAATATATTATCTGCGTATCTATTAATACATATTATAATATATTCAGAATATATTAATAATACGGCTCGAGCAGCCTAAATCTCGGCTTTTGGTGTGTTGGACGGCTCACAAGCAGCCTAAAAGTGCCCCTCAGTAAGTACCCCTCGTTCTGCTGGGCTCCCACTCAATACAGAAAGGCAGAATGTCGAAATATGGGATTCCCCTCAAATTCAACCAGGGGTTTCACTTCCCACCAGTTCTTGGCAACCACTTGGTGCAATATTACTGGGTTTTGGCGCTGAAGAGGACTGATACTTTGGTGAGTTACACTCACCTCCGTAGCCCGCTTGCTCAATATGGATGAGAAGAAAGCAAAAAGGTGAGATTTCTCCAAACCTCAACCAAGGTTCCCAGAATTCAATTTCCCAGGCCTCTCTGCGTTCCTGGCATTGCTTTTTTCTCCTTAGCCCTAGATTGAGTGGGACACTACATTGATTGGTGCTGAGTTGGAACAAATCCTGCGAAAATTGCCTCGAGATGACCCATAATACAAGGATAATATGATAATACGGGTGTCGGCGTATCATATCTATATAAGAAATGAAGACCCCTTGTGTAAGCCAGACAAGACAATTAGACAAACCTACATTCGTGTTGGCTGTCGGCAATGCAAATGCTGTGATCTGCTCCACTGACGCAACGAAAACTGTTGAGATCTTGATATTTCTGCAGGAGCTCCACTGAACTGCTGTATTGCTGTTTATAATTGTCCAAACTCCTTCTGTCCGGCAGGCCGAGTGATCATAGTGAATATCGGCTGCCGGCAATATAAGCCGGTTTCCTTAATGTTGACTTGCGAAACGTCGGATTTCTATTATAGCGGCCTTGAGCGATGCGAGCGGGCTGCCGGGGGATCGAAACTTGCCGTTCGTCAGCGCGGCAGCGTTGACGGCAAATTGATGGGAGCAATCTCGGGACTCCCCGGCATCGGTCAGAAGCTGCATTTTCAGCGTTTATCGCCTACAGCAAGCTGAGACGGCCACAGGTACTCCACCGCAGTGTTCAATAACCTTTCAGAATCCTAGCTGTCTCTCAAGCAAGATGCACCATGGTCACTTCAAGGAAGCGGGAGAGCCAACAGAGACGTGACTGCTGCCAAACATGTCGTCGACCGCTCCATGGTCCGACTCCAAACTGTCGAGATATTGAGTTTTGCGCAGCCGCTCTACTCCACTACTCATGAGGCTTCACCTATCTTTCGTGGTTCAAAGAAGTCTAAGGTGAGATCTATTACACTCATTAGACTTCGGGATGAATCCCTTCAAGGCCAAACGGCTAGCTGTCACAACAAAAGACGTCAGACAGCATGAGCATGCCTCAGCTCAAGACCAGCAAGTGTGACTTCAAGTATAATATATTGCATCTCTCGCAGCACATGGGCAGGTTATCAAGATCCGACGCTCAAAGGGACAACGGGCCCGTATGTAGACAACGAGAGCTCGCTGCCGAGATCATGGCTCTCGATTCGCCTGGAGGAACGGACTCTCGCGCTCAAAAGCTACGTAGAAAACTGGAAGCTGGAAGGAGATGTCTCGCATATGATCTGGATTGTGGTAAGCACTCGACATCTTAAGTTTTTTGCTTTCCTCGCCGACTGTCTTAGATTTAACCAACTCTCTATTCAAAGCAATCAATAGATACGAGTCAGGCAACCCATTCCGCCAAAGTGACTTTCATGAGCGTTAGATGGGCCAAAGAGGGTAGAAAGGCTCTATGATTAATAAGGATCGCCATACCCAAGAGGGCATATTGGCGTGCACGAGATGCGAAAGCATGCCCGACATGCCCGAGAGATTCAAATGGTCAGGTAACGTGGAAAGAACTGAGGCAAAATCCATGATCTCAGTCAATGGGCACATTGATTAATCGCGACTCTTGGAGATTCATGGGAGGAGGCTAGGGGGCTATGAAATTAAAATAACTCTCCCAGTACGCCTATTGTTCGAGATATTGAATACTGAGAACTTCCCACTGGGCTGCCTGTGAAACACAAGATCAAGATGAGACTTTCAGACCAAATTGGATATGATGACGGAGCACTGGGCGGCGAAAGGACCAATTAAATCAGTTGCTGGGGAATTGGAATTCGTGGGTGCCGAGAAAGATGAAGGTCGAATGAACTTGTAACATCTGTGCAGACTAAACCAGGCAAGATGTTGGCAATGATTTAGGAGGGGCTAAAAAAATGAAAGGCAGCGAGTGAACCGAAGGTTTGCTACGAGTGGCTTCGTCGATATGGATTAATTGTGAAGTTCTGCAGCGTCCGTAGCGTAGCACGGACCAACTGCTAGTTATATCCATATCATATCGTATTATATTCTCCTGTATTAATATCTTCAGGTCTGCCTGCCTGGCGTATCGTATCTGTATTATTGCTAATATATTAATAATATATTATTTCGTATTATATTTATGGACCGCACTAGATTAGATAGAAGTTCTTTTGGTCCCTGTTTCCGGCTTTAGAAGTTTGTAGTTGTCAGCTGAGTAATGGATGTCAAGACCGCGCAACTATGCAGATTGAATTGTGAGTGGTGAAAGGACAAGGCCTTGAAGGACGATGGATGTAGTTCGGAGCAAGTGCTGTGACGCGTTACCGGATGAAAGTGAATGCCGGCGGCAATCACCGTCGGCGGTTTACGCCGTTCAAAAAGAAAATAGGGGATTCAGTGTGTGCGCGGACGAGGAGCGAATGGAATGGACTTTTTCGTATGCTGCCTAATTGAGGTGAGATTACAGACTGGATATGGCGGTCCTGAAAGTCAAATGCGGATACGATCCTGTGCAAATTTGATACAATAACAATAGAATGATCTTATGTATTTATCGAGGGCTGCTAATAGTTAAGTCAGCGAGTTCGAAAAATACTGCTGACGGAGCGGGGCATAGGACTGCACCCATACCATTGATCGGCCAACGAGCAGTCTCCGGTGTAGACATGTAGATGCCGTAGATCGACCATTAATCCAACGGTAGTAGCGTATTTGCCGTTGATCGCCGTCTGTCCAACAACACTGATACAGCTGCTATCTACATCTTTGGGGCTATCGTCTGCCGGAAAATACGTCGGACATCGAAGGGGACATGAAGACATGAAAGGACTTGAGAGCATAATTTCAACTGATTCCAGAGGAGTTTAAACAGTTGTTATATGGTCCGATGAGCTGGAAATTGTGGCGCGGCCCATCAGAACCAGCCCAAAATCATTCCGCGCCCGTCGCAAATTGTGATGGAGGGCTGGCGGTTAGAGAGTCGGCGAGCTAATCCAGGTACACGGGAACTCTTGTGGGTGTGGTCGGATTCAAGAGAAAGTCAAGGAAAAATAGGGCCTGTCGGGGAATGAGGATCAGTCAAAAACCTCACTCGTTATGGACATGCTCTACTGTCCTCAGAAAAAATTAGAGCACGCTCGTGGGTTTCTTAGTACCGAGTATAAGTGTTCGGCCGTCCGTTACCTTTTCCACAAACGGTCGAAACATTTGAAATTTTGGTTGAACAAGCTTGTGGATGCCGTAATTGCGTTGAAATTTAAAACTTTTCAATAGGGCTAAAACTAGCCACAGGAACCGTGTGCTTACATATGAACGAGGAGTGTATCACGTCTCTTCCCTTAGCCATAGCCCATAGGGACAAGGGAGGGGGAGAGCCGGGTAAGGGAAAGCCGGTGTTCCGGTGTTTGGCGTCGCTTGTCGCCATCAAGCCCTCTTTCACCTCAACCACCACCCGAGCGCTACATGCTCATCCTGTGCTCGCTTCCTGTGCTCACTATCAGTCGAAGCTACTGTTTTTCATGGAGAATCTCATCGGGCCGCTTCATATTTCCCATAAATCTCGTCTCGCACGCGTGGTTTCCTCAGGGGCAGAGTTTACTGTGCAATAGTCCTCATTTCCGACTCTGTCCAGCGCTTAGCTTCTTGCTGCGGACGTCAAGCTCAAACGCTCTCCTGGGCCTTGACTAGCGTGGATCATCCCTCTGCACACATGTTGAACCCGCGCAAATCCAGCTACGATAGCTGGGTTGCCCTCTTTTGCAAGGTGTCTCATTCCAACTCCGAACCTTTCACGCGTCTTCGAGCGAACCGAAGAGTTCCATAGATGCGATACTCATCTCTACGAATGCCATTCCCGCAATCACGGTGTCCTCTGTGTGGCGTTAGGGATCCATTTCCCGTTCTTGCCGGCTTAAGAATCTGCTTTGCAACAGCGGACGGACTGCGTTGCACAGGTCAAAAGAAGTGTCTTCTTTTGGTTGAACTTATTTAAGCGGCGCGGATTTGTCGAGTCTACTTCCCCCACACAAACAGCCATGAACCAGAGTTATCCAGTCTCGCCGTTTGCTCCTTTACAGAAGGGACAGGCTTGCGTAAATTGCCGGTAAGTGCTCGAGACAAATCCACGGGCCAGAATCTCATTTTTATCCCTGTTTACAGTCGCAGAAAGATTGTGCGTGCATTTCTGTGCTTCCCACCATACCTCACGAACCTGTGATCAGAAATGCGACGGAAAACGCCCTATGTGCGGCCCATGCTCTCGGTATTCAGTTGCGTTTGCCGACTGCGAATACGCTGAGAGCGGGCCGTCGAACTCTCAGATGCTGGAAGGTATCTAAAGCCCCCTTTCGTGCATACAAATCAACTGACCGTTCCAAAAGACCAGATAGCCATACTGCAAGCGCGCATTGAGGAGTTGGAGAGTCCACGTCGGGCATTGTCTAAACCTCAAGGGTCTGGCAGCCGCGGCTCCGCATCCAGCCAGATCTCGCCTTCAAACACGATGGCCTTGGGGCCTCTGCTGTCATACTTCTGTATGTTCTGCGTCCCCGATTGAATTGTGCCGCTCACAAGTTGGCTAGATCAACAACAAACGTCAGGCGCACCAGTGGATCCGAATGCCTCGAATTCAATGCCAACTGTGAGTGATCGTTAGAGCCTTCACCAGCAGGCATGGATACTAACTATTCGCTAAGGATTTACCGTTCATCGTGCTTCAGGCGCTGTAAGCAATTCAATAGCATTGATTTCTGATCATCTCGATTTATCCGACGCAGGGTCCACAACTTCCTCCATAACGCGACATGCTTTGGTTTCTTCCTTGACACACAGGCGTTTCACGATGCTGTGACCAGCAACAACGCGCGTACGCTTCCCCCAGTGCTCCTTAACGTCATGTACCTATGGGGTGTCCACCTCTCAAATGACGCACGGATCACGGTGTACGAGCCTGCTTTTCTCGCTCACGCCCTCCGAAGCACCGCCGATAGCTTCTCGGGTACCCACTCCCGCACGGTCCTCCACAGCGTCCAAGCATCGGTTCTCCTGGCCCACTATTTCCTTCGCAACGCTCGCGCACTTGAGGGGCGGTATCACACCAGCGCCGCTGTCGCCACCGCGCTGAGCGCAGGTTGGCACTTGATCCGCGGTCGCACCCGGCCACCCACAGCGAGTACGCTTCCCGAGACTGGGAGCGTCGAAGAAGGCGAACTCATCGGAGCATTTTGGCGCGTGCTTACGCTGAATAATTGTTGGGCTGTGGACGGCGCACCGTCCAGCGTCACATACGGTTCCGACGGTCTGACGATCGATACGCCGTGGCCACTGGAGGCGCGCGACTACTTAGAGGTGCGTTCGGGCCCGTCGCTTACATGCCCGAGTACTTATAAATCACCCCCGCAATTCGCCGGTTTAGCGCCCGCACATGCTGCCGCGGCACAGCAGCGCAACCGTCGCGCGCTACCTCGCAGACGCCTCGGACAGCGCAAACTCCACTGCGGCGCTGCACGCCAAAGCAGGCATCTTGTTTCAAGTAGCTACGCGTCTCGGGGCGCGGTATCGTGCAAGTAAGCCGCACAGTTCATTGCCTTTGTGTACTTTTTAAAAAACAATTCTCAGATGGTATCTCGCGTAATGACTCCGAGCTAGGATCTCTCGACCGCAGGATCGACACGTTTGCGACGACGCTTCCCCCAGTTCAATCCAAGCCCATGCTCTTTATTCATACCCTCACGCACGGCGCCACGATTCGGCTCCACGAGCCCCTCGCGAACGACCACGCTTTTGCACGCACCAAGGTCCTCTCAGCTGCGCGTGCAATTGTCGACATACTGGTCAAGACGGACATCCCCAAGGTTGGGGTCATCGATCCGGTGCTGGCGGTCAGTTTAATCTATCCATTCCTGAGAATTCAGTGATTTACATAATTGTTTTGTTTGCATTACGCAGCCTCTCTGGACATCTGCCTGCGAGGTACTTATCGCGGAGGTGGTGCGCCGGCGCGCGCAGGGAGCCAATACGCAGGTCCTCATTGAGGCACTCAACATCGTAATCGCTGCCATGCAACATTTTATGTCTGACAGCCGGCTCATGGGTGCGTCTCCTTTGCGTTTGTGCGTTCGACTGTGCCCAGCGACTTCTTTTGCCAGGCGTGCAGCTCGAAACCATCCGACGCGCCCACAATGCGGCGCAGATTGATGTCTGAAGAATGTTTTCGCCTTTAAGAACTTTAGATTGGCTCGGTGGTCCACACGTATAGAGAGCCTTTATAAGATTTCCGTGTTTTATTCTTAGTCTTATTTATCTTCTCTCGGGTGAGATAACCATATCCTGAATATGTGAATGGTGTAATTGGCGCGTACCACCATGAACCCCGATTCTCCCGTAACGCCGATCTCGCTTCAGAGAGGCATTGCATTGGGCAATACCAGCAGTGTCACGATTTTTTTTTTTCTCACCAAGGAAGTAGAGGATAGTATCATGATCTCCGATATAGACTGTAAAGATTACCGGTATAAAATTGACATTAGTGAGGAATCAAACAATGATTTCTATTCGATTGTTTTGGCAGTTGAGAGAAACTCGTTTTGCAATTGAGCATCGCATGCTAACTACTTCCATTGGATTCGATTATACTGACTAATCGTCTACAAGCGAAGGTTTTGATCTAAATAAAGATTCTAATTCCAATTAAATATCTGCGACTTCAAAACGGGTATCCAAACCAAATCCAAACGGCAAACTTCAGCGCTCCACCATCTTATAGCGCGTTCAAAGCGCTTAACAGCCCCACCGCTGCTTTAGCAGATCCGCACCCCGCTCCGCAAACGCGTAGGTAACCGCCTGGGTATGCGCTGTAGGTACAATTGGCTGCGATCTGTTAGCTATCGCGCAACATCAGGGAAGATATCAGCCTACCACCGTCGACGCATCAATCACACTCAAACCCAACACGCCCTTCACGAGGAAGTCCGGATCGACCACACCGTAGTGTGCATTGCGCGCGGACATCCCCGCGGTGCCGACCATGTGGAATGCGGGGCCCGTGGCGCTGCGGATGAGGTTCTCCAGATCCGCCTCGCTCAACACTGTGAGGTCGGGTATCATCGCGCCGAGGAAGCCGCTCCAGACCGGCGCGCTGGCGAAACGCTGGGCCATTGCGACGCCCTCGCGAAGGGCGAGGTAATCCCACTTGCTGGAAAGGAAGCCAGGATCGATGAGCGGCGGGGCGAAGGGATCGCTGCTGCTGAGGGCAATGGACCCACCTACCTTATAATCAGCGCTCCGTTTCAATCGCGAAGTAGTGAGACTCACGGCTAACAGGACTGACAACGGCAACGTCAATTGTCATGAAGTTGCCGGATGCTCCCTGCGGGGGGGGTTAAAACGTTGGATGATAAGATCATATCACCAGGACGCACGAATCCGCCGGGGGTGAATATAAACTCGATGTGGGGCGCGCTAGGCCCAGCAGCCGGGTCCGCATACGGCGCGAAGGCGGGTGAGGTCGTGTTGACCCTGAACATGCCTAAGTGCGTCCCGAGCCCGGAGTCGACGAAGGGTCCTGTACGCGAGGCGGTCCACTCCGCCAGTCCTTCAGCAAAGGCGGTCGCATTCTGCCGGATGGAATCGTAGGTGCCGGTCGAGTTTACTGTCCACTGCGGGAGGAAGACCGAAGGGTGGTCCGACGCGTTCTTCCCGACGCTGGGGAGGTCGAGGACGGTGGGGATCCCGTGTGCGCTAAGAGCGGTGTGGTCGCCGATACCGGAGTTCATGAGAATCTGGGGGCTGCCGACCGAGCCAGCGGAGAGGATAATCTCCTTCCTTGCCCGCGCGACGAACAGCGAGTTTCCTGGGGGAAGCGGGGTGACACGGAGACGGGAGGTGTTTGGCATGGTACACACCGTATTTGAACTGCACACCGCCGAAGGACGGTTTCCCGGTCTTCTTCTTCTTCGTCATGTCCACAAGCTTCGACACCTGCGCATGCAGCAGTACATTCAGATTTGGCCTCTGAATGTACTTGGACGCGAGATAACCAGTCGCAGCCGTGCTGCGCTCCCCATTACCGATAGTGGATTGCAACCATGCTATTCCTCGTGTCAGTCATACATCTCAGGTCAGAGACGACGTACAGACGCCCAACGGCTGCCCCGAGTTCACATCCATATTGAACGGGAACTCATCCGGCAGCTCCTGCGTCGTCTGCATCACGTTCTTCTCGAATTCCGTCCACGCGAAACCGCTGAGGCTGACGGATATGGGACCGTTTTTGCCGTGTACATGCGGATTGAACTGGCCGGTGGTGTCGTGGTTGTCCGCCGGCGCGGTCCATTGTTCACTCTATCGCCGTAAGTCAGCTGGAGAAACGTCGCAGAAATCGTTTCGAGTGGCTTTCCTTCAGGAAGTAAGGGAGCATTTTATTCCATGACCAACCCGCGTCGCCCGTCAAACTCGCGTAGCGGTCAAAGTCCGCTGCGGCGCCGCGTGTGTAGACCATTCCGTCTGTTGACATGTTAGTAACCGGCGCACAAAGAGCGTAAGGATCTTACTGTGCGCACTACATCCTCCCAGCAAGAATGCTGATGGAACCTGAGTATTTTCCTCGAATGGGTCCATTGTGCACCGACCTCGGAAGTATGGAATAGAACGGCCATTCAATCCAGGTAGGGGTGTCGTCGTGTAGTCTGTTCTATATTATCAGCTTCAGACGAGTTTAAGGAATGTTCACGTACTCCAACTATAGGCAGCGTCGAGTAGAAATTGATTTAGTAGGAACGGGACCTCTGATTTTAGTACGCCCTCATTCCTGGGCCAAGCATCAGATGAATCCCGAAGACGTTGCATGTGCTTACGACACGCCCGCTTCCAATACCAGCACCGACACCTTGGGGTTCTCCGTTAAGCGATTCGCAACGACGGGGCCCGCGGTTCCTCCTGAAGGTAAGGATTCAGCTTCAGCATTATTCTGGCAGTCGCGGACATACCTCCGACAATGACAAAGTCATAGTGCAATCCGGGCAGGTCAGCGACGTCTTCATACAGCTTGCACAAGCCGCCCACCGTCAAAAGGAACAAGGTGATGAGAGTGAGTAAGAGCATTGCGGTGGGTGACCCAGAGTCGGATGCGGTCTTTAAGTATGGAAGCTCAAGACATAGAACAGGACAGGGGTGCTCAGCCCATCGTTCCTTCTGTCTCGTGTGTCATCAGGTACTGTCATGACGTACCATTCAGGTAATACCTTCCGTGGAGATGTCCAACCAGGTCTCGACCCCAGTGTATTTTAGAGAAGTGAAGCTGAATGCATAAATTGAGGATCCACACCTTCGTGCTGCAGTCCTTCGTCTTTTAGCGCGTATAATTGTAGCTCCAGACGATCGCCAATATCCATGAGGAGGATTGCCTGTACGGTCCCACATTGAAACAACAGGTAGCCGCACAACGTAAATATGACGCCTACATGTACGCTACGGATGTCCAACCAAAAACAGAACTGTCAGCGCTTGCATTCGTACGTTACACGGTTGCAGTCAACCAGAGCGAGCCTGCTAGTAGCTACTGCTGGTATGTTTGGATGCCATGTTTTTAATCGTCCTGCAGGCCTGTAAAATAGCTAACCACTGGAGATGGAGTAATGCGACCCAGACTCACTGCGCCGAGGCGACGGAATTCCTGATCAATTCTGATCCAAATTTATTGCAACATACTAGTAATCCGACGACCAACTGTTCATGGGATGTCACCCGTCACCTGAGGTGTTCATTCCTTCGAGTGTTCGGCAACAAGACGGGCCTCCGCTTCGCTCCGGTATCCAAGGTCTAAGGTCAATGAAGTCATGTATATTATTGGAAGCGGACAACATCCCTACAGCATTAAAGAATCGACTCTGACATAATAACTTCAATACAGTGGACCATTCATGGTCAATTGACGGAAAAGAAACAAATCCTTCGGCATAGTAAGAACAGAAGGGCATAGATGAGAAATAATTTGAGAACAAACGGCTAAACTGCCGAGGAATTCGGTAGGCCGAAGTAATATTGCGCCTCCAAAGGACAACATAGTCTTGTGTCCAATAGCAGAACTACCCAAGCCGGCAGCGGGCAGAACATATCCGGCGAAGGGGAGTTTTGCGCCGAAAACTAGAGGAATGGAGGCTGGGCGGGCATATTTGACCATAGATCACCGCACCATAATACAGAGGCCGTTAAATCTGGAAGGACTCCGAAGGAGACATCAGGAAAGGAGGAATAGCATAACACGACAAGTTGCCGCAAGTCCGTAGTGCGACGAGACTGAGCCTCAGCATAAAAGGGGGGGAGGAAAATTGGCCCGCAGACCGGGATTAAAGCGCCGCGTCCCGCGACGACCAGTGTATCCAGAGTGATGGTACATAGAGTATATACAGAAGTAGTGGAAGTGGAAGTGAGTAAGTGGAAATGGAAGTGGGTCAGGGGAAGTGGAAGTGCAGGCCGGTGGAGGTGATGGCGTCACTGATGCGCTTCAGACGCGACGCAACGCGTTCCGCATATGGCAAATGAACAACTCCATTGTTCGATTGCCACCGAGCCGCGCCGTTTCTTTCTTCCACTCTACCACAACCCTCCGGGATTTTTTGCTCTCTCCGTCGTTCCGCAATTCTTGCATCCCGAAGTTTATTATCTGGCTCTACGATGTCTGCTGTGCTTCTTTCCTGATAACCCACATGAATCATTTTAACATTTTTCAGTTCAGTTTTGCAACCCCGATAATGCAAGGCATCTGGACTGCAAATTTATCTTCTTGCAGGAGCTCCCACGGCAAATACAGATATTCAACGATGCCGCCAACTTGCCACCCATATATGGGAGTCTTTTTGAACGACTTACCTTCACATTATAGGGTCTCGAAGCGATATTTAAATGCCACTGGCGTCTGATAGTTACGCGTGAATACTGAAAAGTGATCTACAAAATTGAAGGAATAGAACTCGTTGAATTGTGCAGCTGTGCCACTCGAATTTATATAAAAGGCAACGTGCACAACAGC
The DNA here is from genome assembly GCA_029204075.1 of Mycena capillaripes. Lineage (NCBI taxonomy): Eukaryota > Fungi > Basidiomycota > Agaricomycetes > Agaricales > Mycenaceae > Mycena > Mycena capillaripes. Next base: position 1,659,561 of record JARHKZ010000027.1, read on the forward strand.
GCATGGGGCAGATGGGCGGGCGGCAGAGGGCGGGAGAAGGTGTGACATGAGTCGGTGGAAGTGATGCAGTGGAAGTAACTTCCACTTCCACTACTTTGGTCATTCCTCCGGTACATACTACATACGAGACAAGGGATCAATGTCACAGTCACGCGTTCCAGCGTTCCATCAGCGCCCTGCTTCCGACTTCGAACTTGCTTCGAACTCGTCCAAAGACCATGGCCTATGCTTCAACTCTGCCCCTTGACTTGGAGCGCCATGTATTTGAGCTCGCTTCCCTGTCTCGTCCTGTTCTCATTCCCATCCTAATGCGGTGGCATGGCGTGTCAAGCGTTGGTCACCAAAATTTCTCAATATCATCCCACTGTGGCGCCCTCATGTCATCGTGTCTTCCAGCCTGGTGGAAACACTACTATACAGTACACTCATTATAAACGCGCCCGCAGTTGAAGGATTCCCTCGATGTGACATGGAGATATTCGCCCGTTTCGCTCTCTCAGAACCGGCGAGTTTCCTTCATGATATATGTGCAATCCTACTAGTCGTGTGGTTTTCACCGAACTCGCATGCAATCGTCTAGGCCTGCCCGAAGATGACAAACCTCTTCATCCCAGCGCGCGCTACGGCTTGGCCGCCGGGCTCACCGGCTTGAGACCTCTCTGTTGTGACCCGGTTTCCTTCGCGCATGCGATGACGTCTGTCCGTTTGCGCACTTCACTCATATAGAGCTTTTCAACGGTCTGGACTTCCTCCAAGACACCTACGAGGACCTCGCCTGCTGGATGGTTCTCACCCCCCTTCCCAAGCGTATGTTCTGGGCTCTTTCCCGGAGTTGCCCGAATTCGGATGTGTTGCATACTGACGCACTGTCCATGAACCCTCACTCAGGTCCGTATGCCATCGGTTATCCACCAGCTTTATCCATGGATGCGGGAAGGAAGCAAGTGCACACCTTGTTGAATTCTGGGTAAGAAGAAGAGACATTGCACAATCCTGAAGAACAGGATTTCTTTGGGCTTTGCGAATACGGTCTTCGAATTTCACGGTCGCAGGACACTCGGAAGCAACGGAAGAGCAAGATTTAGAGTCCAAGTACAGCGCCAATTGAGTGAGCAACCATGAGAGTTTGAAGAACTGCTTGTATGAATAATTTCGGGCAAACGTGCTTTCCTGCACCCGCAGCAGCGGGAGCCGGAATTGTGTTCCAACGGAGTACTTCGCGGTGGGATGCTGGTTCACGAGACTCGTGTGTTCGACTTTATGTTCCCAAACTATGTTGCCTGACAGCTCACAGTCGTCACGCAGTTCGGAAAGAAACGGAATCCAGGCGTAGTTGATGATGGATTGAAAGTGTGGAACAATGCAACGGACTAATGTCAAATTCTGTTTTTGTCACATCTAGCTCAGGCTTGTGCGCCGTAAAAATTGTTAAACGGTTTCGGTAAGCTGTAGGCCGATTCCCTCTCATTTTCTCTCGGAAATCGGAAAGCGCTAACCCACCGATTACAATTTCCAACACCTTGCGGTACATAAGGTGCGAAACAATTTTTTTCTCTCCATTTTGCGCTTTTTTGATCCCCGCGACTAGGACAGTCGCAGCGGCCTCAATTCTCGTCCATTGGCCTTGTCCATAGGCTCATCCGCTGCGCATTTCAAATACGCAGAGGGTGGCATCCTCAAAATCCTTTATACAGCGAGGATGTCATGTTTTTCCTGTCGCTTTTTCAATAGGACACTTGTTCTGAGCTCAATTCTTCACCTTTTCGCCTGCTTATAGGCATATTTTCTGGGCACTTTAAATACCCAGGGAATGGGCTCCTCAATGTTTCAATGTGGGCCTGCAAAGGGGGATCTGAGCGCACAATATTCATTGTACATTGTCATGTTTGGTGGGTGGTCAATAGAACACTTGCTGCAGACTCAAATTGAAATTCTCGCTAGGACGCTTCTATACCGATATTAAATCCCGTATAAAGGATTTTGAGGATGCCATCCTCTGCGTATTTAAAATTCGCAGTGTATGAACAAGGCAAACAGACGAGAATTGAGGCCGCCGCGACTGTACTAGTCGCGGGGATCAAAAAAAGCCCAAAATGGAAAAAGGGTCGGTTCGCGCGCGCCTTAAATGCTGTAACTCGCATCGATACTTCTGGAACTTTCCAGATCTGCCAGTGCCGAATGGCGCCGTTTCCCAAATCACACGCCACCGAGTTCCGTATATCTTCCCAAGGTTACTCAGCTCCTTGCTTACCATTCCCTTTGCGCCCCGAGCTTACTCAGTTAACTCGCACTACTCATAAACCGATTCGGAGACGCACCCCTCCCATCTTCGCCCCGCATTCATGGCACCCCGAACCAACGGCCGCGTTCTCTTCAACTCCGTTCCAACTGGTTAGTACCGCTCTGCCCCTAGAACGCTAGACTAAAGCACTGATCGTCTTTTTCGTTCTAGGGTATCCCGTCCCCGGGGAAACGACCGTGTACGACACATCGCAGTCGATCGACATCGAGACGCACCCGCTCAATGGCGGCTTCCTCGTGAAGACGCTCGTGCTCTCGGTAGACCCGTACATGAGGGGGCGCATGCGCGGCCCTGATGTCAAGTCCTATGTTGTGTGTCCGACTCCACTCCAGCGAGTTAATACGGTTCTGACTTGCGATAGAATGGGTTCAAACTAGGCGAACCGTGCGTGCAATCATCATTTGAATGCTCGTGACCTAAGAACTGAATTCGCGGATTATGTAGCCTCACGGGCTACGGTGTCGGCGTTGTCTTGCGCTCAGAAAACAGTGAGGTGATACCTGGGAAATATATCTACGGGGCGGGATTCCGTGCGTTTTTTAAATCCTTTCGACTAATCCTAGACCGGATTCATTGAATTGCCTTCGATACTCAGCGCACCAGGAATACTTCGTCCTCCCAAAGATGGATGGGTTCGTATTCCTCGAGAAGAACCCGGATCTGCCGTGGACGGTGTATGTTGGCGCTGCTGGGATGCCTGGTGGGATTAACTCTGAACATACTGGACGTGCACCGCTAATCGAGGGCAGGCAAAACCGCATTTGCGGGCTGGAAAGAATTTTCAAAAGCGAAGAAGGTGAGTTGTAACCGCGTGTCCGCACCTATGATTCAACAATACACACCCCCAGGGTGAAACGGCATTCATTACTACCGGCGCCGGTGCGTTGATTATTCTCAATTCATCGCACTTAAATAATGAAGGTCTATTCTGGCAGGACCTGTGGGCTCGTACGCACTTATAGTTCTCGCGCCAAAATGCCTCGTGCTTACTTGGCTCACGGTCCACAGGATGGTCATCCAGCTCGCCAAGCGCGACGGCCTTAAAGTGATCGCTTCCGCGGGATCCGACGAGAAGGTTAAGCTCATGCGCGAGATCGGCGCCGACGTCCCATTCAACTATAAGACCACTGATACGCGGGAGGTGCTTGCGCGCGAGGGCCCTATTGACGTGTGAGCTGTTGTCAAATTTACCAGCTTAACCCCCAACTTATGTTGGAAAAGGTACTGGGACAACGTCGGCGGGGAGGTTCTAGATGCGGCACTGGAACATGCGGCGATATATGCGCGGTTCCTCGTACGTCTTTCGTCTGTTCACTTTGGCATATATCTTACTTACTTATAGGAATGCGGGATGATCTCTGGCTCGTCCGCCTACCTCAAAACACGCGAAAGTACTAACACGAGATTATCGTAGGGTATAACACAGGCCACCAGGGCATCAAGGTATAATATTCCTTCCCATTTCAGTGGACTGCATTGACTCGACTCGTCCTATAGAACTTGAACCAAACCTATTCAAAGTCGCTGACCATTAGCGGTGTGGCGATCTTCCGCCTGACGCAGTACGAAGAGGAGTTCTATGCGACGGTGCCGCGTCAGCTTGCGAGTGGGGAGCTAAAGTACACCGAGGACGTGGCATATGGGTTGGATAAGATCGGGGATGTGATCCTCGCAGTGCAGACGGGGGCAAACAAGGGGAAGGCCGTGGTCGTCGTTGCAGAGGAATGAACTGGATGAATCAGCAGTCGCGTGAGTGCTTGTTCATCTATGTCTCAACTTCCGGAACCGATCAGTGAATAAATGTTCATTTAAATTGCGTGGATCACTGGGAAGCGCTTCATTTCTACAATATCCGCTCGCTCTTCATCCACAAGTCCATCCTTATTGGTTGTCGTAAAATCAGATATGGCAATAGACAGGTTGTGCAAAGCTGCATGCAGCTTTTTGCACATTGTGCAAAGCCGCATGATAAACCGAGGGTTTTATGAGTGTATCTATATTCATTTTGATAAAATACTACTAAATTAGGTGCTATACCATATATTTAGCCACTTACCAACCATTATGTGCATCACTTTGACATCATTATTTGGCTTCTCCACAGCCGCTGTGCGGCTATGGCCATGATGCTGCCAAGAAAAGGTGATTTCCCACACTTTCTCCACCCGCCTGATGCCGGACCAATACTGACAGCTTCCAAAAGCACTCTACGCATCTAGACAAGGATCAAATACATCATTGATCAAGAAACAAATACCGCATGGTGCTGCATGCGGCTTTGCACAATGCACAATAGCCGCATGCGGCCCATGCGGCTTTTGCACAACCTACCTAATGACGGCGTCCTCAGTTCCAGTTTTGGTGAAGAAAGTCGGGCTAGACATCATGTTCGTGGACGACGTGTGCCCGCGGCCGCCCACAATCTGCATGCGCGAATTGAGGATGAGGAGGATTGTGTTTGCGTAAAGGGTGGGTTGGACAACGCCTCCCGTGGTGAAATATGGTTTGGCCGGAAATGCGACAAAAAGAACCAGATTGACGAGGGCGATTATGGCTGAGTAGAACAAGAAGACAAAAAAATGGGTATCTATCTTAAGTACGGGAGAGACTTGTCTTCGTACCGGTGAGCGACCCCGTCTCGATGACAAGTCGAATCAGCTTCATGACCACCTCGTGCGTTCGCCGGAAGCCAGTGTCGTTTCTCAACAGCTGAAATTGGGGTCAGCGTTCAAATCAAAACGGCAGGAAGGCAAAGCGCACATAATGAGTTAGGGTAATGGCGATAGTGATGTCGATTAACGCAGAGGCGCCAAACCACACCTTCGCATGAATCAATGTTGAACCACTGGATAAATTTTCTTGGTGCATACCCCAGAAACCACGATGTTTGTTCGACTCTGCAGTCCTGATATATCTTTCACTGGATAATATTTGAGCCAGCCTGTGAAGACCGGAGAAATCATTTCTGGCTCGACCTTCAGACGAGATGACCCCAGTCAAGATTGCAGCAACAGTGCTGATCAAGGAGATCTGCTTGAAATTCAAGATATCATCGTGCGCAACCCAAGGTAGTAACGCACAAGCGCTATCAAAATAGGGATCGGTCGGGATTTTGAGAGTACATACACGCGATATGCGTAGAACGATTGGCCAATGAAAGCCACTAGAATCATAAAGTGAGCGTAAAGGCAGCAGATGTTCGGTGAAAGATGCCATACCAATACCACTCAAGATGGGAACGAACCACTCCCAGTGTACGCCCATCAACTCAGTGAGATCTCCGAACCCATAGACGAAGATCGCGAACGCATCATGCGCCATGATGATGGTTTGCCCTAGCTCCAACATATATACGGTGTACACTAGACACTTGGTAAAGAGCCGGTCGTTGGGGAAGGCCTGGTAATAGAGATCTGGAGGACGGTAGTCAGTATATTTGATTGAGGAAGGCGACCGGACATGAAGTACATATCTGGATGTTCAAGGCACCGAAAAGGACCCAGTGCAGCAAATGGCCAAGAAACTGTGCCGAAATGCACATCAAGCATAGGAATGGTGAGTAGCACTTTCAAGCATACCACTGGTCCGGACCTGCGGTAAGTGAGTTCGGCAGTATGTACCAGTAACTCAAAGCGAATCCACTCACAGTACTGCGATCTCAAACCTAGGTGGAATGGAGGGAGCCGGACCTGAAGCCATGTCAGTTCTCTAGGAGGGATTGGGGGGAAACAAGATGCTCACATGGGAGCGGCCATTTATCAAAGTTCGTACGCAGCCCAAAGATCGCGGATATCACTAAATACCATCCGTCGTCCGACATTCGTGGCAATTGATTGGAGTCAATAAGTACCGTACTCGGGGTGAGAATTGGCGGGAGAAGAACAGTTGGGCCATCGATCCATTAAGACATACAAGAATACTGCGTAGGCTGAGTTTGGGTAGCTGTCGCCCTCACGACGTGACGACAAGGATCCGGGGTGCGCTGGCGCGGTGCGCACTGCCAATAATAATCACGACCTATTTCTTGCCTTTTTGTGGCTACAGCCAGAAAAAGCCAGTGAGCTCATCCACCGCCACGTCACACGATTCGAACGGAAACGCGTACTGTACTCGCTTGCCTTCTGTTCTTCTGTGAAAATTCACTTGATCAGGTATTGCCGACGAGGTGCAGTGCAAGTCGGCCTCCTTGTACCACAATGGTTTGGTCCAAAAGTTTGGTGACAGTGTGACGCGTTCCCTGGCGTAATGCGTGACCGTGACACCACTTTTGCTCTTTGTCTCGTTCGGACCGTCACCTTCACGCCACAATATTCCCGATGAACGCGATTTGGGCTGTGACGAATCTTCACAGATAAGTCTTCAAATCCAAGCTATATAAACCCATACGATGGACACCCTTCCTTGCGAACTTTATCTACTTACCGTCGGTACCGAGAATGTGCCACCGACCGCCGCGCAGAACCAGCACATCCCCGCTGATTTCCCAACGCGGGAAAGAGTTGCTCGATCTATGCGCAACATACGGATGTAATGACCGCTCGACTTGACCGGCTAAACACCATGCTTTCAGAGATCCAGTCTCTCCAAGCCGTCGTGCGAATTGTATCCCTCAGGCTAGCGGCGACCTCAAAGACGATTACTCCATTGATGATCCACTTGGTGCATCGATTGCTTTAACCCATGTTTGCTCCTTCTAGTAGTGCGCGGTGGCGGCCAATACAGCGCATCTCTGGGATCGACTTTTTCTTATATTTCCCTGCAACTGCAAGACGACTCCCAATCCAAGTTCCTCTCCTCGAAACCCTAGCTCCTAGTTCTCACCCTATTCCTCTTGAAGTCGAGATCTATTCTGATGATCGGTCATATGAGGATGCAACGCCGTAGCATATTCTCCCGGTGTCAACGGAGCACCAGCAGTTCCTCTATCGGGTGGAAACCCTCGACATTAAACTCGTCATCACGCATCTCGACGCCCTGCTCCGGAGTCCTACCCCCCAGTTTCCCCATCCTCCGAACTCTGACTGTGTATGTTAGGACCAAGAGGAGCAACAGACAACCTAGCCGTGATTCTGGAAATTTTCAAAGGTTTATGCAGAAGATAACGGTTCGGCGCCGGACCCTGTTGTGCCAGAGATTCTCTGGTCTCAACTCACCGATTGCATGTGTCAGCTTACTTTGACGTCCCCACCCTGCGTGGCACGATATTATCGCAATGCACTTAAGTGGAAGACCGTTACTCGTCAAAAACGGGGCGGCGGGGCGGCGCAGAGGGCAATCAAGCACTCAAAGGACTGGGAGGACGTTAGGCAAAGGTGATTTTCACCTACGCGTCAAGTCACTAATTCCAACGTTACGTCGATCAGAATCAGATCGTCTCGTTGATTCACCCCTCTGCACCCTCCCTTCTCTGCAGAGTCTTGCAATACTCACCAACTGAGAACTCCATGGCCTCGTCCTTCCCCTTCTTCAACTCATTCGTATTCCCGAATCTCACCCACCTGAATCTAGACGTCGTTGAATGGCCCGAACACGCCTTCTTTGCCTTGCAGGAACGGTTCCGATTCACCATCACGCATCTTTTGCTCTGTGATCTCTTCCTGGACCGGGAGGCGATGACCAAATCTTTCCAAGGATGTTTAGCGATTGAGTCGCTTGCGCTCATCGACTTGCCGGCCCAGACTATCCTCGAGGCCCTCACGTACCGGGTCGAGGATCCTTTCGTCCTCCCGCGCCTAACCAGTGTTTGCGTCGGGATCAACTGCTGATTTGTTGCTGGACAGAAGGGAGGTTCTCATCATGATGATCCATTCCGATGGAACGTCAGTCTTCGCCCCGATGATGCGCTCTGCTTCGCCCGACTGGAGGACGTGGCTATTGTTATCCAATGTCCTCTGTTGAGTCCGACGGTCGAGGACAATGTCCGCTTCTTGGTCGACATCGGGTTGGTGAATGATCGAGCACCGAGGACAGCCCAGACCAATTCCTCGACAGCGCTTCGTATGCACTACATCTCTACGGCTCCACGATGGTAACTGAGACCCCCCCAGCTTTATAACGGTCTACTTTCCTTCCCCGAACTCCCTCGCCTCGTTGAATTTGTCTTCCCATAGAGGCCAAAGATCTAGGTGCGCTCCCAGATCAACAAAGTACCCTTACTTATCGAATTCTTGCAGTATTTGTGTCAATGTAACCAATGGGAGACCTCGAATCGGATGCCGTCTTCAATATCAATGGTGACTTGTGACTTCGTCACATTTGGCTGCGTATTTCCTCAAACATGATTCGTAGATCGAAGGCTTGATCCAGACCATCCTGTTTTTGTTCGCGATTTTGCCTCACCGACGGGGGCCGCAGTTCCCTATCGAGAACGATCTGGATCCGATGTTTAATATTAACCCCATGGGACGAGGATGGCAGAATGAAATCACCCGAATCCCCATAGATCCCCATGCCTTCTTATCATGGTCTTCTTATCGCGGTCCCATGCTGTCTCCGCCGCGGCTGGGATTTTTTTTGGCAAGGTGCTTCCATTGCAAGAAGTGATGTGTCTTTTTATTGTCACGGGAGCCCATCCCAGACATTACTTGGACGTGACTAATTCACTGATACGGGGTCCCGCGAGCTTGGAAGTAAGCACGTTTGTTAATCTCAGTCTCTTCCAATAGGTCGCACTGACTCAATTTCATCCAGCGGGTAACCTCTCCTAACCCTTGTCCGAATATCAAAGAAATTGCTGATTCATTTGCCTCCGCGGATGCTTGTTTTCAAGCACGTTTGCGACTCCTGCAATTTCCGACTGCCGCCGGGTATCCGTTAGCTTTATCACGGCAAACGGGGATGATTGCCCGCATTTGTTTGTGCTCAGGCACATCGCCTACTAATAGAGTATAATCCGGCACCCGTAGGCGCATGTCCAACAGGGGCCCACGAACGAAAACGCCATCTAGACACAGTTATCCCACCGGCCAGGTATTTATTTTCTCCGAGGCGCTAACTGAATTACGCCCCAGGTGATCATAAACTCCGCTGAAGTTCCTCGGATGTCTAATGTCTCAATAGTCGGGTCGCTGTTGTCGTCAATGGTCATGGGTTTAACCAGCCACCTACAGGGGATGTACGGATGTGAGTGGGCCGATGCAGTGCATTCGTGTCTCCATTTGTTGACGAGAAACTTGCCGCAAGAATCGCATTGGACGGCCTTTCCCTTTCCGCACATGACCGGACCGCCTCTCGCCAATCTCTCCTGTCACGACAACTTTTTTAAGAATGGAACCCGGATTTCCTTCTGAATGCCGGATACTGTGCGAAAACCCGCGTCCGTATATATCGCAAACGCAATCGCGATTGGCGGGGTACTTACGGATTTTTCGGCGAATACCTGTACCCCATTCGGCGACAGGCCACGCTTAGATTGCAGATGAACGGATTCAGATGTTTTAGGAGTGACTCGGGAACTTCCTTACACCCTCGTTACTTTCTGCAGGAAACGGGGTTCCTTCGGCGCAATCCTATATTTCGACCTACGGGACTCCGCCTTCAGCGTCACGAGTCATTTCAATGGATGGGGTCGGTTCCGTACAAAAACTCCGCTGCTCGGACCCACATGGACCCACCCGGTCACAAACACAACCCCTAAACTTCAAAAGCATAAATCTCCGCCCACGGTTATTTGATGTCAGCCGCTCCATAAGTATCTTCGGACTGCGGCCATTCTGGTCAGTCATGAATATTGCCCATCTTTGCAGCAGCATCTGACATCTGTGACATCTATCTGATGGTTTCCGTTCGAGGAGGAGCTCTGAACGCCGTTGACAGCTATCACAGCTGAAACTACATGATGTCACGATGAAGCTCCAGTTCTCTGATTTAACCTCAGAAAAAACACCTGGTAATCTATTGGATTAGCAACGGAGCGCTCCGATAACTTCATCCCATTTTTTGCCCGAAGAAATTCAATAATTTCAAGAGTGTATCAGCATTAGTCCTGTTATCCCGTGGTTTGGCGTCCAATCAGCGTCCACCTATCAGAAGCTATTCCCAACCTCGCGACGGAGACTCTCACGAACGGACGTAACATGCCCGCTAGCCGATTATATATGGAAGGCATGCCAAATCGCTGACTGACATCCCTTCCTCGTCCCTCCCCCTCCTCACAGCCCTCGGTACGGAGTGGCCAGGCTCGACCAGGTTTTGCTTGACATGTCGTAACAGCCAATATTTCCGGCATGGAAGCAGTCACGGCAAGCACCGCAAAATACCTTATCTGCGGTGCGGTCACGACTTAATCGGCCTCGGATTTCATTTTGCCTACGGGATTCTGCCTCGAGGATTTGCATTCCGATCTTGATCTCCCCGCTGATCCCCCAGATTCATCGGCAATCTTAAGAGAATGTCCACGCGTCTCGCTATTAAGAGCTGCGGCCGGCTATAAATATGGGCCCGAGTCAAATCACTCTTGCTCTTTCCCCTCATACCGCACATCCTTCACGAACCCGCCGAGTACTACTCCAGTCCCCGCTGCCCGCGACATGGCTGCCAGAGCACAGTGGACCTTCGTGCGTCCAGCCACCCTGTACCATTCTACCTCCGTCTTGCTGACTTCATCTTTAGAGGGCTGAGGCCAGACCCGGAGAAGACCGCACAGTGAGAATTTTCCTAGAGCTTAGGCATGTGCGTGCACTTAACACTCCTCCTCGACAGATGATCCACATTCAAACTGTGGTAAGGGCTAACGCGTCCTCATTGGTACTCGACTCACCTCCAATTTTCTTAGCCGCAAGTAGTTGCGCAACGTCGTCTGGTACGTCGTCTCTGTGCTTAAGGTCAGCCTGCTGAGACACATGTGCACAGGCGTCGTTGCCGCCAGCGTATCAGGTAATTTGCAATCCTTCGGGGATTCATCTTTCTCATTCATTCGCTGGGTGGTGTTTCCGAAGAGCCAGGTGAGTAATGATATCATGGCAGCTTGAGCCATTACTGATGTGGTCGCAGTGTCCACCCACTCCGCGCATTCCGTTTTTGCCTCTCCCCGGACAACCCGTCTATTTCCGTCCCCAAATCCCAGACCTCTTTCCCATCAATCTATCCGAAGCCGGTCTATCCTCGAAGCGCATGCAGCTTCTTTCAGATCCCATCCCCGCTTTCACCACGATATCTGTGCGGGACGTATCCGACTATGTCCTGTGCAAAGTCAATACCGGCTCTTCTATCATGACCACTGCGGATTTTACGCAATTCCTCCAGCATCTCGTGCGTACGGAGCTTCCCGCGCCTGCGACCTTGTCGCCGAACACCCAGCAATGGGCGGAAGTTCATTTCCTCGCCCGCCACGGATCGCTGGGGCCCAGCATATGGGACCGCTATGTTAGAGGGACCCCGCGCTTTGGCGGTCCGAGCGGACTTGATCTCTTGCTTGGGAACATCATGCTCTGGACCCTCGATTCAGATATCCACGGCGTCTGGGATGCGACAGTTGATGTTCCGAGGACACAGTATTCCCCGTGGTGATGCGCCACACAGCGCGCACAACGTCCATCTCCGTTCCCGCCATCACTAGACCCACGCACTCGCTCCAACTAAGGTCGTCAGGACCGCCGCCAGTGTATTACCACCGCATTCCCGTTTCATTCGCGCTCCCATCACAGTCATCCGTCTCCCAGAACCTTCTACAGCATCGCATTCGGCACCATTGTATTACCAAACACCGCATCGCATCGCCCTCGTCCTGTCCATCGCTTTCTCCGGCTGTGCCGCCTCTTCCACGACGGTAGTCCCAGTATAATCCCTTGTAGTCCTCGTCATGTAATCGGGTTTTTGGGCAATAGTATCGAATCTTACCTTGCATTCATCCTCCGTGATACTGGGAGCCACGATGGTGGTTGCGTTTTGATAAACATCTGGTGTTCATCTGCCGGGGCGCGGCGCGCGGGAGGCGCGGGGGTGAATGCAGACAGAACTTGAGAAGTTGACAATTACAACCATCACCCCGTGCACTGCCGACTACATACCATCTCAGGCAAAAAGCCACAGATATGGAAGCTGCGGCCGGCCCAGCCCCTATCAAAAAATTCCCGATTCAGACGTCTCCATTAGGGTTCCTTAGACGAAGTGGCCTTCACCAAACGCTCGGGAATGTCAAGCGGTACGGCGGAGTTCCTCGTCCGACGGGGATCACAACATTCCCGATTCAGTGTGATTGTAACCAAAAAAAACTTTTTGTCTCCGCATGGGCAAGGGTCGGTCGGCGATTAGCAGCGCATCTATTGTTGCCCGATTGGGAACCTTGCAGAAAAGAGGTATCAATATCTCTAGAATTTTACAGGCTACAACAGCATCCTCTTATCTTGTGGTCTACTCGCCAGATTTGAACCGGATTTATTATGATCATCTGTTTATTTTATTCTGTACCGTGGCCAGACCGTATTTCCGCGGTCAAGTAAATTTTACCGTTGCTCGAGAGCTCTGAAGTTGACTGTAGAAAGGTTCACATGTTGTGCGTGAGGCGACTGGACTGCACACGATTGAAAATGAACCATTACTTGGCCGGTTAGAGCAACCTGATCCTGGGGCGAGTTACAAGTTCTTAACGTTGAATTTCAAACACTGCTGGAGGTAAGGACATGTCCGTCAATCAAGAGACATATATATGGTACGGTTTCAGTATTGTATGAACGTCTTTAAGCGAAAGCGAATGTAGTACAACGGTGCTGTGCAACCCTAAAATTACAGCCACAAAAATGGATCGATGCGCAAGAGGTAGCTAATAGCTGTAGTTGACCTGCGATGCATGGGTAACAGGCAGCCGCGGTACGTCGACGTCCACTATCCACTGACGGTGTCCATCCTGCCAAAAGCCCCACAGGAAGACATGGCCTTGTAAGAGGTCCTCACCTGTCGGGCCGCGAGGATGACGGTGCCCGTTGAGAAAATCTTGCCACAACCTTCTCCCATTTGAGCCACTGCGCGAGAGAAAGTAGCTGCATACGGCCTGCTGGGTATCGGGCGGGAGCTCCGACCGATAGACCTGCAGCGATAATGGGGCCCGCGTGACGGAGCGGAGACGACGGATAACGGAGATGGGCGTGGTCGGCATGTCGCCCGACGTGATTTGCAGAAGTGAGCGGTCTCGGGACGTGGGCAGCACGTGGATGGTGGAATACGGAGAAATATTGTGGTTGCCCAGTGCTCGGGTCAAATGCTCTAAGTCGAGGTCACTCGTGAGGTCGATGGGGAAGGACTCGCGGGTAGTCACCGCCCGCGGTACGACGTGCGCTCCCCTTACATTGGGCAGAGGAACACTCCGCATGCGGGGTGCAGGTGGTGGCTTGATATGTGGCATTAGAACACGAAAGCTATAGAGATGCAGTGCATACCTGAAGCTGTAAAGGAAGACGATTGATAATGATCGCGCCTTCTTCGAGAAACGTCCGTCACTTACAAGGTGCAGTGCAGAAGCTGTAAGCTTCTAGGGTATGAGCAGGGACGTATAGTATTGAAGGAGGAACCTACCGACGATACTGTGGACTGCGGTGAATTAGGACCCTAGTCCAGAAGATTAATTTATCGAGAACCGAAAGCGTGTCCGTAGGCGCACTCCACTATCAGGACAGAACTGAACAAGTGCTGCATTAGTACATCCACCCACATAATTACTATAATCCTACCCAGCCAGGATACCCTTGCGGCGTGCTAGGCTTGAGTGGAAGTCAGAGAATAACTAGACGATGAGCGAGGTTCACAAACCGATCGTGTGCGGGAGCGAGAAGGCATAGCTTGGGCGAAGGGACGGGATGCTAGACTGCGAGCCTGGAACTGAAGCCGATGTTTTTATATCTCACATACAATATTATTTGCCCCGGCCAGGCGTGACGGTCGAATATGGATATCTTGATCATATCTGCGGAAGAATGACGATGGAGTGACTACTAAGTTCCCCCAAACAGCCCGATTTGCCAATGTGCCTGCGGCCCGCCATGGTTGGAGGTGGATTCCACGTTCATTGTTCCCTTCTGGGACGCTGGCGCTTGTTTCGCGTGGCTTAAATCAATAGATGTGATTGGTCAAAGGGAGCCGGTGATATTCTCTGCCTGTTCCGAGTACGTGAAGTATAAACGGTGACAGGATGAGGATCTAAATGAAAATCGGATTCTATAGACGGAGGCCGTCAAAATAGCTGGTCCGATCTGAACTCACCGGTCACGAGGACAGTTAGAACCGCCGTAAGAAACTGTAAGAATCCCGCCAGACGATCGCTGCCAATATTGCTATCTGGGCGGCAATCCAGCGCCAAACTCACGGTAGGGGGAACGTAGTCAAGGAGACTTGATTGCTGATATGTCAATTCTTGAACGAGTTCAATTCAGATCCTATTGAATTTGTTCACATCGAAGAACTGGGGACCAATCTCCCGGATGAGTCGCCTCGATCACTGAAAATCGAATATTAACGCCTTTTAATTCCCTTTGCCATGTCTACTCACCGGTAGTGACCGTTCTCCGCTTTGTGTAGAGTTATGTTGCCAAAATTATTTCGGAAATCGGGCAGTGGCAAGCGGACGTCCATGAGTGATTGCGAATGCGGACGGTGGTTAGTCATTGGTGCAATTTCCTGACGGTTAGCCCATCGTATCAGTTTTGACCTGATCAGTGTGTATTTCAGAGAAGACCTCTCGTCCCACAGTCTCGGAAGTCGGTTTCAACTCTAGCCGTGTGGCGTTCAATATCGGCCTCTAGGGCTGTAGAGGTGCTTCTAACTGTGTTCCGCGTTTTCTGGAGAATCTCTTTGGATTTGGCTCACCTCGGGGTCTCGTGAGGGCCCTCATTCATAAGAAGCAGACCTCCTCTGTCCCGTTTTACCGCGACCGGTGGCGTTAGTCCCAGAGGTACGGGTCGCTCTGGGCTGTAGGTAGAAATCGGAATCCGATCGCGTGCTGCCATTCCAAAATATACCTAGGTCACGTCCTTCGATGTCGCTCCATACCTGCATCCGCCGAGCCGCACTATGCGCCCGGAGCGCCAGCCAGGCAAATCATTTTCTCCTATAGCATTTCTGACCTGAATCAGCCTTGCTGCTAATAGGAATCCTCTGGATCACGCGGGTGCTAATTCTGCTCACCGTGTACGTTGTGCTCGTCATTCTGCCGCTATCCCTCCCGTGTCCCCCATGTCAATAGCTGCCGCAACGGGGCTCGAGGGTAGCTCTCACGGAGAAGTCCAATGACACCCTTCCTGCGTATAGGGTCTCGTATCTCCCAAAGTGAAGAACTATGGGGAGTCCGTCCACGAAGAGTTCTCCCGACAATGCGTCCCGTTGCTTCGAGAGTGACACCAAAAGCCCAAGTATGACCAGCAACACTTGAGAACGATTGCCCGATTTCAGAGTTTATGACTCCGACACTCGATGTGGACGCCGCAGCGGCTCCCAGGGCATAACAATTCTTCGAAGACTGCGGCTTCTTCCTCAGGAAACACATGTCGCTGCTCGAAGATCTTGCTAGATGCGCAGTGAGACTTGAGAGGATATTCCTACTGCGGACTTTCGCGTATGGCTCAGTGAATCCACCCGCGGAGAAAATTGATGCGCACCTTGTTTATTTTTCCGGTGAAATCGCCCTCACTGATTCCCACCTCACGGAGATACCCAGACGTGACGGCGAGCTGCCAAGGGGAAACTCCCAATTCAGAAGTAACTCTTCCGCCACGTGGCAGGAACGGAACGGGAACACGGCATCGCATCTCCATCTTTCACCAGGTGCCTGGTTGCTTTGTTTGTTGCCTGTATCTCCCGACAGTCCGGCGACAGCCTGAATAAATGTCCAAAAATTTCAAAGATGATCAAGATTCATTACATCTCATATCATTCACAAACAGGCAGGCTCGCACCTTCCATCTCCAGCCAACATGAAGAAGAACCTGAAGACTTGAGCAGGAGACAAGTTTAAGTAGTGTCTGTCGACATCCACTCTATGCCCAACAGCGCCCGAGGATGTCATTGATGAGCAGATAGACGGAATCCGCCGTCACGGCAGTCCAGGTACAATCTCCTGACGGATCTCGGACTTGAGTTAAATAAACATAGTCATTTGTTACAATTGCGCGGTTAAGAGTGCATGATTTTCCCGTACGTCGATGGGTTTGCCATAGAGAGCGAATGATAGAGTGGACGTCACCCAGGCACAGATCCACCTCGAGCGCCGAGACCCTGCGTCGAAGCCATCATGGATGTGGAGCCTATCATCCATCCTCGCCGTGTGGCGTACCCTCGGTGGAATCTGTGCTCGGAACAAATTGTGCCTGACAGTGTAACGGAGGTCGGAGAAACGGAAATGTGAGCGAACACTGGAGATGAGAATCTGGTGGCAAGACATTGCAAATCACCAATGGTGCATAAGGGAGTTGAATCTTGTTCCGAGACTCGCTTTTCCAGCGCGTACCTAAGGATCGGATCCAATTCGCACATATAATACCGTTCGGGACAGTTCAGCGCTTTAGGTGGAGGAACTAACTCCCCCGATCAGGCGCGCGGATATTTTGGAGGGTCGCTCACCGTTTGCGTAGGTGACGTGTGGATTAAGTGGCTGATGAGATGGATGACCCGAAGACTCAGTGTGCGAAAGGTGTCGAGCCGGAGGCAATCCTGATGTCTAATCTTGAGAGTTATTCGACGACACCTGCGGAGAAATGGAATAAAATGACAAATGGGCAGGCGCAGCGGCGCTCACCGAGACCGAAGACTAGGCCGAGAGATCCGCCAGCCATCCCGTCAGAAAGCAGAGTTAACCATGAAGTAACAATTACGGGGAGAGCTTGATTAACGGGATTTGTTGATCCAAGACCGCACCGTGATTTTCTGTGACAGGAACGACATTTAATGAAAGATTTTAGAGCATGGGAAACGAAAGATTGTTGTGCACGAACGGACCGGACGAGCCGAGGAACCGGATTGGTTGGGAGGACCGTGACGGTGCCTATGGATGACGCTCAGCTACTAGTAGAACAGAATAAAAATCCACAACCGGAATGCGTACATACCGGAAAGACCATCCTTTCTCCCCATGATCTCGCAGAAACTCTATTTCACCGCTGTCAATCAGGGCTAAAAGTGTAAACGCGGCCTGGGCTCAAGTCGCGTCGTGGAGGATGTGGAAAGAAGGACAAAGCCCTCGGACGCAAACAGCCACGTGTTCCCTGTCACGAGCGTGACTCACTTGTGACCACTGACGGGCTCCCACCACGGCCACCATCCAGTATCCGTAGAGTGTTGATCGGCTGGAACCTGGACGTTATGCCAGCATTCCCAGACTCTAGCCCTAGATTCCCCCCGAGCTGGAACGTATGATCTTCGAAATCATCGCTCTCGCGCGCCCGATCGAAATTCCAAGGCTTATGTTAGTTGCGTGGCGTGTTAAATCCTGGTACGCATTTTGCGGGTTCCCATCTATATTATGAATTCAGATGCTAATAACTTCAGGGTCGAACCACTCTTGTATCGCGTCATCTTCATCGCTTCCGACACAACCTTCTGCGGGATGCAGAGCTTCCCCGTTATACCAGTCCATACTATCCTCGCCGCGATTGAAAGCAAGCCCCAATCATTCTTTAATTGCGCCGTGAGAGATATATTTTTCGAGTACGACCCGGGATGGCTGGCCGTATCGGCTGTGAATACTATCCTTGCGGCGTGCCCCCATGTGACCAACCTATGCGCCGCCCAGAACGGGCTGCCCACGGATTCGAAAGTCTTCTTCGGCCTGCAATGCCTACAGCGCCTCATCATAGACGCGGAGATGCTTGACAGACGTACCGGCATCAGCCTCAGCAACTCATTATACGGCAACATCACGCATCTGGAGCTGCTGGACGACTGGGACGAGGAGCCTGGCAATCCCGAGTTTGGGTCCCGTTTGGCCGACGACATCGCTCTGATCCCACGTCTCACGCACTTCGCGTTCAACGTCCTGGTGGGCAGCACGACGTTCTACGGCAGGCTCCGCGCACAGACTCGCCTTCAGTGCATCGTGTTTCTGCA
Organism: Mycena capillaripes; assembly: GCA_029204075.1. NCBI lineage: Eukaryota > Fungi > Basidiomycota > Agaricomycetes > Agaricales > Mycenaceae > Mycena > Mycena capillaripes. The sequence goes on from JARHKZ010000027.1 coordinate 1,677,889, forward strand.
TCGTCTTCGTCTCGACGACGAACACGTCCCTGTTCTGGCCGATGACCCGCGTTTTGTTTGCGTTTTCCAGACGAACTGGCGACTCGACTGGCTCCGCGGTGCGCTGGGTGGTCCGGACTATTGGGTACTTGCGGAGGAGCATATCGCTGCTAAGCGTGCTGGGCATATCGATGGTGAGACCCCGAGTTCAAATGTTTGTCACATTCTAAATCTTCCTTTTAGCCTCGCAATACAGTATCTCCGATGAGATATAGTGCTCAAGACAAATTGATATATGTTGGGACTCCGACAGAACTCGCAGGAAGCAAAACGGAAGTCGTGGACTTGTATTGCTGACTTGCGCCCCAAACGGGGCGTCAAAGTGTGCACGTGGAGGCTCCGGACTGGTATCTACTTGTTCTCGCTGCAGCGGATACCCTTAGTTTAATAATAATCATCAATTTGGCTGAGGGGAGATTTGATCGACTGCATTTTGTCGAGGTTCGGTAGGTATCCTGAAATGATTATAAGTGCTGCAGACAGGAGACAAGAAAGCCAGGTCCCTTTCTGCAGCTGGTGCTCACCCCAGGAGCGTACAAGCCGGATGCAAGAATGGCAGTCACTACAAATTTGAATGGTGAATTTCAATCCAGCTCGTAGAAGTTAATCGAGGACAATCTCTCCCCACCGGATGTCGCAGGCCGGAAAAGTGGCCGGAATGATTCATTACAGCTAGCAACTGTGTCCAATTTTTTGTCGCTGTCCAACTTTTGATGGTAGGGGTTAGCCGAGCCCAGCCGAAAACAGCCAGGCCGCAACACTGGTATCTGAATTTCGGGTGAAATACTCATACTGACAATACAAAGGGGTGTGTCTGCAATTAATTGGTTATGGAATCAAGCCATAGGTATTTCGGAGCAGCATTGAATATTTCGGAAGCAAGTATGAGATGTTGCCGACCTAACGCAATCACGGCATGGACCGACCAAAGACAGTAATCCTTAGCCGTCGATCAAAAGTTGGACAACGACAAAAAATCGGACGCTGACTCCTAATAATCCCTTTGGAGGTCAGATCTAACATCGGCCGATTTGCTAATTTTGTCCGGACAGGTTTTCCTCCTGGGAACGGGATTTTTGCCCGGGCATTTTAAGCTGACAGGGCGTGCCGAGATCAAGCCGATTTGCCCGTGGACGTCAGGCGCGTGCATACTAACGCCCAAGCAAACTGTACTTGAATAGTCACACATACTGCCCCTAGAATACGCCATGTCGTCTCGAATTTTTGATATCTTGTGTATCTGACGGTAGGTTAAGCATTTCGGCACTGGCGGGCCCAGGGGGAGGAATTCTATATAAATGGAAAAGAAACATCGAATGCCAGAACGCAGACGGTCGAGACACACTGCACAGCCGGCCGAAGCATTTCGTATTGGGTGATACCACAAAATGAGCATCTCTGGCGTTATATAAACTCGGGAGTTTGATGTTTAAAACGGGCTGATGTAGGTAGTTGCAAAGGAGCCTAGTGTTGGATCTTTCTGAGAAAACCTTGTACCGTGCCAGAACACCAGAGAACCACACAACTCTGCCTCACTGTGCGACCCGTTCCCATGCTCACATCCTTTCCTCTCCCCTTCCCTACTGTTCCTCCTAATCAAGGCAACCAGTGATAACTAGCGACCTCAACATCACAGGCTGTCCGTTGGTATGTCTCAAAATATCTAGTTGAATTATCGCTGAAGGCAGTCATTGGTTGTAGACATGTTTCTCGCCAGCACTGGTGTCTCCCGGGATGGCTTTTAACCTCGAATCTTAAGATAGATGAACGCATTGGTGAGCGGGTCTTTCCACTACACGATGTTGCATGGGAGACGCCACAATACTTCTTCTTGATTTATACCATCTATCCATGATGGCCCTGAATGTATATTTTGATCTCGTCAAGTTGAACCGCCTCGTTCTAACGATCTGGTCCTCTACAACCGTTATCTATCGGAGGATAGTGATACACCTGGGCGCGCTAGGCTTTGGTTTTTCCTACGGAGACCGTATGCACCTCATCAAGTTGAATTTAAAGGATAGACCTGTGGAGGATGGCTTGAATATTGCTGTCCAATCATGATCATACCGTCCCGGATATAATCCGATCGATGTTCTGATCCACTGCCGGGATTGACGTGATCCATGTTCAGTTGCGGGTGGGATTTCTCGAACGTATTTCAGTCAGTAAATAGCATATCAAAGTTTGCGTGGAATAGGTGAGGCGTAACCCGAGGTATAAATTGAGAAGTTGAGTTTGCTCCGTTTTCCATGGCCGATTCGGAACTTCCTCCTTCTTTCGTGCCTCCACCCTTTTTGAATCCTCGACGGAGGGTTGTTATTGCATGCACAACGTGTCGCAAGCGCAAAATTCGGGTATAAGCTAGTCTCTGAGTATGGAAGCGTATCTCATCGGCGCATTCAGTGCTTGTCCTTAGAGGATCCGCCTGTAAATCCATGCATCCGGTGCAGAAAGAAGGGACTGAAATGCGAGTACATTGGGATATCAGACCGGAAGGGAGACTCGGAGCAGAGTACGACACCCGATGCTGAACCCAAGGATTCTGTGCCGGGGACGTCCCGACCCGCCAGGTCGCCGCGAATTATCGCCCCCAAGCCATCTGCGCCGTACGACTTTCATATAAATCCTGCAATGAACCCTTCAAATTCCCCGTCGCGTCACTTCCACGCGCCTTTTCCCGATGTTCATTACGACCGTCCGCAAAATCCCATGCCACCAAGCGGGTATAATCATTACCATGCGGATTCATCCACGCCTTTCCCCCGCACCATCGAGCCCCATTCACACCTCTACCCTGGCGCGGATTCTACCGGATACGGCGCGGATCTTCGACCGACGCGGATTATGCAGGCTCCGTACTCGCTGACTTTGGGTAGATGCGCCGTGTGCTCCCCAAACCCTTGCCGATGCGCCGGGCAGTGGCACTGAATTCATAGCTGCCTAGGTGGCAAACCGAGCTTAAAGTCGGCCATATTCTTAGAAATTTTCGACTGGGATTATTGAATTAGGATATTTATACTATTTATTGTCTCGTACGCTGTAAAATTATCCATATCATTATATCCGTTTTCAGTCGGTTTATTTGTCAGAGGAGTTTACAGGTTGTGGTTGTTACTGTGGTTTTCCACTCGGTAATGAACGTTTCGAGGTTACAGATCGTGCTGATGCGAGATCCTCGCGTATATTTCCCTGTAACAAGCCCTGGCACGCAGCGGCGCCTTGACAGCAATTTCTTGTAACGCTGAACCCGCCCAGCATGCAGTAGTAACTAATTCGACAGTTGAATATACTGTACTGAAGCACGAAATCTGCGGCATGCAGCCACAGACACGGGAAGGGAACATATCAAAGCTGCACTGACAGCTACGGGACTGGAGAAAGTTTTCCAAAGCATACCTGGGAACCTGGCTGCAGCGGGTACAATTTTCTTGCGAACCCAAGTAGCGGTCGTTGCCCTTTGATGTTCGCATCACCCGTCTCCGCCAAATCTTCCAGAAATGTATCCAAATATCTGGTGGTGTCTGATGTACTACGTCCCTGCTGTGATGGATCGCAATGGGACTGATACTGAAATTTCTCCCTGATGAAGTCGAACTAGCTTCAACAGTGTACTCACCTTGTCAACGCAATGATGTCGGGCCCAAAGTTGAGACTAGCGACATTGCAGATTGAAAGCGACGGACATCAAGCCAACATGTTCCTGATGGTATCTAGTAAATTGGACCCAGGACTAATATATGTCCACTCGCTCAACTTACATATCCATAGAATCAAACCAGTTTGAAAGAAACTCAGTCTGATTTATAAGAGTTGGTTCTTGGGGCAACAGACTCGCTTCCACCCACGTTACTCGCGCTTTACGCCCGAGATCTTGTTGTCGTCTTGTATCAGAAAACTCTGACTCAAACGCACCCGGGGCCATGCAGAGAATCATTATTCGTAATTTTCTTTGCGTCGCCGCTCCATGTCTTCAATTTAGATGAATCTCGAACAGTGATTAGTCCGGCTGCATACAATTGGCATTCTGTTTACGAAAAAAAAAACTCCCGTTGCTCTGAGCCACACGACACCTCCTTCCAGTCAGGTCACACAGGAATCTCTGGGGACTCGGTGAGAAAACTTTCACGTCGACTAAAGTCGGTGACCTAGTATACCATAGGAGTCGCTAGGCCAGCGGAGTCAGAGGGAAGTGCGGGTGTCGTTAGCAAGCTATTTCCGCCATGTGCCGAGATCAGAGATGATGCGCCGACGAAGGAACGGCACCGCTTTTTGATTCTTACCACAACATCTTGCTCCCTTGACAGTGTCGCCCCGCTTCCTGCTGAAACCTGGAATCATATCATTACAGGGTTCCTATCTTCTGGGCTGCCTGACTGGGCGGGTACGGTCGTCGGATTCAGGTCTTAAAAGCTTCTCTTGTCTCTGAAGCATTCCAGCTCAATCGGTTCTTTTCCGTCGCATAGTACTGGAATCCAGATATCGTGCTGATCCATTGAGACACGACCCCCTCCGGCTCCTCGCATTCCTGCGAGACTCACTCCATCTGGCGGCACATGTCTGCAGCATTCGGCGATACTCCTTCAAGATTTCACCCTTGAACTGGCAGATCTCACTCTACACTCTACCGAAATTGCGCTAGGTAGACATCTGTGGGGACTAAATGGAACTCATGCATGGCCGCGTCGCCGGCCTTGTAAAGGCCGTGGTGGGGCGTGAATCCATTCGGCATGTGTGACTCAGCGATTTCCACCTTTCCTACGCGTCCCTTTATGATCCAACATGTATCTGGATGGGCTTCAATTCGCTCGATGCTCCGCCAAATACAAACCACCACCACTATGGACTACCCATGAAATCACTCCATGTACAAGGATCACACATCTTTCAATCGTCCATTCGCCGAATATTCCGAAACTATTGACCCATCTCGGCCTCCTGTTGAATCTTTTCAATCTTGTATATCTCAATGTCCGCAGATCCGCCACCCGCGATCTCCGAACCCTCCTGAACCTGTGCGAAACACACTCAGGTGCTTGACACTGGCGGATGGTACGCATCGTGTCGCCCTTACAGCTGTGACTCCTCACCAGCTCATAGAGGACGTCGATCCCGATGCATTACCCTGCGATTACTATTTGATTACGTCAATGCGCTTTCCCGCCCTGATGCGCCTGACCGTCATGGCCAGTGCTCCCAGCGTCACTGGCGATCATCTCCTCGGAAATCGGGTCACTTCGGCAGAGCAGTGCAATCCAGGAAATGATACAGGGCTCAGGCAGCCCTTTTTGACGCTCGATTTACCGCACTGGCTTTCCCGGCCCTGAAGAGAGTCGAATTTCGACATTCGGCGACGCTGGATCGCGAGGAGTAGACAAGGATACATTGCGAAGCGTTTTCCTATCTGAAGGGGAGGGGCCTGTTGTATATCACGGTCCACCGTCATTGAGGTATGTCTTTGTCAATTTATATAATCCCTTGAGGTAACTTGCCTTAACAGGCGACCGCACTGAAAGAAACAATCCCTCGCTCGCGGAACCTCGGACGAGAAGCCTGATACCTGGTACTAGCTTCCTAGCTTAATGTTCTCTGCCAGTGACGATGGAACGTTTTCATCATCTCCCCGCTCTCCTACCCAGCGTTACTGACAACATTTTTCGAGTGGTTGCGACCAATACTCGAAAGATGCTATCGGACTCCTCTCGCAACCGGTCCAAAAGCCCACAAGCTATGGTTTAATTGTAAGGTGGACGTAATCGCAACTTCGGCTCAAAAACAAATGTTCAACAGTGTATCGACTATTTTGTGTCTGGAGAGAGAATAGATTCAAGTGAGTGGATCCTATCTTCGAATGAGTCTCGCCTGTTGTTTACCACTTCAGAGATGTTAGAAGTAAAAATCCTTGAATTTTGTATCCTCGTGACCGACCTAGCGATTGATCAGGGCTTTGTGGACAAACCTCGAACTCGGGTGATGATAGTGGTGGGAGGGTCCGGTTCAAACATCGGTCCGAACCTGAACCGAACTGAACCGGACGCGGCGTTCAGGTTCACCCTTCTGGCATTTACTGAACCTGAACGCTAGGTTCGGTTCAGCGTTCGAGCTGGGAGACAGCGGTTCGAACGCTGAACCTGAATTGAACCCAAAGAGTCGGAAAGACTCAAAATATAGTATGATTTCGAGACTTTTTGCTTTCTGGACGAACTGTTGAACTCTAATTCACATTGTAGGTACCTACCTCAGCTATTGCTGCCAAGATGGACCCATATGCCCGGGGGAATGTCTCGTCGACGCAGATTACGGCAGGGTTAAGGGGGCTGGTGAGATGTCAGCAACATTCGGATGCATTCAAATATTGGTTTCTTTACCCAGTTCAAGCTTCGATGGCATAGCTTTCCGATATCACAGTCCACAAAGACGCAGCAAAACAAATTTGACCACCATTCGAGGAGGAAATTGGGTCCCCGAGATGGCCGACGCCTTCTAGGTTCGAACGTGTTCGAACGCGAACCGAACCTGAACGCAGGTTCAGGTTCAAAGTTCAGCACATTGCTGAACCGAACGTGGGGTTCAGGTTCAGCGTTCAGAGCAAAGTGCCCTGAACCTGAACCGAACCGAACCTTCCCAGCACTAGACCGTGATGATCGGTCATTTTAATCACTCGATCAATCGTGACTCACCTTCGCTCTTCTCCTATTCTTGCCATGTTCTCCTACAGATGGCTTTCACGGGCCCTGGCTCAACTGATACAATCTGAAGGTGAACCTCAACTCGCCCTCCCTTCTGCAGACGAATGAGCATCCCTTCGCTAATAGTAGATCGGTTGGATATGCCTCTGTTCCCTCTCCCTCGGGTTGTCGCAGATCCGCCCAATGAAGGCCAGGAGGCTGCCCTCCCTTTCCTTGCTGCCGCTCCGTCAGACTTCGATTCCGGACGCTCCCTCGAGTCAAGTGAGCGAGCACCTTGCCTTGCTCAAAATGTATGTCCTGATGATTCTCGCAGTTAACTTTGTCACGGTGGCAGTCCGTAGGTCGCTTCGTGGACACCACCCTTGCCCCAAACCGAGCACCCCAAACTTCCGCATGTTCTCTGACATGCCGATGGACCTCGTCTTCGAGGTGCGCACGCACGGCATGTTCCTCCATACCTGATTTGACGTTTATCTGCAGATCTTGCCGTATCTGCATCCACTAGACTTGTTTCACTTTTCGCGCGTCACTAAGCAATTTCGCACCCTCCTTCACTCAAAGGACGCCGATTTACTCTGGCGTGATGTGTTTAGTGCAGAGGATGACCTTCCGCGATGTCCCCCGCTAATGTCGACACGACATTGGGTGGACTTCTTGTTCGGGGCGCATGTATGCGAGGTATACCCATCTTTCTCTTGTTTGAAATTGGATTGAGCGATGTTGTGACTGGCGTTCAGGTATGCGGTGGGCCCGGAGCCGTCGTTGATTTCGATATTTGGCGTCGCGTGTGTCGGCTTTGTATACCCCGCAAGTACGTGTCTACATTCGCCCCCGAGATTTTCATTCTTACTCGGATATTGCGTAGCGTGGTCAAACGCATCCGGGGCTATGACGAATACCATGAACTGTACTCGCTCATGCTTTGCGTCGGTGCGGGTAGGACTTACATTACAGCACGCGACATGCGTGGATTGGAGTTTGACAGCTTCTGGCTCGCCGACGGGCTATATGTTGGGCAAAGGTACGAGTCGCTCCAAGAACAGGGCACTGAGGCTCTCGATGAATTTGTACGATTCCGCGAGAACCTGATTTCAGAAAGTCGACAAGTGAGTCATGCAGATTGATATGGACCCCAGACATTCAACCGTCTTTCAGCTCTGTGATATATGCGATCGCTGGAAAACCCACGTTCGCCAGCAGGCTCGAGACAATTATTCCCAGAAGTTGGCCAAGATCTTCGACGAGTACGTGTGCAACTTCCAAAATGCTACATTCGTGATAAAACCCATAGAGTCCGTAAGAGGCTCCTCGCAGAGGATATCCACCCACACGATGTCGAGCTCGCGACGCACAGGGGATACAACCTCTTCAGCAGCTCCCCACACTTGTACCTCCGGACACGGCTGACATCCAAATGTACTGTCAGCATTCTGACTCTCTTCTTGTCAAACTGATGCGTCATCCAGTATGGCGCATTGTTCGCCCTCAGTTCCTGATTTGGGTAACTGAAGAACAGAGTGCGCGCCTTGAACGTGAACGCAGTGGTCTCTGCGATCGCCGCAGGCGGGTGGTCACCGCGGCTGCTTACACTGCAATTCGCGGAACCGCCAGTCATGTGCGATATCCCCCACCATATGGCTACGATCTCTGGGCGTTCATGCCGTTCGCGCGCGTTATCTATGAAGATTCAAACAAAGAGATCTTTTATGAATCCCGGCCCCTATCCGGTGAGATGTTTGCATTCTCCACTACCATGGACGCGTGGAACGCGAGGACACGCGCCGACCTTGCGGCGCTCCTCCCACGGACGACGAAGCGCATGCATCCCGATCTAATGGACCGCGCCACAAGTGTCTTTACCTGCGATGCGGGATGCGACAATCCAACCGCCATCGCATGGGGTGAGGTGCGCGCCCACTTGGGCTGGTGCACGAAACCGTCGGATATGTGCTTCAGCCCGATCGGATACTGGGCGGCACGGAGGCTCGTGGAACTCCTCGGGATGGATCCACAGACGACGACAGACGACGACATGGATGAGGCCGACGCGCGCTTTGTATGCGAAAATTGTCCTGTGGAACAGCCCGACCGCCTCCCTGGACGGGAAGTGCTGCGGTGGCGTGAATGTGTGCGTCAGACATGTCATTTCGTGATGATAACCGACTTTGTGTATGGCCATAGGTTCAACATGCCGTCTCGTGCTATTATCGCCATTACACGACCTACCAAACGACCCACAGAGCTCCGCGCTGGGCGCTTCTGTCCGAAATGGCGGCTGAGGACGTTTGTCGGCGTGAGCTACGGTGCGACGTCGGCGACGATATTTCACTCCAGGCGTGGGCCTGTCTTTTGTGTCAAGAACATCTTCCGCAATCTCACGATACGTACGATGAGGTTGTGAAGCACGTCCGATGGGAGTGTGTACATATAATTATCGTGAGATTATGTCTTTAGTCTCATGCACTTGCAGGCACTATATCCGTACTCCAAGGGCCGGCGTGGATCTGGTCTTTTTTCTGGGCGAGCGGCACGAAAAGCGCAAGCCAGTGGTGCTCGCTGAGGGTGAGCACGCCACGAAGTATCAGTGCACCCGCTGCGCTGAGGCCATGCCCGACAAACTCAAACTTCTATCGCTGCGCGCGATATCACGGCACGTCCCTGACAAGTGAGTATCTTATTTCCTCTACCGAACGAAATCCTGAATTTCATCGTTCCAGACACAAGGTCAAGTCAGCAGGGGAGGGGGATTGGACAGAATTCCAGCAGTTCGTAGCAGCCACACCTGCCGAATGAGTATTTGTTTCGGATGTTCCATCGGAACATCAGGAAAATCCAAAATGGCCCCATAGCCAGGGGGTATTTATGGGAGGCTATGAGCTGCTATGAGCTGCTATAAGAATTTTTGCATACTATGGTGAGCTATGGTGAGCTATGGAGAGCTATGAAAGTTGCTGCTACAGCTATCATGTTCTATGACTGTCTATCAATAGTCTGGCAAGCACTACATAGTGCTCTATAGTGACTGGCTGGAACTACATAGTGCTATGTGTGTAGTAAGTCCCAGCAAATGTAGGTAGCAGCAAGCATTTGGCACAATGCCAGGTGTTAATATGAATCCTATTTCACCTTTCTGGCAGTATTCATGCACATCTGAGCCCAATTAAAAGTATTGAGTTTCTGAAAACCACCGTGTCTGAAAAAGTATTTTGTGTTTTACAGGCTAACTAGGGCTGGGTATTATTTCGAACCTCGGGTGTAATTTACGGTATCAATTCCAGGGGGTCCTCGTATCTTATATGAGGTCTGTAATTTACGGTAATTTACAGCGCCGCAGGCCCGAAAAAAATACCGTAATTTACAGTAAAAAATGGCTGTAAAGTTTGTAAAATTTGTAAAATACGCGTAAAATTTACCATCCACCGCTGTCTTTGCCCCAACTCGCGTTCTTCGGGCTCCATTTCTCCTTCTGAGGAACAGGGGGGGTGCTGCGAGCGGCGGAAGTGCCCGCAGACGGCTTTGTCACGGTGGGAGGGTTTAGGCGAGCCAAAAGAGCCGGGGCCTCGAGATTGACAAGCGTCTCGATGGCGAGACGACGCGCATCAGATGAACGTATAATTATCGATGGTGACGCATTCTCGTCCGGCGCACCGTCGTCGTCGTCCTCGAGAGCTTGATGACCATATGGATCAGGATTGTCGAATAAAGTGGCTTCGGATGGATTCGGAGCCAACGGAATGGGGTTGAGAAGATCCTGAAGGGTCGGAGCGGGAAAGGTTCTGGTAGGTGGAGAGGTATTCTCGTCAAAATTATCCAGGGTGAGACGGGATGTGTGCGTGTAAACATTGGAGGTGTTAAAGCCGTACTTCCAATATTTCTCGAGGATTCCCATGTTGATAATATAGTCTGCGGCGAGACCGTTCCGTTTTGCCGTGCTCCATGCAGCCATCTTCGAGGCAGTGCGTTCGTCACACATCTCCGATGCGGAGACACTGAACAGTTTAATACCGAGTTTCTAGGAACCATGTTGGTGTGGGAGTTATGTAGAAAGAGAAGATAAAGGACTCACGGCGATCTGACTGGCGTCCGAATTGTTCTTTCTGGCCTTCCACCATGATAGACGGAAGAGAGGGTCAACACATGGATCGTTGAATGGCGCTTCTCGATACATGTACGCTGCGAAACAGAATTAGAACAATAGGTTTGGAGAAAACAAAAGAAATTACCGATCATTTGCTTGTCTAACAATTCACCTTCCTCCGCCCCTCCTTCTTGCTCACGAAGCTGTTCATTGGCGAGCATGCGTCGTGCGTACTTGATGATGTCGCGGGCAAGCTGGGGTGCAGTTTTCTTCGAGAATTGGGCGCGCGGAGGTAGATTCAACTTGAGAACCATGTCGGAATAATAAACTTATACCGAGTCCTTAGCTAATAATTCTCGGTAAAGAATAGAAAACTTACTTGGGTCAAGAAAATATGAAAGGATGAACATGCCAGGAGTGCAATCGTTCATGAAGATGTTGAAGCGTCGGTCAAACGCAGCAAATGTTTCGCGTTGATGGGAAACGAAAAAGGATTCGGCTGGGACCTACATGAAAATCGATGGAAACAGACTGAAGGAGCACTCACATGGATCACTAAATGCACGCTGGAATGCGACGGCAAGCCCAACATAAATGAAGAAAACATCGGAGCATGTGACCTGTTGTCCCTCTAGGGTTTTGAGCGCACGGGCAATGGGGTTGAGCAGGCGTCCAACTTGAGTCAGCTGGGTCCGAAAGGAACTGTTCTCGTCGGATCCAGCTTGAACATATTTGCGGAGGTGCTTTGTCTAATAAAGAGTTCAGTCTATGTATACTAAGAGAAGCAGAACATACGCCTTTAGTGTCGAAGGGAATTTTTCCGGAAGCAAAGCATTGCTCCATGAATGGCAGACAACGTAGAACACTGCTAGAATGAGTCGCAAATGTGGAGAAACGAGTAGCACCACCAGCTTCAATACCACGCCGATCCGGTGCATCTTTCATGGCGTCTTTTAGGTGATGTTTGCCATAGTTGCTATGAGAAAAATAATTCGTCAAGGCATTGACAATGACCATGACCTGAAAAGTCTACAATCAAATAATGTCGACGGAAGAAATTTGACATACCTGACTGAACGCCTTGACTTTCGGCCAGGTCTTGGAGCCAAGGACCAAATCCTTCGCGAGCAGATTCAATTGATGGCACGGATCCGGGCAGTTAAGTATCCATGGGTATTTTTCGCAGATAAGGGCACGGCACTTCTTCACATTCTTGGTGGTGTCCGAAACGACGAGTGAAAAGTTCATTGCGACATAAAGAGTCAGAACCTGCAACGAGTCAGCAAATAAGATTGGATGACAAAAGCAGCTCACAGCGAGCAGACGATTGAACATATTCTCGCCACTGGTTGAAATACCAGTCAACACGAGCCCTTCAACCAGGAACGACATTCGATTTGGTGTAGTGATGTGAACTGTATAGATTTCGTCGCCCCCTTTGCTAGACCAGCCATCAAAGGAGAGTGTAAGGTGAATAAACTGTGCAAGGAAAACTTTAAGCAGCTTGAGGACGTGTGCAGTTTCCGCAGCAATATGCTTGATAAAAAAAGAAGAACGGTCGGGAACTGCGTAACTGGGGCACCTAGAGAACCGTTATGAGCAGATTGAAAATTAAAGCTAGAGGCACCGCACATGGCAAGACAAAAATCGATAAAAAATCCGTTATCCAGAAGACTGAACGCGAGCGCGCAGCATATAATCATCCGCAGCAAAAAGTAGTCGATGGTGGCCTGCCGGGCCGCGGTAATTCTACCAGCGCCCCAATTGTCTTGTAGAGTGGTTTGTCCCAAGGCAGAAGCAGTATTCGAGGTAGCGGGGGTTACAGGCTCGGAGGACGAAGAAGGTCCAGGAGTAGAAGTGGTCGATGTGGAGGGATCAGGAGTGGAAGCGGACGATGTAGGTCCAAGCGGTGAAATCCCATCGACCGGGACACGTTTAAAATAAGGATTGGCGGCCTTACGGGCCTGCATATTACTCCGTACACGCGGCGCTCCCTTGCCGTTATTTTCGAGCACACTAGGAGTCGACTTATTTTCCAGAGCGGTTCGGACCTCATTGAGCTCATTCGGGAAGTCGCGTGCAAGTTCCTGCACAAATAACCATCAGACTCAGTAATACTTGAAAAAAAAGAACGGACCTTGCAGGTAATCGCATGCTTGTGCAAGCGATCCGTGGCCTTGTTGGCAGAGGAGTTGAGACAGCCAATACAGTAGAAGACCGGTTTCTCGTTTGCACCGGTTCGTTCAATAATAAGACGAGCGCTCAGGTCGTTGAGCTTCCGGCCCTGCTTCAAATTCGTGCGGGGAGACACATTATTTAGGAGTCGTTGGGCGCGCTCGTCGTTTATGCTGAGGGTAGTGGCCTGAAGCGTAGCGTTGGAGAGCTGTGTCGAAGGTTGAACCGGACAGTCAATGTCCATTGAATCTTCGCCCCCGAACGGCGGCGGCTACGGCTGGGTAAGTAGGCATTGAGGACCGCACAGGATGGACATACAGTTGGTTTATCTATTTTATCAGGGTTTCCCTCGCGGACCGCGAGCTCATAGCTCTGGATATTACTGAAGTAGGTACTGAAGGGTTTGGCCTCTTCGTCCTCCCAATACTTAGCTCCAAAGACGTCCTGCAGGCCTTCGCCAAGCTCAGCAGTTCCAAGGTCCTGCAATGGATCAAGAAAGTCGTTGGCGAGTTCAAGGAGGAGATTATACTGCTCCCTATCCATGGCTTGGTGGGGGGAGAGGTAAGAGTGGTCCAGGGAAATTTCAAATTTGCCATTCCCCTGGACCACTCGTAGTCGGGTGATGATCGACGGCGGCCCGATGATCGCTCAGATTGCGGGATGACTCGGAACGTCGATCAGGGCTTTGTGAACATAATAAGGTACTGAAAATGTAAGCACCGACCTGCGAAAGGGCACTGAAGGTCCTGGGTGGCCTGCCACAAAAATTACAAAAAATTACATCTGAAGTGGGAGGTCCGGTGTAAAGAATGTATATTACAAGTAAATTACATGTAATTTTTGGTGTGTAAATTACATGGCCATTTAATACCCAGCACTAAGGCTAACAAAGGCTTTTGAGGCAAACTGGCCTTAGAGATGTCTTATAGCTCTGATTGAGCTCTACAACTTTTGTTTGGGGTCTATTTTTAGATGACCGACCATTTTCGGCCATGTTAACCAGATTGATACTTCACTTATCTATCAATATCATTACCTACTAGGGAACCTATAATGTATACTCATTGAGGTCAGTAGTGAGGGGAACAAGGTTGAACTGTGGTTAAAAGGTAGAAGAGGCATGGGGTAGCCATATGGTTCATCAAATATAACAACTACCAATGGTTGTTTAGTCTAGTATGAAAGTCTCCTACTTTATATTTTATTTGTAATCATGAGGTCGTGTGTTCGATTCTCGCAAGTTGTATTCATTTAAGTCTGTCCTCACATTTGTAGTCAGTCAGTAAACTCAGTTAGTACTTGAATTAGGTAAAAGAACTAATGACCATAGAAACAATGAAGTGGTTCTAAGCAACAAATGAACTAGGAAATAATTCTTTTTCAGAAGGAAATGACCTGCATTATGATAAATACGCCCCACTATGAGGTGCTATGGGGTGCTATAGAACTGGACCCCCCCCTCCCACGTTTCTATGGGGTTGGTCCATCTGCTATGGCAGCTATGGCGGCTATGGGGGCTATGAGAGGCTATGAGGCAACTTTGTGTTTTCCTGATGAACCGGGTTATAAACGAGAATGTAATCTGTAACCGCAAAGTTAATGTTTGACCGGTAACTAGTCTCAACAAAAATGTGCTCGAAGCTCGCCGTACCACTAGCTAACAGACTGCAGCATCTGTGATCGCCTCTGAAATATTTCCCTGCCGACCAAAAGTGGGATGAGAACCCGTGTGATTGTTTTGCTACTCTGTTGAACAGCAAGAAACAGAGCTTTCAGTATTTGAACCTGAACCCATCGTCATCATCCGGCAATTATCCTTGTGCCACAGCACCACGTCATTATGGAGCTTCAAGATCGCTGTCCCCGTCTCCATGAAGTGCGTTTTGACACGCTGACCGGCACCTGGAGTTTTACGGGCGAATATTGGAGATCACAAGGAAACGGCGGAAGTTGACTTCGGCAAGCATACAATCTAGATCTGCTTACAGCGCACGGAATTAATTAACCATGGCCGAGAGCGTGATATTGCATCCCTATCGTCTTAGGTGCGTCCTTACTCAGTTACTGGCTGGATTGGCTCCATAGACCACAAGACCAACTCAGTCAAGCGCCGAGCAGATCGTCAACAATGCGCTGATGTCAGCACAGCCTCCAAACCGTTTGTTAACTCCCACCATGTCCTTCCCAGCCCCGCGTACAGGGCACATGGACTCGTCGCCGACAAGGGACGATGTTACAGAGATTCTGCCCAATCTCTTTCTCGGGAGGTATGCTTCCCTGCCAGCCTCCCCGTCCTTGTCTTCGCTCTTTGCTAGCCGGCACGGAACTTACGACTAATGGTCGGTACTACACCACCAAACTGCGGCGGTGTCTGGAAGAGGTTTTGTGAGTAATCACCAGACCAGAATGCCGGCGCATCCGAGAAACGTCGCCTGATGTCCCCATGATGTACCAGGCGTGTATTGTTTGATCGTTTTTGATGCTTAGTTCTGGAGGAGATTCGGTTTCATGTTTAGGAGAGCTCTCGCCTGATATCCTGTAAACCTTTGGACTTGTGATTCTATCCATGTAGCTAGACATATATCATAGATAGTGTACACCATATTCCATCAAGTGGGCACATCCATTCATTGGATCTCTCGGCGGACTCAAATAAAAGAAATATAATATATTCATGGGTCTATTACGAGATTGCTATGCTGCTCGTCTTTCGTCGCCGTCGCCGCCACCGACCTGCTACCATCGCCGTGTCCGATCCGCACCGTTCGCCCCTCTTCTTCGTGTTCCCCCCGTCCGCGCTCGTCAACAAGCGTGGCCTTCACGCACAGGTATGCGACTGACTTGTGCCAAGGGTCTTCCGCGCTGTTGTCAAGTTGTCAATGATCGGGTGAAATACATAGACAGCAAAACTCACCAGGGAATGAGAAGCAGCAGCCGATGCTACTGGTAATGCACATGAGCATATGAATGGACGAAGGAAACTGGCTTACCTTGAAGACGCACATATTTATGTACGCGTGCCAAGCGCGTGTCCACGCAGGCGCACTTGAAGACGGGCTCGTCACGCGGCGTGGTCGGTATCATGAATTGGCAAGTACGGGTGCATGTCGCCCGTGAGCAGAGTGGCCGAAGAGGTCGCGCAGCCATCGCATCGTGTGGCTCGTCTGCGCAGGGGATGCGCTGACCGGTTCGTACAGGACGCACAGGACGAGGTGTCAAAGAGGAGAGGGGATGGGGCGAAGGGGCTAGAGGCTGGGGCATTTCAACAGGTGCGTGAGGGAGGATTAGAGCGACACGGACGTACGGGCTGCCGGGTCGCACACTTTTCCTGCGAGCTGCTGCTGTTCAGGCGAGTGGGAAGCTTCACGTTGAGGATGGTACCTATGTAACTGAGCTCGTTGTTCATGCCGGGTGTTGGGTCAGACTTTTACTTGGACGTGTTGGGCGCAGCGGGAAACCAGGTGGCGGTGTTGTGGCAGGCTGGCTTGCCGGTCAAGAGAGCGGCATGTGAAGATCAAGAGCGAGCGGTGCAAAGGTTGAGGAATTTGAAGGGTCTTGAGAGTTGTTGGGTTGAAGGATCTTGAGAGGTATTGAGCAACGAAACTTGGGGAAGCGCGTAGGCCCCAGATAGTCCGTGCGGACAGCATTGCGGGGACAGGCTGTCGAGGCCGAGCTTGCTCAACACAGACGTGTCAGGGGCCCCAAAGGCAAGCCAGGAGACAGAGAAAGCGCTGAGGCGGGCACCGGGGTGCGAGAGATGGTGGTGAATGAGAAGATGGTTCATTTTCAATTGTATGCTCAAGTTTGCCAAACCTCTCAATCCCATCATTTCTTGTCGCATCTCAAAATATAAAATATATATCACAGTTTACAAGCATGTATACAGTGAAGAAAAAAACAGGGTGGGCATAGGGTTCTCTAGGATCATTTTAGGGCTCCATCTTATTTTTCCATCGCCATGTTGAGTGTTGTGAGCCAAGCCTCGACGTCTTGCATCAGTGTGAGCGGGATGGTGTTGTCGGGCGGCCCATAGTTCTGCACATCCTCGCGGTAGATCGCGTCGAACATCCTTTAAAGGCATTGGGTGTCATAGCTTCACATTGTAGAGTGTAAACTCACACTTGTCTGTCCGATGCACTCAAAGTTTGATACACCGTGAGTTGGTCATCAACTGCCAGCCAAAATTGGTCTTTGGAGTCGTCTTTGGCCTCAGCACCGTCGGGAGCAAGCGCCTTCGACCCTGTTTTTTGCCTTGTGGGTGAGAGCAATGCTTCGCTATTGAATGATGAGTATTTTCAAGTTAACTATCAACGGCGATGCATCACTCACGATGAAAGCAATTCGCTGGTAGAGAGCGGCGGTGGGTCTGGCCAGGGAATTGCTGATGCAAGCGCGGGTTAAGGTTGCAATATCCACCGGGGTGGGAGAAATTAGGCTGGCCGAAATCTGAGAGTTGATTGAATTAGACGAGTCAGATGAAGGCTGAAAGAAATGGACCTGGGCTCTGAT
The DNA here is from genome assembly GCA_029204075.1 of Mycena capillaripes. Taxonomy (NCBI): domain Eukaryota; kingdom Fungi; phylum Basidiomycota; class Agaricomycetes; order Agaricales; family Mycenaceae; genus Mycena; species Mycena capillaripes. Next base: position 1,695,379 of record JARHKZ010000027.1, read on the forward strand.
ATGGTAGCGCTTCGCAATTAAAGCTCTATTAATGACCTTCATCAAGACTTCACAGCGCCCGGTCTCCAGCGACGGAGGCAAGTCAGCGACACTGAGCATGCGCATAGCAGACTAGCAGAATCATTAAATTTCGTACAGGATCAGGTGAGAAAGGGGATGGCCCACCACAATATTTCTAGCAATCTTCGGGTCGTCCTTGCTGTTACGATAATTTTTGGCCTTAGGGACAGTAGCCCGGCATGAGCATAGTCTTGACAGGTTTTCTAAAGCCATATATAGGTCAGGGAGTAATGTGACTGCGTGCAATACTTACCGTCAAGGTATCTGTGAGCTTATACTTTCTGTCTTGATCGGCCTTGATGACCTGCAACATATCGCGACACTGGAGGCTCACAACCACAAGTTGAACAAGTGCCGCATTGGATTAGTTGTCTAAGGTCTCTATTAGAGACGGCGACGCGACATGGAAAAGGTAAAATACGTGCCCTTAGAAAGATATCCGCGTCGTGGTCGGATTGACCACTCAAATTCTTGTGGCGTTTGACCTCGCGTCCCTGTTCGAGAGTGTAGGGGGCATTGGGATCATCCAAAAGAGTGGCGGGAGCTCGTCGCTGTCATCCATGTCGCTGTGCAGACGCGTCGTACCTCTCGACGCGTCGAGCCCACCGTCAGGTGACAAAGAGCCATCAGGAAGTGTCGCGCTCTGAGACGCGTCTGGACGGTTGTTCATCTCCACCAAGAGGCGGTCGCGAAGGAGAACAGCTTGGGCCACTTGTTGAGGTGTAAGGGCGGGTGCCATGATGAAAGTTGAGAGCAGAAGGATTTGAAGCTCCGCATTTTGAAACTCGGCTTTTAAAGGTCACAGACACCTGACTGTGACTTACGCGTGTGTGGATCTGATATTTGCCGTAGTCCATGGCGCAAAAGAGGGGTCCCAAACCCAGAGACCTAGGACCAAGTAAGATTATCGACCCAAAGTGAATTTTAATAGGAGACTCACGAATTTTCGCAATTTTAGATTGTCTCGTCGATGAACGCACTGGAGATGTCTCCTGTATCGTCTGTGATGCTGTATCGGGGGCAGCTTCACCCACCTCAATGGCTCGTGCCTCCTGGACAAGACACTTGAACTCACCATCGCACTCCCTTGCAGTGAAAAAAATTGCAGAAAGCAAAAGGCAGCAGGCTGATACGCAGCGTCATATAATGCACTCTATTCGATGCCAATTACCTTGCTCCAGGCCCCACCTTTACCTGCCAGCATTGCTCAGCGTGCACAATTCGGCCGATTCTCCACGATGAAGATACAAACGGTATCAGTGCTGCAGATTTTCAGACTTGATGATGCAAGAGACCGATCTGCTGGGAGAAAATCCTGAGCCCAATGATTTCTGGTCAAAAACGCCGAGGCTCTGTGCCGCGAGATCGAAATACTCCAACTGCAGCATCTGGAGGCCGAATTTGAAGGAGCAGACGACGAAACAGTACCTCAATTGGCACAGGAGATTCGGGACAATGGTAGCGCAGCCTATAGCCTGCATTATCTCGATTCCTGACTTTCTGAATTTGCAGATATGTTGCAGGCCGATGGTGATGACGAAGACGACATAACCAGCATTTCACTGGTGTTCCCGCCACTCACGATTATGCACCATATGGGAACAAAACAGTACGTTGTTTCTGTGCGTTGAGTCCAATTGACCAAGGTGTGCTGCTGTCCTCACAGATGTGCTATCTCGACATACTGGATAATTTGCCCCGCCTCCGGCTGTCTTCGAGTCAACTAAAGATGATCTTATGGATCATGAATGCCTGCGGAGCTAAAGACGTACCATCCTTCAACGCATTCCGAGCAATGCAAAAGCACATCCGGAAGACGACAGGTGTGAGGAGCGAACCACATAAGTCCGATCTGGGCAACTTCTTTTACGTGAATGACATTCGCGACTTGATCGCAAAGGTGATTTCGGAAATCCTCAATCGGGTTGGCTACAAAACGTAGGATTTGCTAACCCAGAAGTCGCCCCGCATATCCAGAAGTATCCAGAGGACGTTGCGGTGGTCCCATATCAGAAATTTGGCAAGTCAAGGAAGGAAAATGGCACAACATACCACTTGATGCACTCACACCCTCGATTCTCATTAAACGCGCCCGATATTATATACATGAGGTGGCTGAACTTTCAGACGGGCAATGGGTTATTCCGGCCCTCTGGATAGTGTCCAAAGGAAAAACTTATGCGGACAGCCGACTTGTCGAGAAAGATGTGAGTACTACAATCTTGAATACATTTTTACGTCTAATGCACAATTGTCAGCCCGACAATTCCGAGATTCTTGTCGTTCAATCGGCCATTACCAGGATCCCATTGGATGATTTCAGCTTCAATCACGAGGCTCTGGAAAGGCGACTCGGCCACTCAATCAGTTTCCATGGTATGCTGCTGACCTTTGCCACATCCATTGTTTAATCCGGAGCGCAGAATCCTGTACAGAATACTCTCAAAAAATTCCAAATCGTTTCCGCACAATTGACAATGGAGATGACTTATTCACAGTCTGGGTCCCTGTTTGGGCCGACGACGTTCTCGGCGCAAGAAGCAAGCAATATCAAAAAACATCTCAATGTGTATACTGCGAACGCAAATCTACTGGACAGCTCTTGCAACAAGAATATTTTGTCCGTTTTGTCTCAACCTCTCCTCACGCCGAGCCTTGGAGCAGCTAAAAGTTGTCGTAGATCATGTCAAGTAAGTTGCTCTGCTCCTTATCAAAATTAGCCCTTCTGAACATCTTTAGATCAACACACGAGAAGCCGGTGCCCACTTACAATGCGGAGACGGACCGTCCTTGCAGTTTCGACTGAATGTACCGGAATGGACCTGCCGACAACCCACAGCAGGCAGAAGAGGCCTCTCATATTGCCATCAGGGCAACTATTTTTGTCGCCGTTGCATGGTTGGCGGAACAAATGAACCAGAAAGAATGCCCCGACGGGTATCATTCCTTCTACGAGGTGAGTCAGCACTCATGCTTCTCGTTGTAATCTGAAGTCTGATTTCGCTTTTTTAGGCTGGACGGCCACGAAATGTAGAAATATTCGTAGCTGCGTCCTTTCGCAATTACGTCTCGCCACATACGGGGTGGCTTCTCATGTTGAGGCCTTGCAAACATCGACTGGGACCAAAGATAAGATTGCACAACATTGGATCGACATTCTCATCCCGAAGGCTCGTGAGATGCAAACAGCTAGCACTGATCACTCGGCAGATGATATATCCAATGCACTTTTGGTTTGGTTGAGCGAACAGACTGACCAACCGTATAATCCTCTTTTGGATCTTCCGTTGGCGTATTGCGGCCATTTTTCCGGTTTTGTCTCACTTTTTTTTTTTGCCAGTTTTCGACCCATCCCAAGATACTCTGGTGGAAATCCTCCACTCTATCCTTCTCGGTGATGCCAAATATACATGTACGAACTGCATCATAATTGGACGACGGCGCAGCAGGTTATTTTCACCGTCCGGCTGCAGGGTACAAACCTCGACGGACTGCGAGTGCCTCCCATTCGAGCCGCCTATATGATGCAATATCGCAATGGCTTAATCGGCAAACATTTCAAGACTCCCATGCAGACGATGATTTTCCATATCCACGACATTGTGACACCAGAACAATTCAGCCTTGTACGTGCTCTAGGGGAGCTCGGCCCCCTCCTCTGGATGCCTGTGATCGACAATATGGATGAATACTTAGTGCGCTAACCTTTTTTTTGCATGATCCAAGTCATTCATCCGTTTGGCAGGCTGATCTCCAGATCTTAATCGACAACTCTCCTCGACGCCTTCGCCACACTCGATCCTACGAAAATCCTGATAAAACTCAAGCTTCATGTGCTTCTCCACATTGTAAAAGACATCCGACGGCGAGGGCCGTTGTCCGGTTTTCGACGGAAGTCTTTGAATGCTTCAATGCGATTTTCCGCCTATGTTCCGTGCTCAGCAATCATCAAGCCCCTAGTCGTGACATTGCGGCGAAGTTTGCTGATTTGGATCGCGTAAAGCATATCTTGAGCGGTGGGTATTGGTTTGAAGAGTCGGAGTCAGCTTGGGTAAATGCAGGGAAGGATGTCCGGCGCATCCTAAGGAATACTCCAATTATCCAGAGGCATCTCGGCTGGGCACCGCCGCCAATTTGGACACCCGGACTGATCAAGGCTGTTGCTCAAAAGAAACAAAGCAAGCTCGCGGCTCTGACCCTAGAGGAGGCGATGCTCACTGGTGCTATAAATCCAATGTCGGTTGCCATTGACCCCAGTGCATCGTGGACAAACGGCGTGAACGTTGCAGCAAGAACAGGAGACTGCTGTACATTGGGTTCTTGGGCTGTATTTCGAGTGAACAACGTGAGTTTCTTTCTTTCCCTCAGTTATAAATTTTGATGACTTCTGCAGCTGCCTATGATCGCCCGGATTTCAAAAATCCTTTTGCTGAAGGGCAGCAAGTCGGCACAGAGGATTCTTGTCGTAAACAAGTATGATGTCGGCGAAGCTCTCCACCCGCACTACCATATGCCTGTCCTCCTCCCCGATGGGGCAGCTAACCGTGTAATTGTTGCTTCAGATGTCAGTTTCGTGGTTCTACACCTGCTGGCTTCCCTCCATACTAACAAATTTATAGTCAATCCAATTCGCGTTTAATGTGCAGCACGATTGCCGTGCATGCGGGTGTGATGCTAGTGGGGTTACACGGCAAATGCAAGAGCGCCAGGAGTCGGAAACGATTATCCACTCCATCGTGCACAAAGATGATGCCCGTTTTATCATCAACACGCACGGATTTCACAACGCGGGCCTGCTCCGGAAATACCTGCCAGTTGCACTCACAAAACCTCGCCTCGGAGACGGCGGCAGGATGAGCTAGCCGCGGTTTTGGCTGTCACGCAAAAGCAGAAGCGCACAGCAACTCAAGAGAAAGCCGCAGCAACGAGGGAAAAAAACAAAGCAGCCAAGGCTGGGGGAATGGGTACTCAGAGGGCGGACAATCTAGGATCGAGCGGCGCGGAAGGACGGGAGTCAGCTGGAGCTCAAAAGCGGCCCCACGTCGAATAGAATATCAAATACAAAATATATTGAGTGGTACTTGCAGTACATTTAGCTTGAATGATTGTCTTCCACCAACATCCCTCCTCGCGCGATGTCCCTGCAAAGCCTCCCAACCCAGAGGGCCGTTCGAACACGCTGGACATGCGCAGCTAGCTTGGCACCGGTGCGTCGTCGTTTGTGGTGTTGTACAGCGGTTAAATTATGTCCAACGAGCCCAAACACGTCCTGCAATGCATAAACAACGTGCCATGGGAAAGAGCCGATGTGTTACTCACAGAACGTTGAGCCGTGGCCTGGGGCACGGGCAGGCTAAAAGCAGCAATGTGCTCTACGCGTCTGCCTCCCGATTCTGAGTCCTCGCTAACAGTGTTGGCGAGCCCGTAGAAGTGATAGATTGGGGCGGGTGAGGTTGAACTTGTAATAGCGTCCCAAGCCCCGTCGCACTTGGACGTGTCGTATGCGCCAGGGCAACGTGCTGGGCTCGGAGATGGCGTGTGAAGAGCGACGCGCATGATGCTTGATGCATGGGACGAGGGCGAGGGCGACGGCGGCGCTGAGGTCTTCACGAGCATGTTCAGGGAGGAGAGAAGAGTGGTCTTTTCGACGCTGAGAGAGTCCGGCAGCGTCAACCAGCTCTTATAAGTGCGCAATGGCGTTCATCGTGAAATGGCCCGGGTTGAGGCCTAGACGAGACTTGAAGCCGTTGAGGCCGGGACGACATGGCGGAGACGGTGGGGAGATTGAGTGAACGCCTGGCGAAGCTTTCATCGGAAATGTTGGGCGGTGGTATCGACGGATACACCAAAGACATCCGCTGCAGAGCTTTGTGTGATGTGTGACTTGCGATGTCCCAGAGACATCCGGTTACGACATCACTCTGTCGTTTAGATGTTGGATCTCTCTCCGAGCCCATTTTTTGTATTTGTGTAGCATTACTCAACAATAGTGGCGGTCAGAGTGGAATTTAAATATGCGATTCTGACGACGATTCTGGAGTCGATTCTGGAATTAATTTATCGTGGGAGAATCGTGGGAGAATCGTCGAAATGCAGAATCGCCTCAGAATCGTCGAATCGTTGTAGAAGCTCCTCCAGAGGAGCTTCTACAACGATTCTCGAGGCGATTACGATTCTCATAATTAACAACCTTGACGACCACTACAAAATCTTGTGACAGGTGCTCCCAGCCGATTAACTCTAATAATAACTGCTGCTCTAAGTGGCCGAGGAGTCCGACTCAGTCACTTGACACTGAGTGCGACGTCCAGAGAACGGTCGGCGGCAGATCAACTGGGTAAGTTTGCTGGGCACGGGCCCCGGGGCCGCCGCAAATCGGGCGCCGCTGTCAGCCTTTGTGGTTGCGGATGCGGATGCGGAAAGCGCATCTGTGCGCCCGGGCCGCCCCCGCCGCCGGTGCGCATGTCGTTGCAGAAAGGAAGGCAACCTGAGCATAGCCATCACACAAAATAAATCAAAGCAAGCGCCAAGCAGTTTTACAGCCGAGAATCGTCCACAGAATCGCTCTAAGAAGATGGCGGTCAGAGTAGACATCGATTCTGGGCGATTCTCGCACGATTCTGATTTAAAACAATTCCAGAATCGTCATCAGAATCGTCACCAGAATCGACGTGAGAATCGCCCAGAATCGTCCACTCTGACCGCCACTAATCTTTGTAAAGCGATCATCTCATTTCTCAAAATCGTATTTGGGCTGGTTGGTGGTGTAGCGAAGCAGGCGCGCGCAATCTCATACTGCTGCGGCGGCTTGGAATCACCCACATTCTGAGTGTAATGCCCGACCTGATACCCTCTGAATCCAACGGGGATGAAGATGAGTTCCACCGGATGCAGATTCCCGTGGTCGATTGGCCGGATACTGTGAGTATTTTTCTCTACTTCTCTCTTATTTATTACTCGCGGCAGTCGTAACCCACGCTTCAATCCATCGCTAGAAAATAATGGCTCATTTCAAGGAAGCCAACGCTTTTATCGACGCCGCGCGTGTCACGGCGCAGGCGGGTGTGCTCGTTCATTGGTTTGCGATCCAACACTCAATTGAGCCTATTTTGTTAATCGGGATGCCATCCATAGTCAGTTAGGAGTATCCCGGAGCGCAACCATCGTGGCAGCATATCGTAAGCCGCCATCCGTTCTACACATTTCATATCCCTCACAGCGCGCTTTGCCCCAGTAATGACTTCTCACCCGCCACTTCACGACGACAGTGCGGCGCTCGCGTTCCTTCGCTCACAGCGGCCTATCGTCCAGCCCAACGGGGGGTTTCTCGCACAGCTAGCGCTGTACGGTCGCTGTGGATGCGATCTGGAGGCGAACCCGATTGCGGTGGAAGCCTGGCGCGAGGGGCGAGGGCGTGCATGGGTAGAGCGCCGCCCGGGTAGGACTCCCAGACAAAGGGGCCAGGCGGAGAGCGGCTGGAAGATAGCATGGACCCGAGCTGGGAAGTGGGTGTCATCCTTTCGCATGTAGACTCTATTTTCTGGCTTGAAGACAAGACTTGTTCCTTGACCCTTTTTTTCATTAGTGGATGATAATGAATGGAAATGCAAGGCTTCCGACCACCCCGCATCCATCGGCCGAACACCAAAGAAACGGAATCTACGGTGTAGTGAAAATGCAGCAGGCGCACAGCAACTACACAACTCATACTATCATCGCTTTAGTCAAAATAAAAATGTCTCCCCTACACCAAGAACAAGAGAGCAAAATAAGAAAAGTGAAAAGATGAATCGTGAATGACTTACGACTGACTTCCCCGGAATGCCTCTTAGCGATGAGTCCGTCCGCGCGCGACCAAAAATCGACCCCATTGAGAATACCCCTCTGCCAAACGATAATCGAATTTTCCCGTGGAGGGCGCAACATGACAATGCGCACATCGTTCCTCGCGAGAGCCTCGAATTCTTCGGCTTGCGGGAACGCAGAACGTAGGACAAGCAATGCGCGCAGAGATTTGCATATGTCAAGGAGATACGCGACAATCGGGGTCTTGTTGGCGGTCGTGTGGAAAGGAAGCGCGAGATGGGTAAGGCGTGGGAGGGTGCCGAGCGTCGTCCACCGCGCATGCTCTTCGGCCACAGTGTGCTGGATGTGGTCGAGATACCAGAACAGTTCGAGGTGGGTGAGATGCATGAAGGCTGGGGCGGCCAATGGGTCGATTCTATTGAGATTTCGGAGCCCGGCAAGGTCGCAGTGGAGTTGTGTCAAGGGCAGGATATCAAATCCGTGGAGTGACCCAGAAAATGGACCAAGGCCGTCAATATTCAGGTTGTCGATGGAGGGACAAGAGATAAGAATATGGGAGATATCGTCCACGTTTAGACGTCGCGCGATTACGCTGTGGGCGGAATCGCGGAGGAAAGATGCTGGTTTGGTGCGCACGATACGGTCGAATATTTCGAGGTTGCAGACCGGGAAACCACTGATTGGCTCTATGTTGAAAATTATCGTGCGATAGAGCAGCGGTTCAATCCTGCAAGATACAGTGTTATCGAGCGGTGCAAGGGTAGTCGGAATTACTTCCTCACCAATATTTAATGCGCCACGCGACAAGCATCATCTTTGGGATTGACACTGGCCATGAAAGGGACGCGAGCTCGAATATTTGACGCTCGAGTTCGGGAGGTAATTTCGCATGTACTTTATCCTCCATAGCCATGCAATTTTCCAGCTGGAAGTTGGTGGTTAAAGAAGAGAGCTACTGCACAGCCGCGGCTGATCGTCAACCGATTATAGCCACAAATCTCCATTGGGACCGAGTGGAAGCAGTACTGGAACTCTGGCGCGAAATTATCGGTAATGCGCCGGGTCCAGCATATCACGAAGAAAGACGTATATATTCACCAAGCTCGAGAATCACAGTGTATGAGAATTTACAGTAGTAATAGGAGGCATTCACAACTTATACTGATGTTTCGTCGGACGCGCCTGCTTGGAATACCTGTGACCATGTCAAGCAGCCACCTCCAAAGAAACACCAATACAGGCCACCTATTTCCCCAGTCTCGCGAGCACATCAAAAGAAAGAAATAGCACAGACTATATAAAAGGATAGTTAATCCTTGAATATGGCAATCAGGGGCGGGCTAAAAAAAACAGACAGTCGACAATAGAATGAAGTACGAGACAGTTGTGCCTCGATTTTTTCTGTGCAGCTGGTCAGCACAGTTTTGGAAGGATGTATTACTTCATGACGACTCACCTTGCGTGCGGACAGTTTATTCAAGGTCAAGAAAGTGGGCGTTTGTGTCACCTCGAGCCGCGACGTGGACGCTGCCTGGGGCTAAGTAAGCAATTGGGACATGGCAGGCACGAGGATGGCAGCACTGACTGTCGCTACAGAAATTTGTTTTACGGCCACACACGTTTTGTATTGCTCCATTTCGATTCGCATTGTCGCGAACACGGGCGCTGGAACGACGCACCACATATACAAAATCACGATACGCATCGTCGAGGCGGGTCTTGATCGTGTCCATTGAATACTCGTTTCGATTCAGGTGAAGGAGAGCAGCCCCACGTCCAGTCTCCGTAATTTACTTTGGATACTCTCCAGGAGGCTTTCAAAGGGGTGTTGGAATCGACGACGGGTAACGGTAATCAAGTCGACTGACAGCGCAAATCTCTCAATACTTTCGAGCATCGGAGGGGTGATATCCGAGCCATCCGGAACTGCGCCCGTTGTAGCATCAAGAATTTCTGCTATGCCAAGAGCAATGCGATGGACATCCGATCGAGGCTGTTTGGTACGCTGAGAGGTGTGCCGGATTCAAAATCTGGGCGGGATAACCGACCTCAGCGATGACACAGATCGCGATGACCCCGCCCCAGCGTTGTTGAGTGGAAGGCGTTCGCGGACCCTTTCAGCGCGGTGTGGCTCGTCCAGAGAACGTCGGGAAGCGTGTCTCGGCCTCGCGAGAGGCAGGGCCGGAGTTTCTTTCTTGCGCGGGAGGCGAAGGCGAATCTCACGGGGATGCCTTGCAGGGATGAATGAGCACTGCGGTGTTTATAAACTTCGAATTGGGGCAGTGACATCCGAGGATCAGTCACCAGAACAAGCATACGTCGGACCTGTATCACTGCCTTCCCCACAGGGGGTTGAGAGAGAGTGGGCATCGGAAAATTCTGGCCGTCGAAGTGCGGATCCTCGGCGGAAGAAGCCAATGGTAGGGCGGTCAAAGCATCATGATTTATAGCAATAACCTGATGTACAGGTTCCTTCGGCGAATAGGGAATTGAAGAGTTGCAGACAGAAGTGCGCGCAAGGAACAGGTGCGGTGATGTGGCCTCGTCTCAGCTTCGATGACTAAGAAGGCAACTCTTCCGATTACGCATGTAGAACGAAAGTAACCGTAGAGCACGAATAGACGGATACATATGGCATTCAGGACTTGACCAGCATCGTGGCGGCGTATTGATTCTTGAGGAACGAGGTAAGATGAATTGAGGGATAAGAAGCGTGTATCCGCGATGAAAATCTCACCCAGAGAATTCTAGTCATCCAGATAAAACATATCTCCTGCCAGCGAGCACCTCGTCAGAGTCCCACATATATAAATACCCCGACAACTCACGGTTGACTTCCCCCGACCTACGCATCGCGATGTGCCGGTCCGCACGCGTCTAGTGATCATCGATCAACGCCTGTCAGAAGAGCGACCTGCCACGGAATCTGCTCCAAACTATCCACCCCAATCATGACGAAGCGCACATCGCTGAGCGCAAGGTCGAGGACCTCATCGGTCATTGACAAGTGCGATGGCAGGGGGCTCAGGATGACGAGTGCGTGCAGGTTTGGCAAGATATCGAGGAGATGCGATAGGATCGGAGCGCCTCGCATCGTTGTATGCGAGGGAAGGGCCAGATGAGTGAGCTGGGGGGCGGCGCAGAGGGCAAGCCGGCGCTCGCGGGCTGTGGTCTCCGAGTCACTGGATCTGTCGAGATGATAGAAAAGATTGAGGTGCGTCAGGCGGGAGAAAAATGGTAGGCTGAATGGATTGCTGATAGCAGGGTCGACAAGGTCGTGGATGTCACAGTGTAGATGAGTTGGCATCAAACTGTCGATTCCGGGAGACGCAAGTGGCATGGACCGGTACAGGTCGGCAGTACTAGTGCGGGAAATATTCAGGTTCACGACTCCGGAACAGGCTGTGAGGATTGCATTGACGCGATCTGCGTATTGGTCGCGAATGATGACATCGCGAACAGCATTGCGGAGGAAGGAAGGCGGTTTTGTGCGAGCGATCCGGATGAAAGTCTCAATATCGCAGAGAGGAAGAGCCTCTATGCGTGTGACTCCGAATAGTAGCGTTCTATATAACAATGGCTCGAGCCTGTGTCATAGAGTCAGCTAGCAATCATGTTGTCGAAGGATTTTTTGGCCACCAATGTTTGACCCGCCATGCAACGAGCATCATCCCGGGGATAGAGACAGGCCGAGACAAGGCCACCATTTCGAAGATCTGGCGCTCCAGTTTCAGCGGTAACGTCGAAAGGACTTCATCCCCAGTGAAAATCCCCTGTGCCCAAATTTGCCCGGACTTGCCGTGATTTGCCATAATCTGGCTCAAACTTGCCAAAAGTTGCCAAAATGTGCCGCGGTCCCGAATAAGCCTATGAGCATACTGCGCGGTGCCGCATTTGAGATTTTTGCGCAATTCACCGTGCTCAATCGCCTGCTCGACACTCGATCGGCTCCCGCGACCCGCCAAACCCGTTCTCACCTCGCTTTCATTGACCCATTGCTGCGATCTTTTGATCATCTAACTTTGTGCTTGCTGCCGTCTGTATTTCTTTGCGCATCTAATACGGGATTTCTGATGTCAATAAAGCCTGCACTCTAGTACTCTGGCATGCATAAGCGAAAGAAATCCCCCCAAAAACAAAACAAAAAATATAACTGCAATTGTGAAGTGAAATGCCACGGCGGTAAAGATGTATCCCGAGCCACATTTAACCGCCATGCGAAATATCGCATCACGACTTTCCTGCCAAACATCCTGGCTGACTTAGACTCTGGCTCTGACTCGGAGTCTGATTCTGACTCAGAGCACACAGGCTCTGATTCTGACTTCGATGATACCTCCATCCAGCCGTCTCCCACAAAAAAAGTCAAGGTAGATCACGAATATTACTGGGACGACGATATTTTCCGTCAATCCGAAGTGCAGAATGACGCGGTAAGATTTCTTGTATCAATCAATGCCTTTTTTTCATTGTGTCTTTTTAACCAGCAATGGGACAGCAGTTATGATAGTGGAAGATCTTCCCCTGTCGACTCAGAACCGGATCTCGACCCCGGCAGTATTGCCTATGATGAGCTGGAGAATCATGCTTCTCTGGAGCCCGACCAGTCTGATGACGAAGGCCCCAGCGATGATGCTCCCACACCAGAATCCACCGTTGAAGATCTCCAACTAGCATTAGAATTCATTGACGTGGTCAAAAATGCTTCTCTCGATAATGGTGATCTGGACTTGGAAACCCTGGCGCGGTTACGGGACCCACCAACAGAACCTGTGGACGTCTCTGATCCGGATATCCGATTCACTCTCGACTTATTCCTTGCCACCACTCACGGATCCGAAGCAATTTATAATGCCGTTCGCAAAGCATGCCAACGCCGTCATCCGGACGACGATGTACTTTCGTTGGCTGCAATCAAGAAGAGGGTTGCTGAGTGGAGTGGAGTTGTTCCAATGCTTTCGCATATGTGCCCGAATAGCTGTATGGCTTACACAGGTCCATTCTCCAAACGCACAGATTGTCGTTTCTGCGGAGAACCTCGCTATGACCTCATCACAGGTGCAGCCCAAGAATTCTACACAATGCCGCTCGGTCCACAGCTGCAAGCGCTGTATCGCAGCCCTGAAAGTGCAAAGGACATGCATTATTGTCGTGAGAAGACTCGGGAGATTCTAGATTCCGCCGATGCAGAAGGAAATCTGCAGATCCCCGTTTACGAGGATTATCTTCATGGGCAGGAATATCTTGATGCAGTTATTCGTGGCGACATTCAGGATACAGATGTTGTTATAATGGGCTCGATCGACGGAGCACAACTCTAC